>CAWUFW010003656.1:1230000-1756267 GCA_963921515.1 Calotriton arnoldi | reverse complement strand
ACCCAGGTGACTCTGCGTACCCGAATGGGGCATGGCTGCTCAGTCCATTGAGGAATCCTCGCACCCCAGCAGACGATCGCTACAATGAGGCACATGGGAGGACCAGACGTGTGGTCGAGCGTACCTTTGGCCTCCTCAAGTCCAGGTTCAGGTGCCTGGACCGCACCGAGGGTGCACTGGCGTACTCCCCACAGAAGGTGTGCCAGATAGTGGTGGCGTGCTGCATGCTGCACAATCTGGCCATTCGGAAGCAGATCCCCCTCATTGTGGATGACGGAGATCAACCAGGGCCCCAGCCCGCAGACCAGGACAGCTCGAGTGAGGTGGACAGCGGAGAGGAGGAAGCTGGGAATGTGCGCCAGCAGCTCATCGCCCGCTACTTCACTTGACGGTGAGTGTCCATGTACGACGGATGATGTGTCTGTATCTGTGCAGGTGTGTGTGTGCTGTGTCAGGGTGGCCGTATGTTCACTGCGTGCAGTGTGTCAACGCTCCATGGCCAGGGTAGTATGCCACTGTTGGTGACTGTGGCATTGTGCCCTATTGCTCTGTGCGATGTGTGTACATTGCTTGTAGTTGTTGACATGTACTGTGTGATGGGCGTGTGACACACTCATTGAATGTGCTCCTGTTCTGTCTCCCACCCCTAGGTCCCTACAGGCCCTCCAGATTCCATTGCCATGCCACGCATCAGGTGCCTTTCCGCCCAAGGTGGCCGTTGTATTCCGTACAAATAAAACACAGGGCACAAACAGCAGTTAGTGAAAAAGGTGCATTTATTACAAACTGTGACATGTGATTGTGTGTAAGGTGATGACAAAAGTGGTGCGTGCAGTGACAATGAGCTGTCGGTCATGGCTGCGTGATGATCAGGGTGTACCCACTGGTTCTATGTCCATAGTCCAACACACACATGCCATCCAGCTGGCTGTGTGGAGTGGGATCGTAGAGCAAGTCAATGCAGTGGCTGGTCAAGGAAGGCTGGCGGAAGGCTGGCTGGCTGCCTCACTTGCGACTGGAGCGTGCGAAGTCCTCCCGGGAGATCTGTTTCCTCTTCGGACGGCCCCTTCCACGTTTGGGAGGGGGTGTGTGGTGGCGACCTGCTGGTGGTGGGTGAGGTGTGCTCACTGGCTGTGGACGCAGGGGAAGTGGACACTGCTGCCCGACCCTGCGCCCTAGCAGGTGGTGGCGGAGGTGGTGTTGCTGGCCTTGCCTGTGACCCCACCGCCACCACCAGCTGGCCCATGAGGTCCACGAGTTGGTCCATACGGGACACGAATTGGCCCATATGGGCGTCCATGGACCTCAGCACCCCCAGCACCTCCCGCGTGTCAGTAGCAGACCTGGCCCATTGTCCTTGGGCCTCTTCATAGGCCCCAAGGACTCTGGCCATTTGAGGCAGGGCATGGCTCCCAGGGGAGGCTGGCGTTTCCCTGACCCTGCTCCTCCTACCAGTCCTGCTGCCACCGGCCTGCCCACTAGCCACATTGCACACCACAGTCCTCGCTGTGGCTCCCAGGGTGGATCCAGTCGGCCGGGCCACCACCTGCGCTGGGGCTGGTGCCAGCGAAGACGTGGTGGTGGTGGAGGCGGTGGTGGTCGGTGCGGCGATGGTGGCGGTTGCGGCAGTGGTAGTGGCCGCAATGACCGTGGGTGTGGCCGCAACGACAGTGGCAGCAGGGGACTGGGACTGTTCAGCATCCCTGGATGATGGGTTGGTGGGTAGGAGGGGTCCTGGGGAGCGGCTGGGCCCTGCCACGCCAGATGGGCCAGCTTGGTGGTCCGTGTCCGAAGAGGAGGACAGATCCTCCAGATCCGTGTGTCCTCGTTGGGGGCTTGTAGGCTGGCTGTGCTGGCTGCTGTCTCCATCCCCAGCATCCAGCAGTTCGTCACCTGTGGAGAGAATGAGATTTGTTATTGTGTTGCACCTGGCGAAGTATGTATTAGTCGTCTGACATTGGCAGTTCGTGCAATCTCGTACATGGGTTTCCCGGAGGCGAGTGTGTGGCTGTGGCATCTGTAGTTGTGTGTGCTAGGCAATGGGACTGTGTGCTGTGCACATGTGGCATGGGACGGATTGGCCATGCCGATGGGTGTGTTGCTGTGCCCCTACTCATTGTGACTCTGGTGTATGCGGGCTCCTGGCCCATCCTGGGTCTGGTTTGTACTTTGCCTTTGGAGTTCATATGGAACGCTTAGGAACGCATATGGCAACATGGGGGCCATGCCCCAGATTCGCATTTGGGAGGGGATATGCTTTTGGGGTTCAAATGGACACGCTTAGGAACGCATATGGCAACATGGGGGCCATGCCCCAGATTCGCGTTTGGGAGGGGATATGCTTTTGGGGTACATGCTGTGAGCCATGGGTGCCGAACGTGACATGTGTTGTGGCAGCATGACAGTGCATGGTCTGAGGTGTGTGCATGCCTGACATGCCCTGCATATTTGCTGTCTGTTGTGGTTACTGGACATGGCATTGGACGCATCGTTATGAGTGAGTGATAGTTGTGTGCCAGCCAACGTATTGCAGTTGTCCCATCTCCTTGGTGTGCGTGCTGCCCTGTGCCATGTGCATCACTGCAGTGCTCGGGGGGGGGGGGGTTTCGCCCATGTTGTGTGTTGTTGCTCACAGTGTGTCGTGCACTTCATTGACTTCTGGCACATGGTTGGTCATGGGCATGTATCTTAGCGTGACTGCTGTATGTGTGGCAGCTGTGCGGATGACATGCCTTTCATGAGACTGGGGCTGACGGATGGGATGGATGGTATGTTGTATGTGCATGGTGTGTCTGTGAGTTTGATGGGTTCAGTGGTGTTCGTGTGCATTTCTGTTGTTCCGCTCTGTTGCGTCTAGTGTTGTTTGTCTTACATAGGCGTAGTTGTGGGGTGTGGGGTTGACAGGCAGTGGGGGCTACATGGACAGGACTTCAATGGTGTTTCGGTTGTGTGTGATGAGTTGCACAGTGGCTGCCGTGTGGGACTATATTCAGTGTGGCTTGTGCATGCAGACGTGGATCCTTGGGTGTTGCTATGTCTGTGATGGGTCATGTGGGGTGTGAGTCTGTTGTTCATGTCCGTGTGCACATTGTTCACTTGTTCGTGACGGTGGGCGGTGCTGCGTGTTCGTCTGCTACGTGACATGTCCCATGTGTTGGTGGTGTTATGGTCCTCATGCCTCCAGTAATCCAGCCCTGTCCAGTTTCCCACCTGCAAGTTGTTCGTGCGTGCACTGTACTGGATGCCACATGGCTCTAAGCGGGGGTGCTCCATGTTGCAGGTCTGTGGGGGTGGGGGGTGTAGTGGGTCGTGGGGGTGGCTGTACACCCACTGACACCGATTGCTGTGGACCGTGATGTCTGCCTTTTCGGCTGTCGTTGTGCACTGCGGTGGCTGACACGTGGCTGTGGGGTGTGGGGGATGCTCCTCCTTGCTGTGCTGTGGGACTGGGGCCTGGTGTGTGTTGTACTTGGGCTGTCCACCGTCCCACCCACTGCACTTTGTGTTCCTGCCACTTACCTGTTACTTGTCGGTTAGTGCAGCTGTGGCAGACACATGGGTGTGGTGGGTGCTCGTTGTGGCGCTTCTGGCATATTTGGGGACCTGTTGGTGGTTACGTGGCTGGCTTAGTGTACACATGTCCCCACGCATCTTACAGTTGTTCGGTTTGGGCTGTGTGTGGTAGTGTCTGTTGCATGTGTGTGTGATGTGTTGTGTATTGTGTGCTGGACATGGGGGTGTTTGTCCCTGGGAGCTGTGGCATGGTAGTTGCGCATGTGAGTACATAGCGGTGTGCAGGTATACATTAGTTTGTACCTACCAGCCTCCACTCCCCCTGCTAATCCGGCGAGGATCTCCGGATGGATTACGACTCGCACCTTCTCCTCCCACGCTTTGAAGGTCTTAAAGAGCGCGGGATTCCCTCCGCCAGTGACGGCAGCCAGCTCTCTGTTTTTGCCCTCCTTCTTCTTGACCAGGCTCTTTACGTCATTCCAACGTTTGTTTATTTCAACTCTGTTCCTGGGCAGGGTCCCGACTGCATTGACCTGGTCTACGATCCGGTTCCACATTCTGTTTCTGGTGGCTAGTGGTGTGTGCTGGACCATGTTCCCATAGATTTGTGGGTACACCTTGATGATCTCGTCGACCATGACCGTCAGCTCCATGGGCGTGAACTTGGGCATCCTTTGTGGTGCCATGGTGTTTGTGGTGCTGGTGCGGTGTGTGTTGTGTAATGTGCAGGGGTTTGTGGTGCAGGTGTTTGGTGGTGGTGGTGGTGGTGGTGGTGGTTGTGATGTGTGCGTTTCTGTGGTGTGCTGCTGTCCTCTGTGTCACTGTGTCCTCTCCTCTCCTCTCTGGTTTGCAATGTAGCAAGGGGTTGTGGTCTGTGGGAGTGCTCCTTTTGTACTCACCTATGTGGGTGTGTCCTGATGGTCTGTTGTTTTCAGGTGTGTTGTGTCTGGTGTTCTGGCCTTTGTATTTTTTGTTTGTCCGGGGGTGTTTTCGGGATGTGTACTGTGCTTGTGTATTTGTGCGTGCCTTGCTGTGTGGACTTGTTGGCCATGTTGTGTGCTATTGGTTTTGTGTGCGGATGGTTTCTGTGCAGGTACGTTGGCGCCATGGCTTCTGCCGTGTCGATTCTCATCGGCGTTGTTTGCGCTGGCGGGCGGTATATTTGTTGTTTTTCCGCGCTCATGGCGGTGCGATCGTAATCTCACGTGCGGTGTGTCGGGCGTGAGGGCGGGCGGTTTTGTGTTGTCATGCGTGTTTCCGTCCGTGGCGGGCGGTTTGACTCCGACTCGGACGATGGCGGGCGGTATTTTGTGTGATTTTTCCGCCGATGGCGGTTTTTGGTTTGTGTACTCATAATGGCGTGGTCGGTGTTCAGGCGGTGTGTGCGGGCGGATTTTTGCCGCTTCCATGCCTGGCGGATTCTTTTACGCCGGGTATCGTAATGGGCCCCTTATATATTTAAAGTTTATATTTAATTATTGTAATATGTTTCTTTAGCCAAAATATATTGTTTTATATATTGATGTGTTTGCAAATTATTTTATTATGTTGTTTAAGTATTTTATATTGTTTTATAATGTGAATTTATATTTGGTGCTAAAGATATATTTAATTGAGCAGTTTTTATATAGTCGATATTTTTAAAAAGTCGATATTATTGGTGTCTATATTTTGGTATTCGATATTTTTGTAATGTATGTTATAAAAATTTAAACGATATTTAATGTAACGATATTTAGCATTTCGATATTGTGGTAAACGATATTTTTTATTTACGATATTGTGTACTCGATATTTTTGTAATTTTATAAATAAGTATAGGTAGTAGATATTATTGTAGTCGATATTTAGACGCCGATATTTTGTGTATTCAATATTTTTGTAGTCGATATTATGTCAGTGATCCAGTCAGCATGTACACATCCCTCCTGTCCACAAATTTCACAGCTAGTAGTTCATCACTACTCAAGGAACTGCACTGTCCCCTCTGAAGTTTTTTGCAAACAAGCTCTTTTGGATAACCTTTACGGTTAGAGCGGATTGTGCCACAAGCAAAAGTGTCCACTTTGAACAATTCCATAAACAATTGCACAGCAGTGTAGAAGTTATCAAGGTACAAATGGTGGCCTCTGTTAAACAGTCCTCTAGCAAGATCCCACACAATTTTCTCTGAAACTCCAAAAGTGGACGGACAACCAGGGGGGTCAATAGGGGAATCCCTACCAGTGTACACACGGAAATTAAAAACATATCCTGTCCTACTCTCAGACAACATATACAGCTTAATTCCATAACGTGCCCTCTTGCTAGGAATGTACTGCCTAAAAACCAAACGGCCCTTGAACAGGACCAAAGACTCAACAATAGATATTTCTTTCCCTGGAGTATAGATCTCTGAAAATCGATCTACAAAGTGATCAAGAACAGGCCGAATCTTATAAAGACGGTCACAGTCAGGGTGATCTCGTGGCAACGCCAAAGCATTATCAACAAAATACAGCATCCGAAGCAAAAGTAAATACCGATCACGAGTCATAATTGCAGGAAATATGGCCGTTGCCATCAAGGGACTGGTAGACCAATATGAAGCCATGGACGGCTTCCTTATCAAGCCCATCAATAAAGTCAAACCCAAAAACTTTTTCATCTCTTCCAGATTTGTGGGAGTCCACCGGGTAGCTCTAGAGTGGGGCCTAAGTCTGGCACTGTTGTCCCTCAAAAACTGTTCAGCATACAAATTAGTCTGCTCAACAATCTCACCCAAAAATACATCATCCATAAACTGAAAAAACTGTATAGGCAAAAAATTTACACAATCCACTCTACACCCTGCATCACCACTAAAGGCAGGCAACACCGGCTGCACCATGTTTGGATCAACCCAGAGTCCAGCACTTCCAATGGGAAGCCTTAAAGCCCCAGGCTGCAATCCAGATGCCTCTTGCACCATCGGCACAGCAGTGTCCTCCTCTAAAACAGGCACTTCATCCGCACTGAGAGTAGCTTCATCCACACCGAGAGTAGCTTCATCCGCACTGAGAGTAGCTTCATCATCCGATGATTCCCTATGGAGAGAAAACTCACTGCCTGAATCTTCCCCTCCCTCCTCTCCCTCAGACACACTGTCAGTCTCATAATCCCGCTCAGAGGAAGATTCAAGAAGCATACCAACCACCTGCGGAGCAGTCATTCTACGGCTAGCCATAGTGCTTACTAATAAAGGTAACTTGTCAAACAAGTCAACAACAACAAACCCTTTGTAAAAAACAAAAAGTAGCTTTAGCACAAAGACCTATATACTCCAACACTATACCACTCACTTGCCAGAAGCAGCTAGACTCACCACCTCCTACTCTGCACAGACACAGTAAGGAGCAACAGTATACCACTAAAAAAGAAAAAAAAGAAAATTACACATAAGACAACGCAAAACACATCGCAAAGAATTTCATGCACAAAACACTAACTAAATATGCTGCTAATATGACACCACTTACAAAAAATTCATTCAGGCATGACATTAATACTCAATTTGAGTAAACACAACGAAAATGTTTTTCTTACCAAAAAATGCAACTACGCAAAACTGCAGATCAACAACTGCCGAAACCGCAAACAAGAATCAAAAGCTTTCCACTAGAATAAAAAGGAGAAAAAACCACATTACAATCACATATGCAAATAATGCACTATCCACCAGCCAAGCAAAGGTGGTAGGTGGGCCTAAAAGCATGAGGCCGATCTGCCCCAGAGGGGCCCCAGAGGGAGCAGAAACAGGCAAAAAATTCACCCTCATAAAGGGGGAGCGACCCTTGCCCAAGGGGTCACTACCCAACACCAACATTTAAAAAGCCCTGGTGTCTAGTGGCTTCTTCCCCCCTAGGGGACAGATGGGCCTAAAAACATATGGCCAATCTGCCCCCAAAGGGGACAGAAACGACCACAATAAATACCCCATAAAGGGGAGCGACCCTTGCCCAAGGGACCGCTCCCAAACAACTCAAACAATCCCTGGTGTCTAATGGCTTCTGCCCCCCTTGGGGGCAGATGGGACTAGAATAACAAGGCCGATCTGCCCCCAAGGGGGGCAGAAACGGCCAAAATTAATGATCCCCCAAGGGGAGCGACCCTTGCCCAAGGGGCCGCTCCCCAACAACACAAACAAACAATCCCTGGTGTCTAATGGCTTCTTGGGGCAGACAGGCCTAGAATAACAAGGCCGATCTGCCCCCAAGGGGGGCAGAAACGGCCACAATAAATGATTCCCAAAGGGGAGCAGCCCTTGCCTAAGGGGCCGCTCCCCAAAAACATATTTATAAAAAAATAAAAATCCCTGGTGGCCTAGTGGGCTTACAGCGACTTTTTTATTGATTCAAGACCACTACTAAAAAAATTATCCCCCAAGGGGAGCGACCTTTGCCCAAGGGGCCGCTCCCCGACACAAAGGCACATTCTAAATTAAAATTAAAAAAATTCCCTGGTGGCCTAGTGGTCACATAATGCCTTTTTTTTAAATGTATTTATAGATCTCCCCCCCCCCCCAAGGGGGGCAGACCCAGCCACAAAATGTTCACCCCCAAGGGGAGCGACCATTGCCCAAGGGGCCGCTACCCAACACAAAAGGCACTTTGTAAATAAAAAAATAAAATCCCTGGTGGCCTAGTGGTCACATAATGCCTTTTAATTACTTTATTAATTATAGATCTGCCCCCCCCCCAAGGGGGGCAGACCCATCCATGAAATTTTCACCCCCAAGGGGAGCGACCCTTGCCCAAGGGGCCGTTCCCCAACACAAAAAGCACTTTCAAAATAAAATAAAAAATCCCTGGTGGCCTAGTGGTCACAAATAACTAAGGGGGTCATTACGATGGCGGGCGGAAGCACAACCGCCGTGCTGGCGGATGCAAAAACCACCAGTTACCGCCGGCACGCAGCAGTCCACACGCCCGCCCAATTACGATGCGAAAAGTAGGCCAAACACCGCCGGCAAGCCAGCAACACCGTCCGCCATCAAAGTGCGTCCGTACACGTAGCGGCGCAGCACAATTGACACACACCGTCCGACGAAATCACGTCCCGCCCGGCGTATAAATTACGATGCCGCAAACAAACGGCTCCCACGGCTAAGAGACACCGTACGACAAACCGAAGCGGTAACACGGACGCCAAGCACGGACAACGAAGAAGCGGCTCCCCGAGCATGAATCCAGCACTGCAGGCCCTCCCCATGCTCTTGCTGATGCACCACCAAGGACGCAACGTACCGCGGAGACGCAGGTAGGCACACACACAACAAGTGCACGCAAACAGCGCACACAGTGCAAGGGCGGAAAAAGTGGACAACCCCCACCCCGCGTGTACACTACACATCCACCATTGCATCCACATATGACACACAGGCCAAATCGTAACATCGCGTAACACATGTGTACACACCACCTGGGACTAGGAACCAACCACCCCGTCACGGCCCCAAAGCGGCGATGACGCCGCCACACATGCGCACAACGCAGAGGCCAACCGCAGCGCCATGCATGCGTCGCACACAGACACAGGGACACAACCAAGCAGCACACACATCAGCCCCACCCCGAACGCACATGACACGTGACAGGCCTGCCACAGACATGTCCCCAACGCCCAATTCACGGACAACACCCAACGCCACACAACCGACGCACACATGTCAGTGAAGTCACGCAACAGCAGGACACACCCCAGTGTAACAAACATGGCGTAGCACACAGCGGCGGCAACACCAACTAGGAGAAGCAGGGCCCCTTCGGGAAGAGGAACGCCAGTACCACACTGAAACACCCATACCACCCTGCACATATGAACAAGACATATAAAACGGAACACCAAAGAGCCCGGGGACCGACAACAGGTGGCCCAAGAATAACATTCACACACAAGGCCCAACGCAGAGCGGAAAGGCAGCCTGCCGCCCACACAAGGGAGAGCAGACAGCACTGAATGACCTTCCATTCCAACTCCGAAACCACAGCCCTACGAAAGAAGCCGGTGAATACAGCCATTGTCCAAGAAAAGACCAACACAGGCATGCCGAGGAGACCGACCACAGGGCAGATAGCGCATATCACAGAAGCACACAACGGACGGGGAAGAAAAAGAAAACACTCCCCCATGTCGGCCACATGCAAGTTAATTGGAAGGAGTCACACATCACTGACCTTGAACTGTCTGAGAAGCATGTGGGATGAGGGCCCATGTCCTCCGCACAAGCCAACAGAACACAAGTCCTGTCTCCCTACGACTACACAGAGCTCACAGCAACCTCGGAGCGTGCACATTGCAGACTGCACACACAGCCGGAGCACGCCACCACAACGCACCGCTGCGAAATGGCAACCGCAACACACCTACCCAACTATGCCGGACAGCTCAAGCTGTACAAAACCAACCTGATACATATATTGGGATGCGATCTCCTGTCCCTGCTGAACGTAAGTTACCGACTGACTTACCGCATCACATTGTTCAGCTGCGTCATGCCCGTCTTCTACTGTCGGAGGTGTCCCTACCAGCATCCCGTGGAGATGTGCCTCTCCAACCCGGCATGTCTAAAGGCGGACCTGCTACCACTACTCCTCCCTCTGGACGCACACGACAGGGCCTGCTCTGCCTATGGGGGCATGGCGTATGTGGCCAACATCGCACCCGCACTGAAATGGGACCACTGTGCCTCCACACGACAGATCATCGAGAACAGCTACATCGAATGTCACCCAGCATGCCCCATCATGGTCCTCCAAGGGACAACTTACGAACAACACCTTGACAGCCACCATCCGCTACATTGGCTGGCAAACATGTACACCACCAATGACATGGAAGCCCTGCTGGACGGCATCGCATACCTGACAACCTGTAAATTCGTCGGACCACAACGCAGGTTCCCCGATTGACCTATGATGTCCAACCCCGCACCATGCTTAGCTTCCGCACGGACTGGCCAGTCACCACCACAACAGCCATACCAAACGACCGGCAACTGTAACCACACCATCAACGACATCGCCATGACATCGGATATGACCGGGACATGCACACTGTTCCCCATCACATCCAGGAACACCGCATGCATCGTGGGAGGCAGTGGCATGGGGTCTGTGTATCGCACCCACATGGACGGAACTGCACGAACAACCAGGACACGACATGGATCCAGCGCCCATGGACACACACACCGCTCAGTGGACATGAATAGGTCGCCTGGAGTCTGTGGGTGCTGCACCCCTCCCACCCCCGCCCCGGGAATCCCATACCAGGACCTTTGCATGGACGACAAGCATACAACAACAACACGACCCCAGTGACTGTGACATGTCCAGTAACCACCACATTGCAACAACAAGTGGCACGCCGCTGCATGCACGCAAGCACATGCCCTGATGTCATCTCACATGCACGCGTGCATGAGGAACAACCGCAGCAAACCTGTCACATGGAACTGAGATGGACTGTGCCCATGATGCCAAGCGGTCTGGTAGGCTACATGTATACCGTCTGTGTCAAAGTCCGCAGCTCCGCAGCTATACGTAAATGTACATTAGCACAGCCTTGGCCAAGCAGATGTAACTCTGAAGCCCACATCCCACATGCAACAGCCAATCACATGTAACCCCACACCCTATCCCATTTGCAATCATGCTCAGTATATCCTCAACATGTATCCCGCTGCCAGTAGTGTCCACTATACTGCATCACAGAGGACAGAAGACTCAATATAATGTTTGAAACCAAAACTGTCTCCGCTGACTCATTTCACAAGTACGAATGAGAGAGGATGAGAGTATGTGAAGTACACGGCAGTCGTGACATGACCATGTAGTCCACTGGTATTGGATGTCAACGCAAATGAGTAGCACAACTGTGGAAGACACACATGTGTCGTGTGAAGTCGTATGGACGCAGTGCTCAGGTGGGTGGGTGTGACGGGTAGATGCGCACATGCCAAGTTGGAGCACGCCGTGTTGGGAGGGGTCATGAACAGTACACCACCGCTTCCCTGGGCATTGTGAGAGGACACCTGTCGGGGGGGGAGTGAACACATGTGTGCACAGCAGCCGGGCACACGTACAAAGCGGTACCAGGCGCACCTCAGCCCACCCTCTGTGGACAAGCTGGATCCTGTTGTGCGCCCGCCATGCCCCTTGACAAGGCACACACAGCCCCAGTCGACCAGGTGTAACCCCAACATAGTCAATCCGCACAGGCGATACAGGGCACGGGATGGCAGTGGAGCATGGTGTGTGAGAGGTCTCCTCGCGCTCCTCCTGGTCATATCACGCAGGCAATAGAACCTCAACGTCTAGCATGGCACAAGTCAGATGGAAGTGTAGGGGGACGCACCACAGCACGAGCAGCACTGACGTCACGGGAGGTGGCTCGCACCATCCCATCCATTGCCCATCATACCAACCACGCCACATGCCATTGCGACTAAGTGCAAGCGCGTGTGCCACCACCCCCGAGCCCTCCCCAGAGAGGCCAAAGAGTGAATGTGTGGGCCATCAGTCACAGACGGACGCGGCCTGGCCGCAAGGGCAGCCACAGCCACTGGGTGTCGCAGGTGGCGGATCCGGAAGGCGAAGACTGTGATGCATAGTCCATGCAGGCCGGGTCTCCATTTGGGGCACCACGCAGGTGGACTGCGTCCCGTAACACATCATACCCTGAGACAGCCCACTCGTGCAACTGGACCCACACATACACTCCTTGCCCTCTCTGGTGCGAGCTTGGGGCTGCCTGTGCAAGCGCTAGCCTCGCAGGTGCACATGCATATTGGGGGAGCGAGGGGAGGACATGAGGGCTGGGGCGAAGATGACTGTATCACTGTCAGTGAGTACAAGGGATGACCCAGATGTGGAAAGGAAGAGACGTGTCCCGTGTGTACTGCAACTAGTCGCCAATCCAACTACCCCCATGTCCGGAATGTAAGCCCGCACCTAGGCCCGCCCATCCGCCACATCGAATATACCACCAGCACGACAACCTTCCCATTCGAAACACTGACTGGGGGTGGCGACCAGTGAACAATCATGTGTAGCCTACCCACGCGTACATGTGGGCCCTCCATGATCCATGTCACCTGCGGCAAAGTCATGACATGCGCAATGAGGGAAGTGAGGAGAGCTGTCCGCCCCACGCGCAGAAGGTGCATCAGCTCCACAGACCCAGCAGCGAGTCCAGCAGGGGTCACATGTGCAGGGGCAGCTGTGCCTGGTGTGAAGGCACATGCATATAGACAGCACATCGACCAATGTGTAGTCTGCCCACATCTACAGTCCATCATCATGCGGACATAGGAATTGAACACAGGGCAACACATCTTAGTGGGTGCACCCACCGTGACCAACAATGCGCAATCATCGACGTACCCGCCCTGTGCATGGCCCCCCACCCAACGGAGGCACATCCAGTGCCACCATCCCACACACACAAGCCTTCCACGGAACATGCTGTGTCCAATGGTCAGTACAGAGTCAGCGCCCATCTGGTGGATCCTGAACAGGAGACACATGCACACACATGCCAGCTCCCACTATGTACGTCTGCCACCTGGCACGTGCAATGTAACCTCTCACCTGTGACGTGTGACTGCAAGCACGCAGCCGTCTTGGCATGGGGCTGTCAATGTGGACACCTGTCAATGTTTCGGGAGGTGTGATCCGTACAGTGCTGTACATAGGGTGCAGTGCTGACACCTACTACTGTCTCATATCCCCTCGTGCCACAGGTCCCACTTGTTTTGGCCGCTCAGCCTGTGCCCACATCGTCATCGTCGTGTGCCATACTCATCCAGCCTCGGAAGCAGTTCCATGCTCAGCAGACATTCATGTTGCCGTGGCGTTGCCGCTTGACGAATATGCAGTCAGTCCCCATCAGCACGCCCCGCAAGTCATTGGGGCCTAGATCCCCATGTGCATGCACATGGCAGTGGTTTGTATCACTAGCCATTGCCATTGTTGGGAGACCTGTGTAAGTGTATTGTGGCCGTGCCGTCCCAGCTTGACAGCTGGGCTGTGGCTCATGTGCTTGCTCAGTCATGTCAGTGATGTGTATGCGAAATTGCTATGTGTTGTGTTGCTTTGACATGTGTCCACTGCCATTTTCCCTAGGCGGAGACCGAACATTGACCGCCCATACCAATTGCTGGCGGACATGGACGATACAGAGGTCATTAGGAAGTTTCGGCTGGACAGGCCAACCCTGCATCGACTGTGTGCCATGTTGGAACCCCATCTCCGTCCCCGCAGGGTGTATCCGACAGCTGTCACCCCCACGGCTAAGGTGATGGCCGCCATGCATTTCTTCGCCACTGGGTCATTCCAGCACACAGTGGGCAGTGGAGGAGGGATGACCCAGCCCATTTTCAGCAAGGTGCTGAGGGATGTACTGGCAGCCATGATGCTGTACCGAAACAGGTACATCCGCTTCCCCAGGGCTCGTGAATTGGCGGCAGTGAAGGGTGCATTCTATGCCCTTGGCAGAATCCCACACGTCGTTGGAGCCATTGACTGCACACATGTTGGCCTTGTTCCACCACAGGCCACTGAGCACCTGTACCGCAACAGGAAGCACACGCACTCCCTGAATGTGCAAGTGGTGTGCCTTGCGGACATGGTGATCACCCACGTGTGTGCAAAGTTCCCAGGCTCGGCCCATGACGCACACATAATGCGCAACAGCATCTTGCCACGACTGATGTCCAATCTGCAACAGGATCGTGGCTGTATTGTCGGTGAGTATGTGGAGTGGTGTAGCGTGCTGGTTGTGCGATGCTGTCCCCTGTCCAGTTGGAATAGCAACGGTTCTCTGTGTCCCTCACACCCAGGTGACTCTGCGTACCCGAATGGGGCATGGCTGCTCAGTCCATTGAGGAATCCTCGCACCCCAGCAGACGATCGCTACAATGAGGCACATGGGAGGACCAGACGTGTGGTCGAGCGTACCTTTGGCCTCCTCAAGTCCAGGTTCAGGTGCCTGGACCGCACCGGGAGTGCGCTGGCGTACTCCCCACAGAAGGTGTGCCAGATAGTGGTGGCGTGCTGCATGCTGCACAATCTGGCCATTCGGAAGCAGATCCCCCTCATCGTGGATGACGAAGATCAACCAGGGCCCCAGCCCGCAGACCAGGACAGCTCGAGTGAGGAGGACAGCGGAGAGGAGGAAGCTGGTAATGTGCGGCAGCAGCTCATCGCCCGATACTTCACTTGACGGTGAGTGTCCATGTACGACGGCTGATGTGGCTGTATCTGTGCAGGTGTGTGTGTGCTGTGTCAGGGTGGCCGTTTGTTCACTGCGTGCTGTGTGTCAACGCTCCATGGCCAGGGTAGTATGTCACTGTTGGTGGCTGTGGCATTGTGCCCTATTGCTCTGTGCAATGTGTGTACATTGCTTGTAGTTGTTGACATGTACTGTGTGATGGGTGTGTGACACACTCATTGAATGTGCTCCTGTTCTGTCTCCCACCCCTAGGTCCCTACAGGTCCCTCCGGTTCCATTGCCATGCCACGCATCAGGTGCCTTTCCGCCCAAGGTGGCCGTTGTATTCCGTACAAATAAAACACAGGGCACAAACAGCAGTTTGTGTAAGAGGTGCATTTATTTCAAACTGTGACATGTGATTGTGTGTAAGGTGATGACAAAAGTGGTGCGTGCAGTGACAATGAGCTGTCGGTCATGGCTGCGTGATGTTCAGGGTGTACCCACTGGTTCTATGTCCATGGTCCAACAGACACATGCCATCCAGATGGCTGTGTGGAGTGGGATCGTAGTCCAAGTCAATGCAGTGGGTGGTCAAGGAAGGCTGGCTGGCTGCCTCACTTGCGTCTGGAGCGTGCGAAGTCCTCCCGTGAGATCTGTTTCCACTTCGGACGGCCCCTTCCACGTTTGCGAGGGGGGTGCCTGCTTGCGACCTGCTGGTGGTTGAGGTGTGCTCACTGGCTGTGGACGCAGGGGAACTGGACACAGCTGCACGACCCTGCGCCCCGGCAGGTGGTGGCGGTGGTGGAGCTGCTGTCCCTGGCTGTGACCTCACCACCACCTGGCCCATGAGGTCCACGAGTTGGCCCATACGGGCATCCATGGACCTCAGCACCCCCAGCACCTCCCGCGTGTCTGAAGCAGACCTGGCCCATTGTCCTTGGGCCTCTTCATAGGCCCCAAGGACTCTGGCCATTTGAGGCAGGGCATGGCTCCCAGGAGATCCGTGTGTCCTCGTTGGGGGCTTGTAGGCTGGCTGTGCTGGCTGCTGTCTCCATCCCCAGCATCCAGCAGTTCGTCACCTGTGGAGAGAATGAGATTTGTTATTGTGTTGCACCTGGCGAAGTATGGATTTGTCGTCTGACATTAACAGTTCGTGCAATCTCGTACATGGGTTTCCCGGAGGCGTGTGTGTGGCTGTACCATTTGTAGTTGTGTGTGCTTGGCAATGGGACTGTGTGCTGTGCACATGTGGCATGGGACGGATTGGCCATGCCGATGGGTGTGTTGCTGTGCCCCTACTTATTGTGACTCTGGTGTATGCGGGCTCCTGGCCCATCCTGGGTCTGGTTTGTACTTTGCTTTTGGTGTTCAAATGGGACGCTTAGGAACGCATATGGCAACATGGGGGCCATGCCCCAGATTCGCATTTGGGAGGGAATATGCTTTTGGGGTACATGCTGTGAGCCATGGGTGCCGAACGTGACATGTGTTGTGGCAGCATGACAGTGCATGGTCTGAGGTGTGTGCATGTCTGACATGGCCTGCATATTTGCTGTCTGTTGTGATTACTGGACATGGCATTGGACGCATCGTTATGAGTGAGTGATGGTTGTGTGCCAGCCAACGTATTGCAGTTGTCCCATCTCCTTGGTGTGCGTGCTGCCCTGTGCCATGTGCATCACTGCAGTGCTCGGGGGGTGTGGCCCATGTTGTGTGTTGTTGCTCACAGTGTGGCGTGCGCTTCATTGACTTCTGGCACATGGTTGGTCATGGGCATGTATCTTAGCGTGACTGCTGTATGTGTGGCAGCTGTGCGGATGACATGCCTTTCATGAGACTGGGGCTGACGGATGGGATGGATGGTATGTTGTATGTGCATGGTGTGTCTGTGTGTTTGATGGGTTCAGTGGTGTTCGTGTGCATTTATGTTGTTCCGCTCTGTTGCGTCTAGTGTTGTTTGTCTTACATAGGCGTAGTTGTGGGGTGTGTGGTTGACAGGCAGTAGGGGCTACATGAACAGGACTTCAATGGTGTTTCGGTTGTGTGTGATGGGTTGCACAGTGGCTGCCGTGTGGTACTATATTCAGTGTGGCTTGTGCATGCAGACGTGGCTCCTTGGGTGTTGCTGTGTCTGTGATGGGTCATGTGAGGTGTGAGTCTGTGGTTCATGTCCGTGTGCACATTGTTCACTTGTTCGTGACGGTGGGCGGTGCTGCGTGTTCGTCTGCTACGTGACATGTCCCATGTGTTGGTCGTGTTACGGTCCTCATGCCTCCAGTAATCCAGCCCTGTCCAGTTTCCCACCTGCAGGTTGTTCGGGCGTGCACTGTACTGGATGCCACATGGTTCTAAGCGGGGGTGCTCCATGTTGCAGGTCTGTGGGGGTGGGGGGGTGTTGTGGGTCGTGGTGGTGGCTGGACACCCACTGACACCGATTGTTGTGGACCGTGATGTCTACCTTTCGGCTGTCGGTGTGCACTGCGGTGGCTGACACGTGGCTGTGGGGTGTGGGGGATGCTCCTCCTTGCTGTGCTGTGGGACTAGGGGCCTGGTGTGTGTTGTACTTGGGCTGTCCACCCTCCCACCCACTGCATTTTGTGTTCCTGCCACTTACCTGTTACTTGTCGGTTAGTGCAGCTATGGCGGACACATGGGTGTGGTGGGTGCTCGTTGTGGCGCTTCTGGCATACTCGGGGACCTGTTGGTGGTTACGTGGCTGGCTGAGTGTACACATGTCCCCACGTATCTTACAGTTGTTCGGTTTGGGCTGTGTGTGGTGGTGTCTGTTGCATGTGTGTGTGATGTGTTGTGTATTGTGTGCTGGACATGGGGGTGTTTGTCCCTGGGAGCTGTGGCATGGTGGTAGTGCATGTGAGTACATAGCGGTGTGCTGGTATACATTAGTTTGTACTTACCAGCCTCCACTCCCCCTGCTAATCCGGCGAGGATCTCCGGATGTATGATGACTCGCACCTTCTCCTCCCACGCTTTGAAGGTCTTAAAGAGCGCGGGATTCCCTCCGCCAGTGACGGCTGCCAGCTCTCTGTTCTTGCTCTCCTTCTTCTTGACCAGGCTCTTGACGTCATTCCACCGTTTGTTGATTTCAACTCTGTTCCTGGGCAGGGTCCCGACTGCATTGACCTGGTCTACGATCCGGTTCCACATTCTCTTTCTGGTGGCTAGTGGTGTGTGCTGGACCAGGTTCCCATAGATTTGTGGGTGCACCTTGATGATCTCGTCGACCATGACCGTCAGCTCAATGGGCGTGAACTTGGGCATTCTTTGTGGTGCCATGGTGTTTGTGGTGCTGGTGCGGTGTGTGTTGTGTAATGTGCAGGGGGTTTGTGGTGCCGGTGTTTGGTGGTGGTGGTGGTGGTGGTGGTTGTGATGTGTGCGTTTCTGTGGTGTGCTGCTGTCCTTGCTATGTTACTGTGTCCTCTCCTCTCCTCTCTAGTTTGCAATGTTGCAAGGGGTTGTGGTCTGTGGGAGTGCTGCTTTTGTACTTACCTATGTGGGTGTGTCCTCATGGTCTGTTGTTTTCAGGTGTGTTGTGTCTGGGGTTCTGGCCTTTGTAGTTATTGTTTGTCCAGGGGGGGTGTTTTCGGGATGTGTACTGTGCTTGTGTATTTGTGCGTGCCTTGCTGTGTGGACTTGTTGGCCATGTTGTGTGCGATTGGTTTTGTCAGCGGATGGTTTCTGTGCAGGGACGTGGGCGCCATGGCTTCTGCCGTGTAGATTCTCATCGGCGTTGTTTGCGCTGGCGGGCGGTATATTTGTAGTTTTCCCGCGCTCATGGCGGTGCGATCGTAATCTCACGTGCGGTGTGTCGGCTGTGAGGGCGGGCGGTTTTGTGTTGTCGTGCGTGTTTCCGTCCGTGGCGGGCGGTTTGACTCCGACTCGGACGATGGCGGGCGGTATCTTGTGTGATTTTTCCGCCGATGGCGGTTTTCGGTTTGTGTAATCGTAATGGCGTGGTCGGTGTTCAGACGGTGTGTGCGGGCGGATTTTTGCCGCTTCTATGCCTGGCGGATTTTTTTACGCCGGGTATCGTAATGGGCCCCTAAATTCTTTATTTAAATATTCGATCTGCCCCCCCAAAGAGGGGCAGACCCATCAACAAAATATGCACCCCCAAGGGGAGCGACCCTTGCCCAAGGGGCCGCTCCCCGACACAAAAGGCCCTTTAAAAATAAAAAATAAAGCATTCCTGCTGCACGATCGCGCCCCATGCGCGATCGTGCAGCAGGAATGCTTGAAAAAGACATCGGAGGAAAGGAAAACACTTTCCTTTCCTCCGATGCCTTTCTAAAATGTCCCCCCACCCTCCCCGAGGCCAAAATAACCTCTTACCTGCTGGACGCGCTGGAAGCAAATGGCTCCCAGCGCGTCCGGTTTCATGTAATGATGTTAGCGTGCGAGGCGCGCTGACGTCATTGCATGATCCGGTGGGGGGCGGGGGGTAAAGCGGAAGGTCTTCCCCTTCCATTGCGGGTGGGGGCAGGATGATGGGCGGCCCGCGGGGAGCGCCAGCGCTTCCCCGTGGGTGGGTGCCAGGACGGCTGGGAGCCGTCGTGAGCACACGCCCACTGTGTCTCAGGACGGCTCCCGGCCGTCCTGAGCACCGAAGGGGTTAAATCCTACCAAGCTTTGATCATTGTCATTGGACCATGCTTTCCCAAATACATACTTAAGCTCTAATGCTGTCCCCAAATTCTTCTGGTCATATCTACCCATACTTAAATGACTTGATGACCTAATTCCAAAATCTCGTCTGGATAACTGAAGTGCTCTCGGGATGCAGTGGACATTTGCATCCAGTTTTTAGGTCGCAGCCTATCAGACAGCGCAGCTGTGTGGTATGCGAAAGACATCTTGGGGAGTTTCAGAAAGTTGACCTGGGAAAGCATTCTGCCCGTTGCTTGCCATTGGCTTTGTGGTTTGTAACTCACGCTTTCTTGCTTCCCATTTACTGGATTTATTTGCTTTAAGGTGCTCAGCTTCGTACCTCCCCATGAGAAAGCCTTGTTTACAGTATTTTTACACAAACTCGTTTTCTGTAATAAACAGGCCTGTAAATCTTGTTCTTATCTCGTCACTTTTTCTGGGCATTCAAAGACTGAGATCAAATGTCAGGTGCTGTCTTCCAGAAAGCTCGGTGTTTACTTTGTTTCATCTGACAATGCATTTTTTTTCATTCCACCACAGAGGCCTATGGGTATAGCGGGCCACTTAGTGACTGTAAACAATCACAAACCGAGATGCCTTTAAGATGCTACTGCATGGAAAGGGCGACTCGTTCTACCTGTTTGTGCTTCATGCTATGGAGGGGGCTACTCGGGCACTCGGAGGCTGTCTGCTTGTCCTGGATAACTGTCTTTTCAGTCTCATTAAGGTAAAGGCTATGCAATCTCTCACCGGCGATCATCATCATCCTATCCAGTATCCACCCCACCCCCCCATGTCTTTCTCCGATACCCAAATCAAGGGTTGAAGATAAAAGGACCACTTCTTAATTTATTTTAGCACTTTTCGTGGAATCTGCCTGCACTACTAAACAAATGGCATGCAGGAGTTATTGTTACTTGGCTCATATAGATAGTGCTTTATGCCAACGCAGGTGCGCTCCAAAGCTCTGTCTACAATAATTGAGACCGTCTAACATATCTGTAGGATAGTAGGTGAGTTACCCACCTACTATGGCTATCTGCCTACAGCCTTGGGTTACCGGTTCAAATCACAGCCGCAGGGTACACTCAGCCTTTCATGTTTCATCAGCAAAGAAATTCAGTAACTTAACTGTTCTTCGCTGACATATGTGGTGATCTGCAGGTGTTGAGTTCCAATCGTGGCAAGACAGACTCATCCTTCCATCTTTATTAGGTTCATAGATTGAGCATCCTAAATCAGCGAATAATAACAAACACCTGCTGTGTACAGTGCTTAGAAAAGGCAGAAGTGCTCTATTAAATGCTATATAGAAAGAAGTTAGTTTGTGGTTGATAAATTGATTGTAGCTGAGATTATTTAGGATAAGGTACTTAACGGGTCTTATTATGTCAGACCGACGGGAGGGACATATACTGTTCAAAACAAACAAAAAATACAAAAATATAACACGTTTATTTGAAGATACATTTTAAAATTTGAAGATTTCTAACATTTTGTGACTTTGTAAATAAAAATGCATAACAATATTTTTTTTTAAATAAAGTTTTCTTTCTGCGGTCTGAATCCATATTACTGATATGCAACCCATTACCTTTACAGTGCACACACAATGGGGCTTATTTACAAGCTCCTTGCGCCGCCGGTGTATCACTTTTTGTGACGCACCGGCGGCGCATTTTGCTGCTCCATATTTACAAAGACAGGAAAAGCCACCCTGCATGGCTTTTCCTGTCCTTGTAAATACAGCCCCTTTACACGCAGCACTTTGCATGAAAGGGGCGTTCCATGGGTGTTGCTGTGGGTGTTCCCACGCACCACCCATAGAACCTGACACATTTCCAGATTTATGAGCAATCGTAAACCTGGAAATGTATCTGAATGCTCCCCCAGGGGAGGCATAGGGAGGCGCAACAAGGAGAAATGTATTAATTTCTCCTTGTTTTTTTCCTCTTTCTATGCGTGTTGCATTCTGCAACACACATAGATTGAGGAAATCACCTCTGGTGATTGATTATGTGCTGGAAGGTGTCCCTTCCTGCACAAACAATCATTAAAAAAATGCCTTTTTGCCAGTTCTATGTGCGCTAATGCAGCACACATAGAAGTTGAAAAACACCATTTCAGATTGTTTATGTGCAGGAAGGGAAACCTTCCTGCACATAAACAATCCTCTCCGTGACGCAGGCAGCCTTGCACCATGGTCGGCACATGGCAGCAAATTGTGCACCAGCGCAGGGGAGAGAAAAGGCATCCGTCATATCCTTGTATATATGACGCATCCCTGTGCTTTGAAAGTGCCGCAGTGTGGCGCAGCCAAGGGGCTTGGGGTGCCGCACTCCGGCACTTTCTTGTATACGAAGCTCTCCATACATACAGTAAAACTGTTACTCCAACATTCTGTACTGCACATATACATTCCCTCAATCACATTCAGTCCCTCAGCCCTTCCATGCCTAATTAAAAAACAAAAAAATAAAATATCCATTACCTTAATGCTAAATTATAAAAATTACACAAACTATAAAAACTATAAAAAAAATACCTTTAAAAACTTTGACATTTACTAAGGCAAGACCTAAATGCTTGTTTTAAATGTCGGCACACTTGTATATCACAGAATGGACTGCTGACACTCATGCAGCCGTTTCAATAATGCACTCACTATGTCAAAGGGTGTTCCTTTATTTGTATGGCATTGTGGATGGATGCAAATTGTTGCATGACTTTTTCTTAAGCACTTGCATTTTTATGGAAATAAGTTCAGAGGCAAATAGACCCCGGAGGGGGACTAACGGCACAACCCATTAAATGGCGTGCAGTAAGAACACCTCCCATGGGTACAGGGGATCTCTAAGACCCCCTTCAGGTGCCTTCGGGCAAAATGTGTAGTCGCATGCTGCACCCTCCAGTGGAGTCACTGCCAGCTCTCTAAAGTCATGCCAGAGTCTTGCAGTGAAATATCAGCAGTTTGAGTCTGTTTCTGCACTGTACAGAGTACATTTTTATGGTCTGGCTTGACAGCGTACATGTAGCTAGACAACTATGTATGTATCACTAGAGAGGGTCATTGGTTCCGCCCACATGTTGGGAGCCAGGAGTACATGTTTTGATTGGGCAGAAGTTGTGTGCTTCCACAAAAAATGTGCTTCCCCTCCACACAGCTGTGATCATTTTGTTTATTTAACCAACTGTCTGAGTTTGGGCATTCAGTGGTGCACATACATGAGATTGTAAAGTTATTAAAGTGTCTTAGATAGTCAGATAATTATGGTGTTTATCTCCAGCAGCAGCACGGATGGAAGAAGGGCAGTCAATAACCTACATGGATTTTTAGGTCTGGCTTGACTGTGCAACTATCATCTGACCATTTAACCATCATCAATATTATTCTACCGTTCTTTACTTCCAAACAAATACATACCCATTCCCATGCTAGCTACTATTAATGCTTCACATTACCATACAACATTCATATAAAGCCAGACCTATTGGCATTGCCAATGCTGGTTTTGGAATTGGGTGCAGGAGCTGGGCGTGCGCCATGACGGCGCGTGCTCCTAGCACAGGCTGACGCCATGCGTCAGATTTCCGGATTACAGCCCTTAGACTTTTTACCAGTATCTCCATGCTGGAGTTGCCAGCAGCAGTCTTGCCTGGGATGCATTCAAAGCTTGGCCCATGGCGACATACCTCCCCATTGGTATAGAATGTCGTCAGTAAAGGCAAGGCTGAGGCGTGGGTTGTGGGAGGAACTACACGGCCGCGCCCGTGCGAATTTCAAGTCAAATACGTATTTTTATTTGCGGTGGTAAAACAAAGACACAAACATGAGCAGAGCGTGCCAGGAGCGGACAAATACATTGTGTAAATTCGAATGAATTGAGCATTCATCGTTAAACATATGTACTGAGGCATCTATTCATTGCCTTTTGGATGTCTGAGAAGAGTTTCCTGGATGTGAGCTGCCTTTGAATGTTGTCACATAGTAAGGAGGCAGTCCTTATACTGTGCCGTGCTCAGATTGAAGAAATAAAAGGCATATATATCTAATGTCAGCCTGAGTTCTTTTCATTCAAAAGTATTATGTTCACGTTGTTCAACCTGATTCCAAGACCCATATGCATATCGCAGAGAAACAAATGCGTCTAGACCCTGTCCCACCCGTCACTACTTGTTTTGAAAAATTCCTTTGCCTCACATTAATCACATCATATTAATCATAGCATTACATAATACATGATAGTTCTTCCTTAATTCGAAGTAATTCTAATCCCAGTTAAGGGCTAAGCAAAACAACTGCTGTAAATCTAAAGGAAGCAGAAATAGAATGACATTCACATAAAGGGCTCTTTGAGAGTCAACAGAAAATATATTACACATACCGTTGTCCTCAAATTTAACACGCCCGTGCATTTAGGTTAATTGGGTATTACAGCAGGATCAAAATGCATTAAACCGGATTTAGCACTACACCTGAGTGGCTTGAAAAAGGGCTTGAAAAAAGGAGTCATTGTCCTGTGATCTGATTGTAGCAGATTTATTGTATTCTGTTTATTTCTACCCCGACCACGGTCCCTGTACGGTTTACTGCTGTGCGCAGGGATCGCAGTTACAAGTTGTGTTGCTAATTAGGCCTCAGAGGCCTTGTACTTTGCTGAAAAGGTTGCGTCGTTATCAGCCAAGCGTAGCACCTTGGAGCAAGTCATTGCCACCAGCCAGAGGCAAGAAAGTGAGGGACTTAACTGTAGTTCTGTAGTTGCTTTCTGATTAGGTAGTTTCACGTTCTTTAGCGCAGAGAGCTGCTATGAGCCTGTCTTGATTTTCTTCATGTGAAACTAGTCCTCCAGAGTTAAAAATTTGTGAATTTATTTTCTCCCATCCTCTCTGGCTCCAGGACTGTCGGCAATCTCCAGTTTCAGGAGAGAAGTTCACCAAGGCTCCTGGTTTCCTGAGAGGCGCAGGATCCCTATGTCTGTGGGACAATGAACAAGTTAAGAACCACTGTGCTAGAATCTTCATTGTCCCACAGACAGAATTACCACTGAAGAGGGGTGGCTCAGGGAATTATAGTTTTTATGCAAGCAAGACCCTAGACAACACGTGGTAGCGCTTGGTTCATTTTTATTAGGTTGAATAATCCAAGCCGATTATTATCTTCACATGAGAGACAGCTAATCAGAGCATGAACATAAGTAAACCAAAAGATGGAATGTCTCTGGTATCCAGATAGGTGAGCCTTCTTCCTCAGGCCGGAAAACTTCTAGGACTCGTCCGTTCTCTGGACTCCTCGTGTGATCTCCTCTGATCCTCCCTCGATCCGTCTTCTTCTCTGGGCGTTTTCTGCTTCCTCCGGTCGTCGTCCGGTGTAGCGTTCTTCTCCTCCGCTCTTGTGGACGCCGCTGCTCCTTGTTTCCCCGAACGCCTCCTCCGAACCTCCCGTCTCCTTTTTCACTTCCCACATCTCTTCCCTCTGTGACGTCCTCACGTGGTCGACCTGCGTCTCTCCACCGCCGACTTCCTCGTTTGTTTGCCGAGGGCTGGCCGCCATCTTGGAGTCCCCGGCTACTGGGCGCTCCATATCACGGGGTCAAATATAAGTCATCCCACCTTATCAATAGTATGATTGAATGTATATAATTCAGACCTAGCTACAAATCAACAGTGTTGTGCAGGAACTGTAAATGAGAATAAGAAGCGGACAGGGAAAATGTAGATGAGGGGTCTAACAGCTGTGTGTGGAATGGATGGGAGACTGTGGTATGCTATGAGGAGTAGACGTGAGGAGAGATGGCGAGCTCAGAATATTTCCTACATGGGGGCAGGGGGTGATGTGGCAGAAGTGGAGCTTCAGAAGAATATTATGAACGTTATGGGGTAAGGAGAGAGGTAATTGATGAGGAGGGACATTCGGAAAGAGCTGTCTATTTATGTGAGCAAATGTATCTCAAGTGGTTGCGAGATGACTGGATATGTACCTGAGGATCAAGTGCTTGATAAGGGAGTTGGTGGAGGAAGATGGGAATCTGGGAGTCTTCTCACAAGGGGCTAGATGGTAGTAATTTACAGTGTTATGCCAACGTTGTCTGAAAAGGTAGGTCCTTAGTTCTAGCCAGAAGGGGAGAAACATGGAGCTTGTAGAATCTCCACTTGCGTGACATATTAAATCATAGAAGCGTAGCTGGAAAAGGCCTGACACTTCATGTTTTCCTTCATTTGGATTCCAGCTGGCAATGTTCCTGTTGCCACTGAGGTGTATAAGATAGTCAGATAGTGATCACCAGGTATGGTGAAGTGCTGGAACTGACAAACTTGTAGCTGATGCTTCATGTCTGGAAGATAATGTGAATGGGAAGAGGGAGCCGGAAGAGTTCATTGAAGGTTTGTGTTGCATTTTTGAAGTCCTTGTATGGAATCGGTTGCTGGACAAAGGACGGTATCCCGGGGTGCCACCTGGGTTTGGAGATGTTGCTGGAAAGAATACGACCGTCATTGAAATGAGAGTGGACCAACGGCAGGACTCTAGGCCTCAAATCTCATCTCATCATACTTCTCAAGCTTTATCCTTCATCAAAGGCCTCTTCTGAAAAGCTCTTTCATCCCAACTCACCATTGTCAATGTCGTACTTATGCAATGCTGTCTTTCCAGAAGTTCTCAAGATAAGACAGATCTTCCCACTCCTGTAGAAACTCACACTAGACCCTATAGATCTTGTCAACAACTGACCCATCAATCACCTACCTTCATCAAAAAGATAATCAAAAAAGCAGTCAAGGCTCAACTCCATGATCACATCAATGCCTGCCATGTCGTGCATGTCTACCAATCCACTACAGATTATGCTGCAGCACAGAGATGGCTACCTTCCAAACTGTAGACTCCTGATACAGCATCACTTCTGAGCTTCCTCCCACAGTGTCAACCTTCCCACCCTTACGCACACCCTGAAGTCTCCTGTGGCACACAGTGGCAGTATCAATCATTGGTTCCCCTTGGTTCCCCTCTTACCTATCCAATTGACACCAGTTAGTTCTCATGGGCACCTCCGGTCCCAGACGTTCTCCATAACCTGCTGATCCACACAGGGTTTCATCTTGCCCCTCATATTTTCAACCTCTACATGGAGCCCTGGGGCTTTACTAATCAATAACAACATCAAAAATTACCAATACGCCGAAGATATGCTACTGTGCTTGAATGTCTCCTCTGCTGCAGTAATCCAGTGCCTCTGCCGCTGCCTGCAATTTATCGAGACCTAGGTGTACAGCATCTACCTGAAGCTCAACCTCGGCAAATCAGAATTCTTGCCATTTGCCAAGAACAAGAAACAACAAGTCTAAACCTAGCTCAACAACATGTACTTGGATAGATTCAAACCAAAACTTTCACCCATCACCAAGTCACTTGACTCACCCTGGACATCAACTTCACCCTAAAGTAACATCACATGAAGAAAACCAAGATAGGCTCATAGCAGCTCTCTGCACTAAAGAATGTGGAACCACCTAATTAGAAAGCAACTGCAGAACTACAATTCAGTCCCTCACTTTCTTGCCTCTGGATGGTGGCAATGACTTGCTCCAAGGTCCTCCCAGACTCCACACTACCTACCTCCCTCCTAGGGCGTCCTACACACCACATCATGCCTCATCTAGGGCTTAAAGAAATACAGTTACATCACACTCTCCTTTTTGGAGTTCCACGTGATGCCCTTGTTTGGGGATATGAGATGCCTTTGGTGATTGAATACTTGTATATTCAATATCTAGTGTTTCCTGGCTTTGCAGAAGCAATGTGGATTCATCATCATCTTCTCCCTACCACTGCCAAACAGTATTAATGACATGAGTGTTGCTAGCAGAGGTGCTAGGCAAAGGGGAAGGGGACGTCTTCCTTCCGGTTACTATCATTGGAGACCTGCCACGAGGCATAGAGCATGTACTCTGACATCTAGAATGATACTAGGTCAGAGAGAATAGTGGGAGAGAACCTTGAAGAGGGAACAGCAGTTGCTGATCAAGCGCTGTTGGATGAGGTGTAATTAATAAAGCTGGACTTACCTGTACCTGCAACCTTGTCATGTCTAGTTGAGACATCACGATTCTGGGAACGCAGGATGGAATCGGAGTTTGTGGAGTGTTGAACACCTCAACAAGGTGGGAAACGTTGTGCTGTGGACCCTTGTTTTGCAGACTTGGAGCAAGAACGTTTGTTAGAAATGGGGGTCTCTAGTTGACAGAGGTAGGTACCTTTGTCTAATAGGGATCTTTGCTTCTAGTCAGGGTAAGGGGGATACACACTTTAGATAGCCCCTGCTCACCCCCTTGGTAGCTTGGCACGAGCAGACAGGCTTATCCCAAAGGCAATGTGTATAAAGTATTTGTACCAACACTCATAGTAACATAGTGAAAACACCACAAATGGACACCACACCAGTTTAGAAAAATAAAATATCTTTATCTAAACTTAACAAGACCAAAACGACAAAAATCCAACATACACAGTTAAAAATATGACTTTCAAAAGGTTTCAAGAACTTGTACAATAGAAAACTATGGGTGCATGACTTTTACACAAAGTACCTGTAGTTGTGTCAAAATTCACAAGGCCAAACAGCCACAGAGTGAAGAAGCGTCGAAAACAAAGATGCGTCAGTTCCTGAGACCTTGGGAAGGCGATGCAACAGTTCTGCTGCATGCAGGAGAAGTGATGCGTCGAATCCGGTCTGTAGGGGGAAGTGATGCGTAGATTCTTTGTGACGGTTCCGGTCCGCAGGTGATGCGTCGGGAAAACTTGTCGCAGAGGTGCGATGCGTGGAAATCCGGGATGCGTTGGTAATTGATGCGCCGGCGGCGAGGCGTCAGTTTTCTTTAGCCGCGACCCCTTGATGCGTCGATTCTTGCAGCGGTGACAGGCGCTGCGTCGGTTTTGGTAGCGGCACGGCTATGCGTGGAAATTCTTCTTGCGCTGTGGAGATGCATCAGAAAAACAGCCGCAAGAAGAGCGATGCGTCGTTTTTGTAGTTCTTCAAGTTCCTTCTCTCTTCCAGTTCCCAAACAGCAGCAACAACATCCAGCGGTCCAATACTGGCACAGGCACTTCCTGGCAGATCAGAACTCACAGCAGCAGAGTTCAGGGGAGCTGGGGATGAAGTCTTTGTGTCACTGAGACTTCAGAACAGGAGGCCAGCACACACAGGCCCTTGGAGATCTCCTTCAAGCAGGGGACACAGCACACAGCAAAGTCCTTCTCCTTTCCTTGGCAGAAACAGCAACTGCAGGCCAACCCCACACAGCACACAGCAAAGGGGCAGTACTTCTCCTCAGTGTCTCCAGCTCTTCACCTTGGCAAAGTGTCCTCTTGAATTCCAGGGATGGTCTCAAAGTCTGAGGTCTGGGCCCCTCTTTTTATACAGTAAATCTCTTTGTTCTCTCCTGGCCCAGGGCTCTGAGCCCAGTCCAAACCAGTTCTGGGGGGCACTTTGCAAGTGCACAACAACCTCCATTGTCAGTGTGAGCCCTGGCTTCAGACACACTACAGGGGGGTGGAGCCATCATTGTGGAAGGCAGGCACAGCCCTATTCAAGTGCAGGTGCTACTCCTCCTACCACTCCAAATGCAGACCAGGCCTATTCAGCCTAGCGCTGACTCATCCAGACTCTCTGGAGCCACTGCACATCCCCAGCCCCTGTCACTCCAAAGCCAGACCGTCAATACACATCCTAGCAGAGGCACACTGGATGGCTAAGCAAGAAAATACTTACTCTCTAATAGTGGTATTTTCAAACACAGAATGTAAAAATCACCCTCACTAAAAGATGCATTTTAACATTCTGAGTTCAGGCATACTAAACTTTATTTTCCTATCTGGTTCCGAGGGGCAGTTATGCTTATAAAATGTTATAAGCAAACTCCCCATTCTATCCTATGGGAACAGATAGCCTTACAATAGTCAAAGACGAAATTGGCAGTATTTCACTATCAGGACATGCCACACGCATCAGGGCATTTCCTACCTTTCACATACACTGCACCCTTCCCACAGGGGTACCTTGGGCCTACCTTAGGGGCGACTAACATGTAAGAGAAGGGAAGGTTAGGGCCTGGCAAGTGGGTGCACTTGCAGGGTCGACATGGCAGTTAACAAACTGCACACAGGCACTGCAGTGGCAGGCCTGAGACATCTTTTCAGGGCTACTCATGTGGGTGGCACTAATAGTGCTGCAGGCCCACTAGAAGCATTTGATTTACAGGCCCTGGCCCACTCAGTGCACTCTATTAGGGGCTTATCAGTAAATCAAATATGCCAATCATGGATAACCAATCATAATAACAATTTACACAGGGAGCACTTGCACTTTGACACTGATCAGCAGTGATTGAGGAGTCCAATCAGTTTGAGCATGGTTAAAATGTTATCTGCGCACATAATTAAATGATAGAGAGGTGTGACACCTCATGTGCGAAGAGGACTCTCTCTTGGTGTAACACTCAGATTTATGAGTGTACACGAGTACGTGTAATCGTTAGGGTACTGTAGATATTGTGTATATGTACATTTGTATGTTGTTTTGTGAAATTTATATATGTATTATTATTTGTATTCTTGTGATTAATGTATGTAATATCTATTGATGTGCCGGAGACCTGCCCAATGGTATGTGTATCTAATTGAATCATTAGTATGTGTAGCAATATAAACTATTGAGATCGTCCGGGTAATTGATGGTGCCTTAGACGGAAATAAATGAATGATTTATCCCTCCATACTTCTTTTGTTCTTCATTCTTGAGATGTTTCATGCCCATGTATAGGAGGGTGATTTGGGCATACCCCTTTTCTTGTTGTACCTTGTTCTTTACACTTTGTTAAGTGTGAGGGTAGTTGAGAGTAATTGAATGCCTTTTGAATTAGGTGGTTGATATAATAAATATGTATAGGTACATATACTGTGATTGGGTAGGCCATTGGATTCAATTGGTATTGAGAAATCAGATTCGTATTTTCTGCGACAGCTAAAATTGAGGAGTCCAATCAGTTTGAGCATGGTTAAAATGTTATATGCGCACATAATTAAATGATAGAGAGGTGTGGCACCTCATGTGCGAAGAGGACTATCTCTTGGTGTAACACTCAGATTTATGAGTGCACACGAGTACGTGTAATCGTTAGGGTACTGTAGATATTGTGTATATGTACATTTGTATGTTGTTTTGTGAAATTTATATATGTATTATTATTTGAATTCTTGTGATTAATGTATGTAATATCTATTGATGTGCCGGAGACCTGCCCAATGGTATGTGTATCTAATTGAATCATTAGTATGTGTAGCAATATAAACTATTGAGATCGTCAGGGTAATTGATGGTGACTTAGACGGAAATAAATGAATGATTTATCCCTCCATACTTCTTTTGTTCTTCATCCTTGAGATGTTCCATGCCCATGTATAGGAGGGTGATTTGGGCATACCCCTTTTCTTGTTGTACCAAAGCATCTAAACCAGCAAAAACGAAAACAGCATCAAAAATACAGGAGGTAGAGGCAAAAAGTCAGGGGAAGCCAAGCCAAGGATGCCAGGTCTAACACGTGTCCCCTCCAGCTGAAAAGTGGGGAGAACTAACCACCATCTTGGGAGCTCTCATCTCTAAGGCGGAAGAACCTGGACAGACCATCAGCATTGGCGTGTTCTGTACCAGGGCGGTGTTCCACCGTGAAGTCCATTCCCTGTAGGGAGATGGACCACCTCAACAGTTTTGGATTCTCACCCCTCATCTGCATCAACCATCTGAGGGGCCTGTGGTCTGTCTGAACCCGGAAGTGAGTCCCAAACAAGTAGGGCCTTAGCTTCTTCAGCGGCCAGACCACAGCAAAAGCTTCCCTTTCAATTGCACTCCACCTCTGTTCCCTGGGAAGTAGCCTCCTACTGATGAAAGCTACAGGTTGGTCCAAGCCCTTGTCGTTCAATTGTGAGAGTACTGCTCCCACACCATGCTCTGAAGCATCTGTCTGCACAACAAATTCTTTGGAGAAGTCAGGTGCCTTAAGCCCTGGCGCCGTGCACATGGCAGATTTCAGGGCCTCAAAAGCGGTCTGACAGGCATCAGTCCAGATCACCTTCTTGTGCTGCTTCTTTGAAGTCAGCTCTGTCAAGGGGGCAACAATGGTGCCATACCCTTGACAAACAGTCCGTAGTACCGTCTGTAGTACCCGGTGAGACCTAAAAAGGTTCTCAACTCTGTCTGGGTCCTGGGGGGCTCCCAAGCCAGAATGGTGTCAATCTTCGGTGGTAGGGGCACCACCCGGCCGCTCCCTACCTGGTGCCCTAGGTACACCACAGACCCCTGCCCTATCTGGCACTTACTGGACTTGATAGTGAGGCCTGCCATTTGCAGAGCCTTTAACACTTCACAGAGGTGTTGCAAATGTTCCTCCCAACTGGAGCTGAACACAGCAATGTCATCCAAGTAAGTGGCGCTTAATTCCTCCAGCCCGGACAGTACCTGGTTGACCAGTCTCAAGAACGTGGCAGGGGCGTTCTTCAACCCAAAGGGCATGACCCGGAAATGGTAGTGCCCCTCTAGTGTTGAAAACGCAGACCTCTCTTTTGCCCCATCAGTTAAGGCAATCTGCCAGTACACAGACATTAAATCAAATGTTCTGAGGTACCGGTCAGCTCCCAACTGATCAATGAGCTCATCAGCTCTGGGGATGGGGTGCGCATCAGTCTTGGTGACCGCATTGAGCCTATGGTAGTCTACACAAAACCAGAGTTCTGGAGTGGCACCGGGTACAGCAGCTTTTGGCACTAAGCCCACTGGGCTAGCCCAGGGGCTGCTGGAGGGCTCTATCACCCCTAATGCCAACATCTTGGAAACTTCTTCCTTGATGCTAGCCCTGACTTTTTCAGCTACCCTGTAAAATGTTTGCTTTACGGGTAGACTGTCCACATCATGAACACACCAAGTGGTGATTCCTGGAGTCAGGGAGAACAAGGAGGCGAACTGTCCCAGCACCTGGCGACAGTCCCTCTGCTGCTCTGGGGTCAGGGTAGGAGAGAGGTTTACCCCATCCACTGACCCATCATGTTCCTTTGCTGACAGGAGGTCAGGAAGAGCATAGTCACCTCAGACCTCTCAAAGTGCGGCTTCAGGCCGTTCACGTGCAGGACCCGCAAAGGGTTCCTGGGAATCTGCAAGTCGACCAAGTAGGTCACCTCACTCTTGCGCTCTACCACCTCATATGGACCAGTCCACTTATCTTGGAGCACACAAGGCTCCACTGGTGCCATCACCAACACTTTTTGGCCAGGCTGAAACTCGACCAGAGTGGCATTCTGGTCATACCATCTTTTCATTTCTTCCTGGTTGGCTTCCAGGTTCTCCTGAGCGAGTTTCCTGAAGCGTTGAGTCTGGTTTCTGAAGGCCAGCACATAGCTGAGCACATCTTGGGGGGGTCTTACCAGGAGTTTTCTCCCAGCCCTCCTTCACCAGACTCAGAAGTCCTCTCACAGGGTACCCATACAGCAGTTCAAAGGGGCTAAAGCCTAAGGACTTCTGCGGTACCTCTCTGTATGCAAATAACAGGCATGGTAAAAAGACGTCCCACTTCCGTCTCATGAGTTCCGCAAGACCCTTTATCAAGCCCTTCAGGGTTCGGTTGAATCTCTCAACCAACCCATTCCCTTGAGGATGGTAAGGAGTGGTAAACTTGTATGTCACACCACACTCCTCCCACAAAGATGTCATGTACTTCGAAATGAAGTTTGTAACATGGTCAGAGACCACCTCTCTGGGGAACCCCACACAGGAAAAGATCCCCATCAATGCACGGCCCACCACAGGGGCTGGGATTGCCCTGAGAGGGACAGCTACCGGGTACCGGGTGGCATGGTCCACCAAAATAAACTTGTTGCCTAAGGCTGTCTTGGGTTCCAGTGGCCCCACAATATCAATGCCCACCCGCTCAAAAGGGGTGCTCACCACAGGAAAGGGTTGGATGGGAGCCTTACACTTCCCTCCACTCTTGCCACTTGCCTGGCAAGTCTGACAAGACCTACAGTGTGTGCCAACGTGCCTTCTCATTTGGGGCCACTAAAAGTGGGTGACAAGCCTCTGATAGGTCTTGTCAAACCCAAATGTCCTGCTAAAGGCACGTCATGAGCCAGACCCAGTAGGAAGGCCCTATAGCGCTCGGGTACCACCAGCACACGGGCTGCACCGGGCTCAGCGACCTTAGGCTCACTATACAACAATCCATTTTCCCAATAAATCAGATGTGATCCAGACTGATCACCTGCTGCCTGGTCTGCATCCTGTTGCCGCAAACCAACAAGAGTAGGGCATTCCATCTGCGCCTTGCAGAAATCCTCACTGGAGGGACCCCCTTCCTGCTGCCAATGGGTCAGCTCAGGCAGGTCTCCCAGTTTGGCCACTTGTTCCCCTTTAGGTTCCAGGACATCCCCCTCAGGGTCTGCCTCCTCCCGGACCGTGGGAACTTCTGGGGCTGGTTTCCTATGCCCCCTGCCCTTTCTATTCCTGGCAGGCACCTGGGCCACTGTTTCAGGCTCCAGGTCCTCTTGAGTACCCCTACTGACTGCCATTGACCGAGTGGTCACACACGCCCACTCAGGAAGACCCAACATCTCCAAATGAGCCTGGCGTTCCACCTCCTTCCATGGGGAACTCTCCAGGTCATTGCCAAGCAGACAGTCAACAGGCATGGATGAACTAACAACGACCTTCAAGGAACCTGAGACCCCCCCCCCCCACTCGAAGGGAACCTGCACCACCTTACACAGGCGCTCAGAGTTGTCTGCAGCAACTACAGGGTGAAGCACATTGGGAATAACCTGCTCTTCAGACACCCATTGACATCTGACAGATGTTACACTGGCTCCTGTGTCTCTCAGAGCCTCCACCCTCCTTCAATTGATGGTCACCCACTGCCTGTAATTTTTAGTGTTCTCAGGCAGATAGGATCCCTGGACCATCTCTCTGTCTCCTAATGAGTCAAGGGTCATAACTGCTGGGTCCCCACCTTCACTACTAGCAAACCCCTCCCCCAGCGCTACACTCACTAACCCTGGGGACGGTGCACCAGTGGGTGCTGGAGGTGCCTTGGGGCACTTGAGATCATTCGCCAGGTGGCCCTCCTGATTACATCTATAACACCTGTGGGGACCCCTGTGATCCTGCCTGCCCCTAGAGGGCCATGGCTGTTTAGAACTGGGGGGCTGGGAATCCTTACCCTGGGTACTGTTTCGGGGCCCTTGAGAGAACTCATTTTGATTACCCTTGTCCCCCCCACTCTTCTGCTGGGGACCCTGCCCACCCTTGGCTGGTTACCCACATACCCCTTGTGAACCCTGGTACTAGCCCAGCGGTCCGCCTCCTGAGCAAGCTTCCTGGGGTCAGTCAACTTGCTATCCATTAGATGCTGGCATAGCTCTGGAATACAATGACTATTCAAGTGCTCCCAAGCAATTAAGTCATACAGCCCCTTGTAGTCAGTTACCTTGCTGCCCTTTATCCAACCATCCAGTGCTCTGTAATAAAGGTTCACACACTCCACCCACGTATTGGACTCAAGCTTTTTGAAGTTCCTAAACTTCTCCCTGAACTGCTCAGGTGTGAGCCCATACCTGAGGCATAAAGCCTCCTTCGTAGTGGAATAGGTCAGATTACCCGCCTCCTCCAAAGGTGTCAGGGTGTTCCTCTCAGTGGCCTCAAAGTGTTTCCACAGGCCCGTCCCCCAATGCTTCTCAGGGACCTCATTCATTCTCAGTGCTGCCTCATAAGACGCAAACCATGCATAAATATCTTCACCCTTCTGGTGATTTTGCACTAGGTCCTTGGGAATGTAAATCTTACGTTCCATACATAACAATGTATTATGTATGGAATGGGGATTTAGTTCGCGCAGGTCTATAAAATCCTTCCCTCAGACCCTCCTCTCACTCTGTTTTGTATAATGTAAATCTTACCCCCTTGCACTGGCTGTACACTGCCACCATTTGAACTGGACTCTACTTGCTTAGCTTTAATGTCCAGTTCCCTCATGCTCAACTCATGAGCCAAAAGCAATTTATTTTCTTCCAAGGCGCAAGCGTTCTTGCTCTCATACGCCTTGGCCTGGAGCCTCATGATCTCCAACTCATGCTCTCTGGCCCTTTGGTTCTCCTCAAATTTCTCTGGAGACAAATTTCTAGACGAATGGTTGCTGCCAGCCCTAGAGGCTGCTCTTCCAACAGGCAGATCCTGTGATCTGAACCCATCCTCTGGTGCATCCTCATCCACCTCTCCATCACCTGTCTCCCCAGCCTCTCTGGCCTCCCACCAGGCCCCTAAGACCTTCTGTAGCTCCTCCTTCCTGGAGCTGCTCCTCATAAGACATCCATGTCTTTGCAAATTTTTTTGAGCTGATCTACTCTGTAGGTATGCAACCTTTCAATATCAAACTCCAATTCTGCAGCCTCACTCGCTGGTTTACTTTTTTGAGACATGGTACGTGGATACTTTAAGGATCAAGCAAAAATAGATCCAAAATCAAAACACAGTATGTGGTTGCGTAGTGGTCTGCACTAAACTAGTGATGTACACCAATCACTGTGGGTCAAGTACAAATACAAGTTCAAATCCTCACCGCTGACCACCAATGTTAGAAATGGGGGTCTCTAGTTGGCAGAGGTAGGTACCTTTGTCCAAATAGGGATGATTGCTGCTAGTCAGGGTAAGGGGGATACACACTTTAGATAACCCCTGCTCACCCCCTTAGTAGCTTGGCACGAGCAGACAGGCTTATCCCAAAGGCAATGTGTAAAGCATTTGCACCAACACTCACAGTAACATAGTGAAAACACCACAAATGGACACCACACCAGTTTAGAAAAATAAAATCTTTATCTAAACTTAACAAGCCCAAAACGACAAAAATCCAACATACACCGTTAAAAATATGACTTTCAAAAGGTTTCAAGAACTTGTACCGTAGTAAACTATGGGTGCGTGACATTTACACAAAGTACCTTTAGTTGCGTCAAAATTCACAAGGCCATACAGCCGCAGAGTGAAGAAGCATCGAAAACAAAGGGATGCATCAGTTCCTGAGAACTTGGGGAGGCGATGCGACAGTTCTGCTGCACGCCGGAGAAGTGATGCGTCGTATCCGGTCTGTAGGGGGAAGTGATGCGTTGATTCTTCGTGACGGTTCCGGTCCACAGGTGATGCGTTGGGAAAAACTTGTTGCAGAGGTGCGATGCATGGAAATCCGGGATGCGTCGGTAATCGATGCGGCGGCGAGCAGCGCTGCGTCGGTTTTCTTTAGCCGCGACCCCTTGATGCGTCGATTCTTGCAGAGGCGACAGGCGCTGCGTCAGTTTTCGTAGTGGCACGGCGATGCTTGGAAATTCTTCTCACGCCGTGAGATGCGTCAGAAAAACAGCCGCAAGAAGAGCGATGCATCGTTTTTGTAGTTCTTCAAGTTCCTTCTCTCTTCCAGCTCCCAAACAACAGCAACAACCTCCAGAGGTCCAATACTTTGCAAGTGCACAACAACCTGCATTGTCAGTGTGAGCCCTGGCTCCAGACATACCACAGGGGGGCAGAGCCATCATTGTGGAAGGCAGGCACAGCCCTATTTCAGTGCAGGTGCTACTCCTCCCACCACTCCAAATGTAGACCAGGCCTATTCAGCCTAGCGCTGACTCATCCACTCTCTCTGGAGCCACTGCACATCCCCAGCCCCTGTCACTCCTAAGCCAGACAGTCAATACACATCCTAGCAGAGGCACACTGGATGGCTAAGCAAGAATATACCTCCTTTCTAAAAGTGGTATTTTCAAACACAGAATGTAAAAATCACCCTCACTAAAAGATGCATTTTAACATTCTGAGTTCAGGCATACTAAACTTTATTTTTCTATCTGGTTCCCAGGGGCAGTTATGCTTATAAGATGTTATAAGCAAACTCCCCATTCTATCCTATGGGAACAGATAGCCTGACAATAGTGAAAAACGAAATTGGCAGTATTTCACTATTAGGACATGCCACACACATCAGGGCATGTCCTATCTTTCACATACACTGCACCCTGCCTACAGAGGTACCTTGGGCCTACCTTAGGGGTGACTAACATGTAAGAAAAGGGAAGGTTAGGGCCTGGCAAGTGGGTGCACTTGCCAGGTCGACATGGCAGTTAAACTGTGCACAGGCACTGCAGTGGCAGGCCTGAGACATTTTTTCAGGGCTACTCATGTGGGTGGCACAAATAGTGCTGCATGCCCACTAGTAGCATTTGATTTACAGGCCCTGGCACACTCAGTGCACTTTACTAGGGGCTTATCAGTAAATCAAATATGCCAATCATGGATAACCAATCATAATAACAATATACACAGGGAAAACTTGCACTTTGACACTGATCAGCAGTGGCAAAGTGCCCAAAGCATCTAAGCCAGCAAAAACGAAATCCAGCATAGCATCAAAAATACAGGAGGTAGAGGCAAAAAGTCAGGGGACACAACGCCAAGGATGCCATGCCAGGTCTAACAACGTGTTTTGAGGAGACATCACGTCGAGCTCAAGGGTCGCAAGCATGAGAAATATCGGGAGTGTTGGTGGAGGCAGCTATCCCGTGTCCCAGAGACGTATAAGGCTGTAGTTCCGCTGTGGTGTAAGGAAGGGAAAGGCTTGTTACAGTGCCACGAGATGTTTCGGCTTGGCTTGAGGTGGCCGCACGCCCTCCAGCTTGCGTGCTGTGGCTGGTGAATGTGGCATAGATGGCAGAGTTTCACAAGCTGTGCGAGGCTGTGAGCTCAGAGGAATGTCCACTTCGCCCTCTAGCTCCGCTGTGTTTTTTGCCCTCGTTGTTCTTCTCAGGGAAGGGAGCACAGAGGAATGTCCATTTCACCCTCTAGCTCCTCTGACTGCTTTCTCTTGCCGTCTCGTCAGAGAAGGAAGTGTGTACCGCACATGTGTGCAGCGCACTGAGGTTATGATTGGCTCATGCTGTTTGTCTCATTGAGCGGACATTTTAACTTGTGCTAGGTTATCATATGATCACCAATTGTTGTGAGCACGAAGGTTTCATGGAGATTATATAGCTGGCATGACAGAGGCCATATTGGAGTATTGATTCTTCATGCCTGTCATGTACAATGACATGCACATCAGATTGAAGTATTTGGAGATTTCATTGAGAAGTTGTGTTCAATTTATCTGACCATACATTCATATATGTGTTTTGTTTCCCGATATTAGTTCTACTAGCAGTAAAAGTTCACCGACCTCATTTGGTGATAAGCATCCTCGCTGACACAGACAGCTCCAGGGTTGCAATTGTGTTGTGTTGTTAAGAAGCTCTAAGGAAGTTGGATAAAATACAAAATGTTACAGCCCCTCCTTTTTTCTTAACCTCCTCTGGGGAACCGATAATTAGATGGGCCAAATGGAAGAAGGTGTTCTGCAATTATGCACGTGTGTGTGGAACGAATCTGAGTGCGGAGAGAAAAAATGCTCCGTTATTGCATTGTTTGGGTGAGGAGGGACAAGATGTGTTGGAGGATCTACTAGAACTCCCTCATGCTGAAGCACGTGACCTCAAGGAATTTGAAATAGCTATAGCTAAATTAGATCGCCACTATCTACCACAAGTTAGTACTATTTTAGAGAGGTATCACTTTGGCCTGAGAAGTCAAGGTCAAAACGAGTCAGTAGAAGAGTTTGTCACGAGTTTAAGGAAATTGGCTTCAAATTGTAAGTTTAGGGGTGCAATTGAAGAAAGAATTAGGGACCAATTTGTATTGCGATGCAACAGTGACAAGATACATGAAGAGTTATGGATGAAGGATGAACCACTGTTGGAGGAAGTGCTCTTGGTTGCCAAATGAGTGAAACATATGTTGAAGTGTGTGGGGGAACTCAAAGCTGATAAAGTTTTAAAAGTCACTGATAAAGAGGAGGTAACAAAGGTGTGTGAAGTGAAGGCACAAAAAGCTGTCAGTAAGAAAGTGGAATCAGAAGTCAAGAGACAGAAGAAGCTAGAGCTATGTTTTACGGGCACATGCCACAGATGTGGACTGGAAGGTCATAAGGCCAATGAGGAGTCTTGTCCAGCATAGCCACAGACGAGCAAATCCTGTGGTATCAGAGGGCATTTTAGCAGATGTTGTAGGAGCAAGAATAGAAAAGGTTTTAGGACTAGGAGTCAAGAAACATGTCCAGAAGTTGTGTTACAGATCGGAGAAGCAAACAAGTTGTTTCCCTCAGAGGTGGTAAATATTAATGGTAAATAACTTTCAATGAAATTTGATTCATGCTCACGTATTACCATCATCTCTAAACAGACACTTGAGGAGATGTTTGCAGAAGAAAAGAAATTGAAGCCAATGGATATACAGCCTGGAGGATATGGGGTGACAAACATTGAGATGCTAGGGTATTTTGAAGCTGACATAGGTATAAGTGGGAAGATTACATCTGGGAAAATGTGTCACGCCAGGGTGGTGATTTGTTGGGGTGGGCTCACCAGAGTGAATTTGGAGTGAGTTTACATCTCAACAGGATTCCTCAGGTTCAGGTGGATGAACTCAATGTTAAATAGGAAAAATTTGTGAAGGAATTTGAAGGTTTATTTCAGAATAAACTGGGTAAATTGCAGGGGTACAAACATAAGAGCAGACTAAGATTAAATGCAAGCCCTTCAGTGGCAAAAGTCAGGAGAATTCACATACACATGCAAACTGCGGTGGCAGGTGAATTGGAGAGGTTGTGTGAGTGTGGTGTAATTAAACCGGTTGAGGCAACTGAATGGTTGACTCCCATAGTAGTGGCACGTAAAGGGAATGGTGACATTCGTCTTTGTGTGGATTTGTGAGCCCTCAACAAGGAGGTGATAGTGGGCAAGTTTACATTACCTAACATTGAAGAAACGGTAACGACATTGTCTGGCGTTAAAATATTCACCACTCTAGACTTAGTGTCAGCCTATCATCAAATAGAACTTGATGAAAACTCACAAGATCTCACAGAGTTTATAACACCATTTGGAGTATATCATTTCAAGAGAATGCCTTTTGGTTTAATCTCAGCAGCTACGGTTTTTCAAAGGATCATGTTGGTTGGAATTTTGAAGGGTTTACCTGGGGTAAGGTGTTACAAGGATGACATTCTTATTTTTGGAGCTACAATGTTTGAACATGATCACTGAGTGAGGGAAGTACTAGGCAAATTGCAAGATGCGGGTCTAACACTCAAGGCTGAAAAATGCAAGTTTGGTGTTGCTGAGGTCAGTTGTCTGGGATACAGAATTAGAGAGACTGGAATCAAACCACGTACGGAACTTGTAGAAATAATCAAATCACTTGAGGAACCTAAGTCCAAAGAGGAATTGTCATCATTTCTTGGCATGGTGGAATATTATAGCAGGTTCATCAAGGACTTTGCTAGTAAGGCATTCAACATGAGGAAATTGTTAAAAAAGAAGGTGGAATTTGTGTGGGATACAATGTGTAAGGATGAGTTTATGAGGGTAAAACAAGAATTGAACAATGCTCCTTGTTTGCAGGCTTATGACCCATTGTGTGACACCAAAGTAGTATGTGATGCCAGTGCAAAGGGCTTGGGAGCTCGACTGATTCAGATCAAGAAGGTAGGGAAAATGTAATAGCCTTTGTGTCATGGACCTTGAGAGAAGCAGAGTGTAATTATTCTGTCAGTGAGAGGGAGTTTCTTGCAGTTCATTGGTCTATCAACAGATTCAAACTGTTTTTGTGGGGAATCAAATTCACGGTACAAACAGATCACACACCACTAGTAGAGGTATTTACCAGGAAAGATCTTGATTCAATCACTTCATGCATCAGGAGATGGATCGTTAATTTACAGGACTTTTGTTGTGCTGTACAGTATGTTCCTGGGGGAAGCAATTATTCTGCTGATTATTTGTTGGAGACAAATTTGGTTGGGAGAGTTGACATGGATGAGGAGGGTAGTGAGTGTTTGTGAAGTTACTAATGGCACTATAACTGAAGACGAATGGTTGGAAGAACTTCATTCGGGTGAGGAAATTACACAAGTGATACGGGTGGTAAGCTCGGGTAAACTGGACACAGCAGAGTTAGGAGGTTACAAAGGGAAGTGGGGTAGAATGTTGAATGAACTTGCAGTAAACAGAGGGTTTTTGTTAAGAGGGACAAGATTAATCCCACCTGAGAAATTGAGATGAAAAGTGTTACAACTAGCTCGTGAGGGTCACATGGGCATTGTGAAAACCAAAGGGAGGCTCTGGAGAGATTTTTGGTGGCCAGCGCTTGACCACGATGTGGAGTGCTTAATAAGGGACTTTGTGGAGTGTGTGTCATGTGATAAAGATCCAAAGACAAATCAAATGCCTATGGTTTGCAGAACACTACTGAAATATCCATGGGAGGAGATAGCGATGGACATTTTGGGTCCAGTAAGAGGTGAACATGCCACTCCTTATATTTTGGTATTGATGGATTTGTATTATAGGTGGGTCAAAGTTTTGTGTGTGCATGATATATCTTCCTCAGCAGTGATTAAGTTTCTGGAGAACATTTTCAAATGTGAGAGTTTTCCAAGATACTTACTTACATATAATGGGGTACACAATGGAACAGTTATTAGAAAAACACTGTTAAAAGACTCTGTGTACTACACTAGTCATAAAATCATCATGTGACACAGCAACTACTTATGCCAGAAGAATTGCACTTTTAGGATCAGTATTCACCACACCTCCTTCACTATCGTTCACTAGGATCAGCAACTCCTTGATATCTTGTTCTTTGCTTGATGATGCCCATAAAAAAAGGGCATTAGATGTTGACACAGAGTGCTGAGATGCTGAAAAGCACAGCCCACTACACAAGCAATGCTATGGTGCGCTCTTGCCTAATGCTTAGGATGATTGCTGTGCTGTAAAGCATGGTCTGATGTGAATGGGACCCTATTATATGCAACTCGTCTGAAGCCTTGTATGACTTGGGGTAGCCTTGAGAGCAGGCTCCTGGCCATTGTCATTGACATTTCTAAGATGCCATGGCACTAAGTCATGGCAAAGTAGTATCTTAGCACATGTGACAATATTATGCAGAAGGGACTGGTGATTGAGGACTAGGGATCCGAGGTAGAGGGGGGAGAGTCGGTCTTGTAGTTTCTGGAGCATGGGTGAAGAAACATCTGCAAATTACCTTCTTTTTCTGGCGCTTCATTATTGCATGTGCGGAGGTGAGGATCCCTCAGTGGGTGTAGCAAAAGGCTAGGAAGAATGAAGGCCATGGATGGCGAGGAACAGGATCAGCTGCACTGCTTGCCAACCACGCTAGAATGATGGGCACAATTTTGATACAAGCATTCCCAAATTGTTTGCTGTGTTCCCACAAGATCTCAAAATTCTTCACACCTTCCATAAGTGGTGAAAATCTTGTGATATATGCATGATGAGGACCTGCAAGAGCACTCTGGGTGGACCTCATGTGACCCGGACTATTGAGAGCTTAGGGTGACATGTAGGGAGGCAGTGGTCACAGTTGATGGCATCTGTTGGTTGGAATAGGCTTAGTATCTTCATGGAGCACTCATATTTAGATTCGGATTGTGACATAGGAGACAGGTCCTAACCAAATGTCCGTAGTTTAAGGGTGAAGTTTGTGAATCAGATTGAAAACCTGGAGCAACGGTCTGCATTAACTTTAGAAGTTGTTATATTGCACCATCCAGAATTTGAGTTTTGCTTGAGTCACAAGCCAGTAAGATTATACTAAGCCCTGGCCTGTGAACACCATTACAAAACTGGGAACATTATGGTTCTGCATGCTAAATCAAGTAAAGCTAAGTTTAGAATCTCTGCTTGACTTAGAATGAGTTGTGAATCCCTTAGGCAAAGTGTTAACTAGTTTGAAAAAGTATTTTAAAGAGGTATATGCCCATGAATTTGTGATGGATATGGTCATCTTCATTGCAGCTCTTAACAATTTCAGTTATGCAAACTAGTTAATGATAAACCTATTAGAAGAGCCCACTGTGTGGCTTTATTCACTTGTTGGTCACTGCACTAAACACATCATTTAAAAATATAAGTACAAAGAGTTACATTTTGATTTTGATGGCAGGAAGGCAAGAGTGTATAAGACAGTTATATGTTGCATGGTGATGCCAAATGAAATTCCAGAGCAAGAAGCTCTCAGCTGGTTGTACATCACTGGTACATTCTCTCGGTATACCGTTACTACATATTAACACAGGATAAAAATGTTGAAATCAGGGTTTGTAGTTAAACTTCTTCATTAAAAATACACACTTCAGGGCCTTCTTTTTTCTTTAAAATTCAGTCCTCTCTTTAATACAACCTCCTGTCAGGTTCCATTTTGGAAAGCATCATGTGATAGAACCAGTGTTAAGCTTCTAGCACAGGTATGGTCTGATCTGGTGCTTTCCAACGCAGCCTTGACCATAGTGAGTACATGTATTGCTATAACAAGCTTTCATGTGCAGTATGTTCAGTATATGGAGATGCTCTGAGCAGTAAAAGGAGCATAAATGAATCCTTATTCTTAGTTCTTTGTGGTTCAGTTGAAGCTGTAGGCATTTAGGGGGATATGTATAAGGAAGTGGCGGAGAGAGGCTTTAGCCTTCCTGGCTTAACGCTTCTCTCCGCCACTTCTGAAACGCAAGGCTGCACCATATTTACAAGAATGTGGTGCAGCCTTGCATTTCCCCCTGCGATGGCGCTAAGTTTACCAATTTAGCGCCAACGCAGGCAGCCTTGCACCATAGTGCAAGGGTGTCTGTGTGCAGGGGAGGATGGTTTATGTGTAGGAAGGTGTCCCTTCCTGCACATAATCAATCCTAAAATGCCATTCTGTCACTGTCATGTGTGCTGCTTCATGCAGAACACATGAAAGCCACAAAATGACATTTTTTTAAAAGGATTGTTTATGTACAGGAAGGGACACCTTGCTGTACATAAACAATCCACGGCATTTTGCTTTTTCCATGTGTGCTGCACAAGGCAGCACACATGGAAAAAGCAAAAACGAGGAGAAATAATGCATTTCTCCTCGTTTTGCCAACTTAAGACCAGGTTTTACCTGGTCTTAATTTTGGCGCTGCCTCTTAACCATAGTGTGAAAGGGGGCCTTATTTACAAGGCAGCGTTAAGCCACGTTAAGTGGCTTAACGCTGCCTTGTAAATAAGGCACAGCCCCTATCACCACCACAACGTCGATATAAGTGTTGTGGTGGCGATAGGAGCTTGTACATATGCCCCTTAGTTTTAAAACTTAAGTGAGGAGAAGTCTAAGATCACGTACCAAGTAATTTATCTTCCCCTTGCCTGGTTGGACCAAGCTAACCAGACTTTAACTGGAAAGTGTAGCCAGGGTTAATATATTCATGAGGGAAAGACCATCTGCAGAGTAAATAAAAAAAAGGAATACATATTTATCATATTAAGCCACGGATAAAAGATTTAAGTTGGCATTGCGCTGCATGTGGCCCGGAAAGTGTTTGACAAAATTGTATTGATGTCACATTATCACTTGTCACAGCTCAACAACATAGGTTTATCCCTGGCCAAGCTACCACATATCACAGTGATGCAGTGGGTGATGTGCTGGATTACTTATGGAACTCCTAGATGCCTCTATGGATTGTGATGATGGATGCTGAGATGTCATTCAACAGTTGATTGGGACATGCTAAGGGGTGTTGTGCACTGAGATACTAATCCAAAGACCAGGGTTTGATACGATCTGCCACCAGGTCCCTCCACAGCAGCAGGTGACGGATTTCTGAACCCCTGGTGCAAGGACTTAGTCAATGCACCAATCCGAATTAGAAATCCAATTAGACTGCAACCCATACACTAACCTCCACGCAATACCTGAAAAGATGTGTTTGGTTGTAAAAGTCAGTCCCAAAAGATGAGTCAAGGGCATATTGAAAATCCAAACTCTCTTTTGAAAATGATTAACACACTCACACTATCACTAAGAAACGAGATATGAGTTTAAAAATATTAATTTTAAAATACTAACCTAGTATTTTGAATAATAACTACACAGAATGCAAAAAGCTATGCGATTAAGTATATCATGGTCAGTGAAAACAGCAAAAACATTTCTAGCATGGTTGTTGAGTTTCTAGCATCCTAACATGATTGAGGTATTTCTTAGTGCTATGCTAAACATAAATAGCAACCTTGTCTTTGATTTCACAAGGTGGATCGCACAGAATACCTGTGTTTTTGTTATGAAATAGCAAGTCAGCTAATCCCTATCCCAGCTTGTTTGGGGCTGGAAAATAATGACAGGCTGAAGGCCACTGCTTTTCGCTGTCCCTGATGTCGCCTCCTACTGGTGCTGGTTGGTGCTGCACTCCAGCGTGACCTCTGGCGAGATAGTCCTAGTGCGAAGTCCTTCTCTGAGTATGGTTTCATATCTGGGTTTTTAAAGTATTTTATTGAGGATTTCGTCTTATGTTATGAAAACAATGCAGTACTTGCAGACACTAAAGTATCAACAAGACTAAGCAATCATGGTGAAAAAGGCATAATCTTGATTTACATGTTAAATATATCAACTTATGCATTGACAGTTTGTCAGCTTAGGCAGTAAAACATGATCATAAAGTTTCTATGGATGCCTTGAAAACTTCACACTTTCTATGAAAAAGATAGGTGAATCTGAGGATAAGAGTAGAATCAAACAGACCAGCCTGACAGGGCTAAATCATGGAAATAGAAGAACCTGAACATTAACCCATCCATCCGTTCACTCACTCATCCATCCAGCCATTTACCCTTTCACCCATCGAGCCATCCTTTCACTTACTCATCCATCCAAACAGTCACTCATACTTCCACCCATTCACCCTTTCAGTCATCCATCCATCCTCCCTTTCTCTCTTTATCGACCCTTTCACTTAGCCATCCTTCCTTTCATCCACCCACCCACCCATCCATCTACTCTTTCACTCATGAATCCATCCATTGACCCTATCACTCATCCATCCTTTCTCTCATCCATCTACCCTTTCACTTTTTCACTCATCTATCCATCCTTTTGTCCATCTACCCTCCCTTTCACTCACTCATCCATCCTTACATCCACCCTTTCACTCATCCGTCCATCCATTCACCCTTTCACTTATCAATTCATCAAACCATCCATCATTTCACTCATCCATCCACCCACTCACCCATCATCCATCCTTTCACTCATCCATCCATCCACTCGTCCATCCACCCTTTTACCCTTCCACCCATACATCCATCTATTTACCTTTTCTCTCATCCATCCATCCTTCCACTCACTCATCCATCCATCCTCTCTCATTATCCATCCATTCAACCTTTCATTTATCCATTCACCCTTTTACTAATCCATCCAGCCATCCACCCATCCCTTCACTTACTCACTCGCCCACCTTTTCTTATTAATTTTGAGCTGAGCCTTTGTCTGCAGAGTTGCAGACAGAAGAGGCCCATCAAGAACTTCACCCTTGCTGTAGTTCCTAAAGCAAGGGGTGGGGTGGGGGAGGGCTCACTATGCCCCTGCACATAGGCGATCCGAAAAAGTGGAAGTCATGAGTCATGCATGATGCACATTGCCAGGCAATAAGGTGACTGTGACATGGTGTTGTTTCCAGGGCTTTAAGTGGGATGAAAAAACTGTGGGGTCTCTCCAAAGGGTGTGTTCGGTCTAATTAAGGGCGTGGCTTAAAACACCTAAGCTAAAAATCTGTGCTTAGTTTAGTGTGCCGCCCGACTGGTATTTTGCCTCTTCTGTCATTGTATCAGATATGTAACACAACAAGTAACGTTACACCTGCAACAAGCCAGAACTATTGGCTTTGTCAATGGTTGTTAGTTGCATAAAATAAAGAAGCAGCAACCATGGCTTCATTGAATATAATATTGAAAATGCATCAGTTCTAAAATGAGACTGTGGAAGAACTCCAGCCCCTTCTTTTTAACTTCTTTCACCAGCTTCTTTTCTTGAACTGGATTCTCACGTAGCAGCATTGGCGTTTTTGCACATTTCTTCCATCTGACAGAATGCCCTGCACTAGACGGAGGCTGGGGGAGGTGCATCACATGCTTTAACAGCCCAGACTGGCCCATTGTCATTCTGTATGTGACAATCATCATCCGCATACAGAATGACAATGGGCGGGGTGGGCTGCTCTTGTGCTCAGAGGAGTGTGAGGGGCCCCATCAGGGAGCTGAGGCTTTTGGCAGGGGAACAGTGCTGTTCCCCAATGCCGAAAATTACGGATAAAAGGCGTCCGTAAAAGGGATCCTCATGGACAACGGACGTGAGGTCCAAATTACAGACGGTCCGTGAACTTTACGGACGGTTGGTCACCCTAGACCATGGGTACTCACAAACTTTTTCTCAAGTGCCAAATTTAGACTGTGGTTTGTGGCCGAGGGCCGCACCTGTAGGGGCGGGGTCAGTGGGGGCGGGGCTAGAGTAAAAAAAACTGTGACCATGAGGTTGAACACAGGCCCCTGCAGCGGATGCATTAGTCTACTGAGCCACCAGACACAACATACACACATGTCTATCTGTCTGTGTCTGTCTCGGTCTGTCTGTGTGTCTCTGTCTATCTCTGTCTGTGTGTCTCTGCCTGTGTTTCTCTGTCTGTGTGTCTTTATCTGTGAATTTCTGTCTGTGTGTCTCTGTGTGTCTCTGTCTCTGTGTCTCTCTGAGTGTCTCGGTCTGTGTGTGCGTCTCTGTGTGTGCATCTCTGTCTCTGTGTGTGCGTCTCTGTCTCTGTGTGTGCGTCTGTCTCTGTGTGCATCTCTGTCTCTGTGTGCGTCTGTCTCTGTGTACACGTCTCTGTCTCTGTGTGTGAGTCTCTGTCTCTGTGTGTGTGTCTTTGTCTCTGTGTGTGCGTCTCTGTCTCTGTGTGTGTCTCTGTCTCTGTGTGTCTGTCTCTGTGTGTGCATCTCTGTGTGTGCGTCTCTGTCTCTGTGTGTGTCTCTGTGTGCGTCTGTCTCTGTGTGTGTGTCTGTCTCTGTGTGTGTGTCTGTCTCTGTGTGTGTCTCTCTGTGTCTCTGTGTGTGTGTGTGTCTCTGTGTGTGTGTGTGTGTGTGTGTCTGTGTGTGTGTGTCTCTGTGTGTGTCTCTGTGTGTGGGCGTGTCTCTGTCTCTGTGTGCGTGTCTCTGTGTGCGTCTCTGTCTGTGTGTGTCTCTGTCTCTGTGTGTGCGTCTCTGTCTCTGTGTGTGCGTCTCTGTCTCTGTGTGTGTCTCTGTCTCTGTGTGTGCGTCTGTCTCTGTGCGTGTCTCTCTGTGTGTGTGTGCGTGTCTCTGTGTTCGCGTCTCTGTCTCTGTGTGTGCGTCTCTGTCTCTGTGCGTCTGTCTGCGCGTCTCTGTGTGTGCGTCTCTGTCTCTGTGTGTGCGTCTCTGTCTCTGTGTGCGCGTCTCTGTCTCTGTGTGTGCGTCTCTGTCTCTGTGTGTGTGTCTCTGTGTGTGCGTCTCTGTCTACGCGTCTCTGTGTGTGCGTCTCTGTCTCTGTGTGCGCGTCTCTGTCTCTGTGTGTGCGTCTCTGTCTCTGTGTGTGCGTCTGTGTGTGAGTATCTGTCTGTGCGTCTGTCTTGGTGTGTGCATCTCAGTCTCTGTGTGCATGTCTGTCTCTGTGTGTGTATCTGTGTGTGTCTCTCTGTCTCTGTGTGTCTGTCTCTGTGTGTCTGTCTCTGTGTGTCTCTGTATCTGTGTGTCTCTGTATCTCTGTGTCTCTGTGTGTGTGTGTCTCTGTGTGCGTCTCTGTCTCTGTGTGTGCGTCTGTGTGTGAGTATCTGTCGGTGCGTCTGTCTTGGTGTGTGCATCTCAGTCTCTGTGTGCATGTCTGTCTCTGTGTGTGTATCTGTGTGTGTCTCTCTGTCTCTGTGTGTCTGTCTCTGTGTGTCTGTCTCTGTGTGTCTCTGTATCTGTGTGTCTCTGTATCTCTGTGTCTCTGTGTGTGTGTGTCTCTGTGTGTGTGTCTGTCTGTGTGTGTGTCTGTCTGTCTGTGTGTGTGTCTGTGTCTGTGTCTGTGTGCGTCTCTGTGTGTGTCTCTGTGTGTGTGTCTCTCTGTCTCTGTGTCTCACTGTCTCAGTCTCTGTCTTTGTGTGTGTGAGTGTCTCTGTCTGTGTGTGTGTCTGTCTCTGTGTGTGTGTGTGTGTCTGTCTCTGTGTGCCTCTGTGTGTTTGTGTCTCTGTGTCTGTGTGTGTGTCTCTGTATCTGTGTCTGTGTGTGTGTGTCTCTGTGTGTCTGTCTCTGTGGGTGGAGTAAAGGCTGCGGGAGAAGAGGACGTAGAAGAGGACATCATTCGCAATAGAAGAGGACATCATTGGCAACACAAAACATAAAACTTCCTAAAATGCCCTTTAAAAGTCAGCTGTGAAAACGCTTGCAGCTGACTTTTAAAGGGCCTTTTAGGAAGCTTTCCGACTGTGCCATGTGTGAGGTCGCAGAGGCCAGAGGCCGGCAGTAAACACAGAAGATGGCTGCAGAAGCATACGTAGTGAATACGTTTTTAATACGTATTCACTAGGTATGCTGATGCGGTCATCTTCTGTGTTTACTGTCGACCTCACTGGCAATGTAAAAATGGCATGGCAAGGTCCGCGGGCCGCCAATGAAGGCCTGCCGGGTCGCTGGCGGCCCGCGGGCCGTACTATGAGTACCACCTCCTAGACGAAACACGTGTTGGCTGCTCTTCGAATTCAATACAAGCTGCATTACAACACTTGGCTCCTTACTTTTTATTCATTGGGGGCAGAAACATCATATGTTTACTGTTATTTGAGTGCTGTGTGACATGAAATTTCTCATGTAAACACAGAGGTTCCTTACCTCTGTAATAGGTGCATATAGGGTAGTAGGATGCACTAGTACCATACAGCACTACACAAAAAAAGAACGTTTTGTGAATCTTGTAGAAGGAATGGCACATGCCAGATTAGAAGTGCGATCGATCTAAACCATCACTACCCTTTTTAGTTTTGTATAATTCAGGTTTAACTTAAAAAGAAATCCAACCCCAATAACCTTCTACCAGGTGACCTACAAGCAGCTCCATTTACACCAAATTTAAATACTTTGGGCCTGATTCACAAAGGTAAAGTGAGACGAAAGACTAACTTTACGACTTTTGGTATTAGCAAAGGACATTTACTACTCGTAAATGCCTTTTGTGAATACTGAAAGTCATAAAGTTTAACTTTTGGTATTCACAAAGGGCATTTACGAGTAGTAAATGCCCTTAGTGAATGCCAAAATTCATAAAGTTAGACTTTCGTCTCACTTTACCTTTGTGAATCAGGCCCTTTGTCCATATCCTGAGTGCGTTCTTTATATAAGTTGCCAATCTACATAAAATGTATTGTTCATGTGATGTTAGTAAGAAGACAAAAGATACCATGTAATTAATGATACCACTGCCCTTACAAAATGGAACTAACAAAATATTCTTGAGAAATTGTACCAAGTGCAAAAAAGAAAATAATGCATTGTGCTTTCTTGTGCTTCTAAACCACATCAGGTTCTGTTCCTCAGGAGCAGCACCCTCAGAAGCCTACCCTACAGCAGCTTTGAATCAGCAGCAAGAGTTTCAGAATGTGGTATATGATGGGAAGGGTTTTTGGGGAGTGTACTGCAGGGAAATAAAGGGACACACGCTAACTCAGATACTATTTCCTCGGGGGCATGATTTAATAACTCAATTTATATTAAACAATATTTACCAGCAGTAAATTATATTGGCTAGACTATTGTTCTCACTTTCCTTTTTGTTCTCACGTCTCTTGCAAACTGTGCTAATGACAAAGAGACATACCACAGTAAACATCAAATACCTGCACTATAGTATCACTCTTGTGGTCTTACATTCCTCTGTTTTTGATTCCACCTCTTAATATTTCCTACTTCATTATTTTTTTAATGTTACACCACATGTGAAGAGTGAATTGTGAGTTACTCTCAGAATTCTTACAGATCTGTTTTTTCCACTTTCTTTGGTCTTTAAAAAATGTCTACTGGGACCTCTGTAATAGCACATCCGTCCTTCTGACCGTGAGCACCAACAAGGGTTTTCCAAATTGTTGTCTCTATAACATATCAAATATACTGTTCCTTGATTAATAAGTTTCCTTTTGGGCTCCCCTGTCCTTTCTTTCTTGTTGACAAGAAAAGCTGTTGGCCTCAGTATGGCCACTAAAGGTAATTGTGCACTTCTTACATAACTCCTGCTTTACTGATTCTGTTCTTCCCACTTTAATCTTTTTGTATTCTACTAATTTTCTTCCCACTTTAATCTTTTTCTATTATTAGTTACTGGCAACTATGGGCCCACATCTGATTCTACCAAGTGTGTAACAGCCAGGCAAACTTATTTTTGTCTTCCAAAGAGATAGTGATAATTTCTGGCTTATTGGACCACTATAAAATCTCCTATCATCCACCACATCTCTACAAGGAGTAGATGTAATCAATTAAACCTCTCTTTCCTGACCCCTAAATAGTACTTTGAGCAGGTACATCTGCTGTGATTCTGCCCATCAATTGTTTCAACCCATTGTCAATCATCAAATCCAAAAGAGCTTCTCTTTGTACATTGCTTCTTATATAGAAGCTTGGGAAATGACTAATTCACAATTTTTCTTCCAGCATTAGATCCTCCCTATTACTCAATAAACATCATAATTCCCACTTTAGCATTAAAGTCACCTAGAATAACAGTTACATCTCAGAACAAAACTCATTAGAAACAGCATTCTCACAGCTTTCAAGAGGAAGACAGTGCATCTTTGCTTATCACACATGGGTAGGAGTTTTCCTCCACACCACTCAGATGGTACCACCATCTCCATGGTCATTGCTGCTCATCATAGTGTTCCAAGTACAATGGGGAATGTTTGGTGGCAGAGGCAGCTGGCAGAATGCAGAGGCACGAAGGATGTCAAACATGTTCTTCTTTCTTTATGTGCCATTTCTTGATAAAGTATTTTTTCTGGAACAGTAATGGCAACTAGCCCAATATTCATGCCTACCCAAGATGGTTCCCCCTTCGGTGTTTGATCTCTGAAGATCACAATCCAAGATGGTGTTAAGCATTTGCCTATTATGTTATTTTATGATTAGAGCATTTTAAGGAGGCTTTTGCCAGTGAATGATATGCCTGAAGGCATTTTGTTCCTCTATTATTTGTTCCGTTCAGCACCTATTCAGATACCATTTGGTCCCTGACATTTTGCTCTATTTTTCTTCAGTAGGATTTCTTCTGGAAGACATTATGCTGGGCTGATTCTCAACCCATGATTCAGGTTGTTTTTTGTGCCTCGCTCTTTGAGCTCTGCATCAACTATCAAATACATTATTTGGACCCTAACGTTGCATTTCGTTTTTCATCTTACAGTTTTCTCAAGACTAAGCAAAAGTGGGTTTCTCAATTAGGAATTAGTTGTCTTACTGAGCCTGCATTAGCCTGGGTTACTCCTTTAGTTGCGATTTTGGATTTCTGCTTGAACAGCTGCAGTATCTTCTTACTTACTTTTAAAGAGATGTTTGAATGTCCTGATTTTGAGTATTCTGCTGATGAAGCTCAATCTATGAATTTCTTGTGGAATGGATCTTTTGACTTATGTGACTCATTTTCACCAATTGACAGCAGAAAGAACTTGGATTGAGAGGACCCAATTACATTATTTCATTGGGGTTTGAAAGAGGAAATCAAGGGCAAGTTAGTTTGCACACATCATCCAACTTTATTTTCTGAACATATTGAAACAGGACATTTAATTGAACCTATGCTTCTGGAAAGACATAAGGAAAGGGAGAAGTCTTGAAGGGGATTTTCTTTTTATCCCCAAAATTCATTATTTTCATTGACCAGAAAATGATGGGGATTCCTCTTCTCAAGAAGAAACTATGTAAATAGGAATAGCCAGAGAATCATTAACAGAGGATGAAATGGTATCCTGATGAGATTTAGGACTCTTTTTATTGTGGTGATTCCGGGCACATGATCTGTAACTATCTTATGCATCTTGAAAAAGAATTAAGGATACACACAAGCTTCAGAAAAAGAGATGGGAGGTGAACAATGGTTTTCTTTAATTTGATCTATCTTCTATGAGTTGTTCTGACAGTCAAATGTTTTTCTTTTCAATTGCCTCGCGAGTTGAGAAAACAGAGGTTTTTTGATGTTGCAGCATTGTTGGATAGCAGAGTGTATGCAGGCCTCGAAAAATCCAAAAAATGTTACTAGACCTGCAGGTCTAGTGACTTAGATAATCTACTTGACCTAATTATATTGTTCTTGACCCATATACTGGTTTCAAATTATGTGATCCTGGGCAAGTATTTTAATTCACTGAGACGCCATTTTCTTCTTTATCACATATGAGAGCACCTTCAAATATGCAAGTTCAGCACGTCTGCTGTACAGAAAACTCTTTTGTTTGATTTAATAGACTAAACATTAGCTCCATATAGAATGCAAATCTAGCCACATATAAGATACACTTGACTGCAGACTTGGCCCTAAGTTCATTAAATGCATTGTCATCAGGGCTTGGCCAGGAATGTCTCTCACATCATGTTTAAAAGACTATCACTTTTAATAAATACATAACTAAAGCATAAAATAGCATCCCACTGTTACTTGCAATCAGCAGATTTTACATTGAAACTGCAACAGAATTTGTCACTGACGTGGTTTTAAAACTATATAGTGTACAATGTTTGGAAATAACGTTTCTGCAAATATTTGTCATTTGCACGACAAGTGTTTTGATTTGTTACCTCCAATTTAAATCTTTGTTTGCATCACACTTCGGAATTACAAAAAAGTTCTTTCATAATTCCTGATCTACTTGTACTATTCATTTACAAGCTGTTCAAATGTTGTTTTAGAGAGAAAAAATGGACATTTTACCACATTTTGTTTCACAATTGTCAGATAGCTCACTTGACAAAAAGCATTAACTGTAATAAGAGAAAAAAAGTAAACACCATTTTCCAGGAACACATGAGCAACAATTAGTAAAAAGACAACTGATATTTGACCTCTGTCCTTGAGCAGTCTGCAAATGTGTCAAGATAAAACAAGATTTAAAGGCCTCTTAATTGCTCATTCACTTGCTGAAAGAACAGAACACCTGTTTCTTCCAGCTTAGGTTTACTGCCAGCAGGGTCCAGTAAGTGCTAAAAATAGCTCCACCTGCAAAAATTTCACTGGATTGCAAGTGGGCGAGTGGATTTTTCGAGGCCTGTTATGGAATGCCTATTTATCATGATTGGGCTCTTTAATGATCATAGCTTGACTCTTAAAACTATTATATCTAAGAGAGCAAAGAAGATACCTCGGGTAGGCCAAATAATTGATTGTTCACCTTTCACTTAAGGACCAGTAAGGGAGCCTTCATTTCATTTACAGGTCTCGTTTGGAGACCATTCACAAGTACTTTTTTTCATATAATTGCCTCTCTAATTACATGTGATCTTTAGACTCTCTTTGTTAAAAAGGCACAACCTGTATCTCATTTGGGTACTAGAACAAATAGTTATCACCACAATTTTGACAAGAGTATTGTTATGGTTCTGAAAGTTAAGGGTCACCTATTAATGAGAAGAAAGTCCCCACTATGACTTTGAATCTAATTGTGGGTAATCTGTTTTCTGTGACTACTCAGTACCATATATATATGCTGCAGGTTTTGCTAAACCCAAGGCCTGCTCTCTTGCTCCTTTTAAGAAATATAATTCTGCCATACCAATTGAACCGGTCAGGATTCTGCCATCCTACTACTAGATGTCACTAATGAGGGACCTTTACGAACCTGCATTTACATCAGTATAGGTCAATGTACACATCAATACTTACCATACTTAGGGGCCGATTCCGATTCCAGCCGGAAAACGTACCGACCGACTCGGAGCCGGAATTAATTCCGACCGACACGTACCGGTGCAGCCCGACCCGCCAAGTACGATGAGAAGCGAGCAAAACCCGACCGACTCGTACGGAACACAAGCCGAAGGACCGAGCCGCGCGGAAAACAGCAATCCGGCCGGAAAAACGTGCGATTCGAACCGACCGACTCGCACCCGGAACAATACCGAACGAGACGTACCCGCGGACTCCCACCCGGCAAGTACGATGCAAGGCGTGTAAATCACGACCGAGTCGCACGGAGGACAAGCCGTACGACCGACACGCATACAAAACTGCGAGCCGAAGCAACCCAAAACACTGTGACCGACGCGTACGCAGCATAGAAAACAGCACAAACACAGCGTGAACGAAACGGACGAGCCCGTACGAGACAACTGCAGGGTCCGACTCGGTCACAAGAACGTCTCCTACATGCACGAAAAGTACAAAGGGAAAATACACAAAAAAGGCCAAACAAGCAATTACAAAGCCAATAAATATTGGGGGGAGGGGCAGGGAACAAAGACACACCCACAACTCCACCCATATAAAGGACACAAATCCCTACCATGATCCTTTGCAAATTCAAATTACCTGCCAGCACTCAACAGACAGCAACCACACACCCACAGCTCATCCATCACACAAGCCACACACCATCAGCACCACAACAAATAGAAACCTCACATACACCTAGCAAAACACACACTCACACACCTTCACCTGCACACCAACACACACATCACTCACCATCACCACCCATCACCATGCCCCCAAAGAAGAATCACAAGTTCCTAGATAGTGAATTGGAAGTCCTGGTAGATGAGATCCTCAGGGTAGAGCCACAGCTCTTTGGTACACTGGTCCAACAGACACCCATGTCACAGAAAACAAAGATGTGGGAGAGGATCGTCGACAGGGTGAACGCACAATCACCATGTTTGCGCACAAAGACAGACATCCAGAACAGGTGGTATGACGTGCGCAGGAGGGTCAAGGAGCTGCTGAAGAAGGACTACATCTTGAGCCAATACACCGGCAGTGGTCCTCCTGCCAAGCCAGTATACCTCAGGCCCTGGGAGGAGAAGGTGCGGGCCATCCTACCACCAGTGAGCGTCTATGGACTAGAAAACATCCCAGAGCCTGGTGAGTACACAACAAATGTACACAATATTCTGCGACTACACACACACATCACTGTCAAGGGGAGAGTCAAACCATGCACTCTTAGCAAATACACAGCAACCAGAACAGAATCATCCCAAAATGTGTATGTCACTCAAAGAAACACAACACATGCCATCACAAAGTGACATTTAACTGTGTCATCACATGTACAAACACAACTACAACTACAGCTAGGCAGTGGCACAAATATAACTGACAAACACATCCAGACAAGTAGCCACCACTACAACACCAGCACACAGTGAAGCCCACTGAAAGAAAGGAAATATGTGTATGCTGGGCAAGTCAGTGTAGCCAATAGCATGATGGGAGTTGTAGGCACAGATATTGCTCACCCCCACAACTGTCCCATCAACACCACCCTGAACTATGCGCACATCACAGGGAGTGGAAAACAACTTACAAGATGGCTGACACTGGCTACTGCTGTGGGTAGCACAAGGCCCTGCTGGCAACTGTGCAACAACCAACAGCAGGACACCACTGACTGACATCCTGAAAGACAACCTGCACTCCCTGCAATGGAAGCACGGTCCATGGTGGGATATCTGGCTGGGTGGGAAGGAGGACTCACAGCACTGACCATAGTCACAAGCACCTCCCCTCACACCCCCCCCTCAACACATACTCCACAGAAGCCACCTGGCGGAATGTAATGCCTCACATCCTAACTCAAGGTCCCACAAAGAATCACCACCCTGGGTCATGCTGTGTGAAGCACAGGGACACTCCTGGGACATTTAGCCAAACAACTGCCCGGACAACACTCCCAGCCATCCTGTCAGCACAGGTAGCCCACCCCACAGGGAAGCAGAGTCAAAAGGAAGGAAGTATGGGCATGCTTGGAAGTGGGGTGGAGGCAATAGCATGATGGGAGTGGTAGGCACAGATATTGGTCATCCCCACAACTGTCCCATCAACACCACCCTGAACCATGCTCACATCACAGGGAGTGGAAAACAACTTACAAGATGGCTGACACTGGCTACTGCTGTGGGTAGCACAAGGCCCTGCTGGCAACTGTGCAACAACCAACAGCAGGACACCACTGACTGACATCCTGAAAGACAACCTGCACTCCCTGCAATGGAAGCACGGTCCATGGTGGGATATCTGGCTGGGTGGGAAGGAGGACTCACAGCACTGACCATAGTCACAAGCACCTCCCCTCACACCCCCCCTCAACACATACTCCACAGAAGCCACCTGGCGGAATGCAATGCCTCACATCCTAACTCAAGGTCCCACAAAGAATCACCACCCTGGGTCATGCTGTGTGAAGCACAGGGACACTCCTGGGACATTTAGACAAACAACTGCCCGGACAACACTCCCAGCCATCCTGTCAGCACAGGTAGCCCACCCCACAGGGAAGCAGAGTCAAAAGGAAGGAAGTATGGGCATGCTGGGAAGTGGGGTGGAGGCAATAGCATGATGGGAGTGGTAGGCACAGATATTGGTCACCCCCACAACTGTCCCATCAACACCACCCTGAACCATGCTCACATCACAGGGAGTGGAAAATGACTCACAAGATGGCTGACACTGGCTACTGCTGTGGGGAGCACAAGGCCCTGCTGGCAACTGTGCAACAACCAACAGCAGGACACCACTGACTGACATCCTGAAAGACAACTTGCACTCCCTGCAATGGAAGCACGTTCCATGGTGGGATATCTGGCTGGGTGGGAAGGAGGACTCACAGCCCTGACCATAGTTACCAGCAGCGTTTCTCACACACACCCCTAACACAAACTCCACAAAACTCACCTGGGAGAATGCATTGCCTCACACTCCAATCAAATATCCCACAAAGAACCACAACCCTGGGTCATGCCGAGTGAAGCACAGGGACACACATGGGACTTGTAGCAAAACTAACCCCAGGATAACACTGTCAGCCATCTTGTCAGCACAGGCACACAACCCCACAGGGAAGCAGAGTCAAAGGGAAGGAAGCATGGGCATGCTGGGAAGGGGGGTGGAGGCAATAGCATGATGGGAGTGGTAGTCACAGCTCAACATCCCCCACCCACATGGCCCAGCAAGCTCACCCTCAAGCAAGCACACCCCACAGAGAGTGGAAAGCCCCATCAAAGATGTCTGACACTGGTGCTCTGTTGTGGGGATCACAAGGCCATGCTGGGAACTGGCCACCAACCAACAGCAGGACACCACTGTCAGCCATCTTGCCATTGCTCTCACACTCACACACAGTGAAGTCCACCCAAAAGCAAGTAAGTATGGGCATGCTGGGAAGTGGGGTGGAGGCAATAGCATGATGGGAGTGGTAGTCACAGATATTGGTCACCCCCACAACTGTCCCATCAACACCACCCTGAACCATGCGCACATCACAGGGAGTGGAAAACAACTGACAAGATGGCTGACACTGGCTACTGCTGTGGGTAGCACAAGGCCCTGCTGGCAACTGTGCAACAACCAACAGCAGGACACCACTGACTGACATCCTGAAAGACAACCTGCACTCCCTGCAATGGAAGCACGGTCCATGGTGGGATATCTGGCTGGGTGGGAAGGAGGACTCACAGCACTGACCATAGTCACAAGCACCTCCCCTCACACCCCCCTCAACACATACTCCACAGAAGCCACCTGGCGGAATGCAATGCCTCACATCCTAACTCAAGGTCCCACAAAGAACCACCACCCTGGGTCATGCTGTGTGAAGCACAGGGACACTCCTGGGACATTTAGCCAAACAACTGCCCGGACAACACTCCCAGCCATCCTGTCAGCACAGGCAGCCCACCCCACAGGGAAGCAGAGTCAAAAGGAAGGAAGTATGGGCATGCTGGGAAGTAGGGTGGAGGCAATAGCATGATGGGAGTGGTAGGCACAGATATTGGTCACCCCCACAACTGTCCCATCAACACCACCCTGAACCATGCGCACATCACAGGGAGTGGAAAACAACTGACAAGATGGCTGACACTGGGCACTGCTGTGGGGAGCACAAGGCCCTGCTGGCAACTGTGCAACAACCAACAGCAGGACACCACTGCCAGCCATCTTGCCATTGCTCTCACACTCACACACACTGGAGTCCACCCAAAAGCAAGTAAGTATGGGCATGCTGGGAAGTGGGGTGGAGGCAATAGCCTGATGGGAGTGGTAGTCACAGATATTGGTCACCCCCACAACTGTCCCATCAACACCACCCTGAACCATGCGCACATCACAGGGAGTGGAAAACAACTGACAAGATGGCTGACACTGGCTACTGCTGTGGGGAGCACAAGGCCCTGCTGGCAACTGTGCAACAACCAACAGCAGGACACCACTGACTGACATCCTGAAAGACAACTTGCACTCCCTGCAATGGAAGCACGGTCCATGGTGGGATATCTGGCTGGGTGGGAAGGAGGAGCGGATGACAACCAAATACAACCAATGCAGACCATGTACACACCCCAACATTCACATAGAAATGCCCAAATAATGCAGGACAATGTGCTACACCAATAGCAACCCCTGACTGTGACAACTTAGGACAATGCATTGTACAGGCCCGCATCCAGAGGCACAGTCACAACTGTCAGGTGTGTCAACCATTGATGCCTGCAGAAACATAACATACATTGTGTGTGTCTCCCAAAAACAGGTGATGATGGGGACACAGCAGCAGATGCTGAGGAGTCCTCGTCCCAGGCTCAAGAGGATACGGAGCTCACTGGTGTGGAACAGCCTCTGCCCTCCTCGGATGACGAAGACTTACCTGGCACCTCCGGAGCAAGTCATCATGCAGCACCAGCAGGACCACCAGCTGCACCCCTGCACCCACCCCTCCAACGACTGTCAACACACATACCACCCCTGCCGACAAGGACAGACCAAGGAGCAGCACCACCACCAGCACAGGGACCCTGGACCAACGTGGGGCCATGGACACCACCACCACCAACAACCCACAAGGTGGCCCAGGGTCACCTGTGCCTGCCACCTCAGGTACTGCACATGTCGCCAGGGGTGGTGGGAGGGGTGGGAGACATAGGTCGCTGCTCACAGAGGGGTCTGGACTGCATGATGACCCACAACTGGCACGCATAGCCGATGCGTACCAGTCCAGCACCGGAGAGTTCAGCCAGGTAGTGGGGCTCCTCAGGGACATCAAACAGCAGCAGGCTGCCCATCATGCCCGCTTGGACACACACATGTCCCGCGTGGAGTCCAAGTGGGACACACTGCAAGAAATGACGGCGGTGCATAGGGACATATTACAATGCCTCCGCCAGATGAGCAGCAACCAGTCAACACCTCCCTGTGTGCCCACAACATCTGCTGCTGAAACAACTGCAACTGCCACAAGGAGGCAGGATGACTCTGGCGGAGAGTCCCCTGCACCGCAGCAGCCTGCACTTGAGGATCCCCCAAAGAAGAGGGGCCGTCCGAGGAGGGGCAAGTGAGAGGCCGATGGCCATGTGCAACCCCCAGGAAGCCAAAACCTGTTCTGGAGAATAACCTTTGTGCGCAAACTGTTCACCCTGTTGACTGCAACACAACTCTCTCACATGACATGGGGAGCTCAAGTTGGACCAATGTCTCTGATTACTGTGGACTTTACTCTGGACATTTCTGCTACCAGGACTTCCAAATTATCTAGGAACTTTGGATCACAATCACAATGTACAGCACCCAACAACCTGTGCACTATACTCACACATGTATGTCAATAAACTCACTTATACACCATACTTGCCTCTGTTGTGATTCCAATGTTGTCTCAGAAGTTGCGATGATGATCGGGAAATGACACTGTGCATGCTAACTGCTACAGCAAGTACAACACCGGCATGTGAGTCATGGCGACTTCACACATATGGGGGAGGCACACCACCAGGGCTACACAACACATACACACCATGGACATCTGACTCATCGCCTACACTGGTGTTGCCAGGAAATATGTTGCATTGCACAGACCCAACACCTATTCACAGTCTGTGTTAACTAGCCCACTGGTGCAGTAAGCAAATGTCAGTCAGATGTGTGACCACAGACAACGCACATCACATAGTGAAGGACAGGTTTATTACACATTTGCAACATGTTGAAACCACCACAGATGCAAGGTAATCCCACCTGGCAGCGGGCACATAGTCAACAAGTTTAGAAGGAAGGAAGTCCATGGGTGTGGTGCACATCACCTGTAGGGACACAACAGCTACCACCCGGGAAGTCGAATCACGGTGTTGGGGATCACAGTTGACCAAACGACTCTGAAAGTACCCTGTGAAGGACAGAAATGACACACAGTCAAAAGTACTGAAGAACAGGACAGAACTGCAATACTCATGCACAATACATGTTACAAGATACCCACCCAGAACCAAGTTAGCATGTCAACAATGTTGGGGAGTACAGACTACCTGCAAGGACACATCGCTACACGCGTACAGACATGTAGCCCATGGACACACTCAAACAGCACCAGAGCACCACCAACACATATCATGCAAACTCACATCATTGACATGCCATCTCTGGATACTCACATTCAGCTGAAGAAGTTGGTGTTGAGCTGTGTGCGGACATCACCCTCAACATCATCATCATCATCACTGGCATCGTGGTCCAGGCCAGGATCCTCCACAGGTGGCGGACGTTGGTCATGATCATCCAGGATGAGAGGCAACTCCTTCCGCACTGCCAGGTTGTGGAGCATGCAGCAGACGATGATAATCTTGCACACCTTTGCTGGGGCATATGGGAGGGACCCTCCTGTCTTGTCGAGGCAGCGGAAGCGGCTCTTCAGGAGACCAAATGTCCGCTCAATCACTCTCCTGGTCCGACCATGTGCCTCATTGTAGCGCATCTGGGCTGGTGTCACAGGGTTCCTGAGGGGCGTCAGCAACCACGGCATGTTGGGGTATCCGGAGTCACCTACATACAGACAATTGCACATTAGCAGAGTTGGAAAAGAGGGTGGAACACTACTTAGCAGAACACACACAATGGTACAAAGTCAGTACACACCTACAAGCCAGGCACGCTGGTTCCGCATCTGTGCCATCATCCTCGGGATGCGACTACTCCTCATCACGTACGCATCGTGTGCAGAACCAGGGAAACGGGCACACATGTGTGTGATGCTCATATCTGCAAGACAGACCACCAGTGCATTGACCGAGTGGTAGTGTTTGCGGTTACGGTAGGCCTGCTCTTGGGCCTGTGGTGGTACCAACGCCACATGTGTCCCATCAATGGAGCCAATGACATGCAGCATCCTCCCCAGGGCATAGAAGTCACTCTTCACGCCAGTGAGTTGTTGGAGTCTAGGGAAATAGATGTACTGGTTCAGGTATATCAACATAGCCTCCAAAACATCCCGGAGCACACGGCAGAACATGGTCTGTGACATCCCACCAGCAGTCGCCTGAGTGTGTTGAAAGGTACCAGTGGCAAAGAAGTGTAGGGCTGCCATCACCTTCACCTTGGGGGTCAGCGCTGTAGGGTACGGACGGCCAGGTTGCAAATGTGGTGCCAAGCGCACTGCCAAATCCTCAATCAGCTGCCTGGTGAAGCGGTACCGTCGGCTGCTGTCCCGTTCCACCATCGTTGCCAGGTCAGGGAATGGTCTATGGACAGCTGGTGCCCTGCAGTGCATAGGTGAAGAAAGCAAGATTGTCAGTCACCCCACATATGTGGCATTGAACACACTCAACATCACATGATACATCATAATGAGGCACAAGTACATGATGTGTGCAGTTCCGTACGGATATGTATGGCACATACATGGCCAATATCTAACATCACAGTCCAACAAGTGGCATCAAGAAGTCCCAGGTCATGCCATCGGATACCATGAGGCCGTGTCCCAGTACCCATCTCCTGCTGCCAAATAACAAACACACGCCACAGTGACATGTGAGGACTGATGTGCCCCAGGCATCACAGCTCAACGACAGGTAGATTCCCAGGGACCCTGTATTGCCACATGGACACTAGCATGACATGGTGTATCATGTATACACCACAGCAAAACAACCATGAGCCCCACAGGTAGTGGTCCGTGTTGCCTCGGCAGGACAGACATGGACGTCTGTGACACACACACGCACAACAACAAAGTCCATGCACAAACAACGTGGATGTGGAGACTGCCTCCCATTGTGCACATGAAATCAGAGACATTGTAATCACAACATGCACACAGACTGTGGAGGACCATCAACATTGTGCCAATGGGTCACCCTGGGTTGAACATAACGTCCCACATGGGACTCAGGGGGAATGTGACATGACATACACATACACCACCGTGAACTGTGACCATGCCACATGCACAGATATGAACAGTTGCACATCACAGTGGTCATGTACACGAAACACCAAGGATTCTGTCTCCATAAACACGTGCACAGCCTGGGGGTGGCTGCCCCCAAGTGACACCCACAGAACAACATGTTCACCCCCATACACGGAATAGGTAATGCAGCCTTACATGCCCTAGGATACAGTTTGGACAGGCTGTGGTGTTGTAGGTGTGCCCCTCACTGCCTGGGAAGTATATGTGGCTGGCATATGTTCACCTGTGACAGGCATGGTGACATATGCCAGTGACTTGTACAGGGATGCGTTGGACAGCAAGGGACCGATCAGTGCGCACACATTGGCCATTGCATTCAATGTGCGCTGGTACGCGTTGTATTGGCAATACGCCTTGGACAGCAATGGACCGATCAGTGCGCACACATTGGCCATTGCATCCAATGTGTGCGGGTACGCGTTGTTTCCCATGTACGCGTTGAACAGCAATGGTCCGATCGGTGTGCCCGGCCGGCCCATTGCATTCAATGTGTGCGGGTACGCGTTGTTTCCCATGTACGCGTTGAACAGCAATGGTCCGATCGGTGTGCCCGGCAGGCCCATTGCATTCAATGTGTGCGGGTACGCGTTGTTTCCCATGTACGCGTTGAACAGCAATGGTCCGATCGGTGTGCCCGGCCGGCCCATTGCATTCAATATGTGCGGGTACATGTTGTTTCCCATGTACGCGTTGAACAGCAATGGTCCGATCGGTGTGCCCGGCCGGCCCATTGCATTCAATGTGTGCGGGTACGCGTTGTTTCCCATGTACGCGTTGAACAGCAATGGTCCGATCGGTGTGCCCGGCCGGCCCATTGCATTCAATGTGTGCGGGTACGCGTTGTATCCTATGTACGCGTTGAACAGCAATGGTCCGATCGGTGTGCCCGGCCGGCCCATTGCATTCAATGTGTGCGGGTACGCGTTGTTTCCCATGTACGCGTTGAACAGCAATGGTCCGATCGGTGTGCCCGGCCGGCCCATTGCATTCAATGTGTGCGGGTACGCGTTGTTTCCCATGTACGCGTTGAACAGCAATGGTCCGATCGGTGTGCCCGGCCGGCCCATTGCATTCAATGTGTGCGGGTGCAGCGTTGTTTCCCATGTACGCGTTGAACAGCAATGGTCCGATCGGTGTGCCCGGCCGGCCCATTGCATTCAATGTGTGCGGGTACGCGTTGTTTCCCATGTACGCGTTGAACAGCAATGGTCCGATCGGTGCGCACCCATTGGCTATGGCCTGGCCTGGCAACGGACGCGTTTTCAAAATTTGAACGAGTCTGATGCTGTAAATTCAGTTGGTCACCCACAACAATGTTGCAATTTCATGGGTGTCACGAAGTTGAACATTTGAAGGATGCTGTGGGCGTGTGTAAGTGGTGCAATTCCATGGATTGGCCAGATTCAGATGATGCAAACGACTTGGACCTATCACTTTGGACCCATGGGACAGTATCTGCCTCTGCAGCACACATATAATGCTGGCTGTTCCCCTGAGAGCTCACTTGCCTGCACTACATGCTCCAGGACGACATCTGCCACTACACTGCTGCTGTATCTGCACCCTCTGGACCCTGCAATGGCACGTACTGTGGAGAGAGCCCCAGCCTTCAGCACTGAGGAGAACCAGGCCCTGCTGGATGGCCTCCTTCCACAGTACAGCAAGCTGTATGGGAAAGCAGGGGAGCAGGTGAGTGTTCTGTCCACTGCCTTTCTAAATGTGCATGTTGTCTGACTAGCAAGGCTAACAGTCTGCACGCCACTGGCTAGCAGGCTCACTGAGTAGTTGTCACCCCCCATAGTGTGTAGTTACATGCACTGGACAGGTATAGTGCAGTGACAGTGCATTTAAACTAGGTTTTACTTCCCAGGCAATGATACCATGTAGTAACTGCTGGCATACTGTCCATAGCCATCGTTGCACTGCCTGTGTACATCATGTGCCCCTGTGATTGAGACATGTATATCCAACTGTGTAATGCACGGATATGTTGCATATGTAGTAATGGCATTCTCACTTTGTTATCCTCACAGGTTGATGCCCACCAGAAGCAGAAGATATGGCTGACCATCGTCCGGGCAGTGAGATCCGTGGGGGTCTACAAGCGCCGGATCTGCAACTGCCAGAAGAGGTGGCAGGACCTTCGGGGCTGGACCCAGAGGATCGCACGGGTCCAGCTGAAGCGGTCGCCTCCTCGCAGGAGGGGCGGACACCGGACCCTGACCCCCCCACATGCTGAGGATCCTGGCGGTGGTCTTCCCTGATCTGGATGGGCAGCTGAAGGCCAGTGAGCAGCAAGGAGGGGGTGAGTCCATGACTGCATTGTGAACTATGTCTGCCATGCTATGTGCCCTCCTCTGGCCTGGTTAAACTTCCACAGTACATCAGTCTTGTGGTCCAGGACCCATGTCCCTCTATTGTGCACTGCCCACTCCTCATCTGATACCCAGGTGTGGCCCTTACAGTCAGGGTATTGTGTCACTTGGGTACTGTGTCCTTGCAGTTTGCTTGACTCAAGGTGGGGGACAGCATCTGTTTCCCTGACTCTGTGGTGGGCATCATGGGTGGGTCCATTGCTTACACATTGCCTGTGTTCTGACATGTGTTCTGCGTGTCATTTTGATATGTGGCCCAATTGCTGAGCTGATCCACCACATGTGCCTGGGGTATCTGGCACACATTATAATTTTGTTGGGACGCGCACAGCTCATTTTTACCAATCTCCAAGATTTATACCGTGCTCCAGAGTACCGCTTCCTGATTGTAAGCGTATACGTAATCACTGAGTTTGCGTACTCCAAAACAATTGGGGTACGTCCTCCGGGCACTGGATTAATGTGCTCTAGTTAGAGCCTTCTATCTTCACTTTCCAATAAAGGTATCTCCAATATTTTGATTCAATGTATTGTTTTATTCACAATGTTTCATCGTTTTTCTTCTTCCAAACTTTTTTTCACACATATACTTCATTTCCCAAAATGCATCTTAAGGCTTTATTTTCTCCCACTCCCTATGCATTTCGGCCCATTGGCCTTCTTCCGGGGAGTACCTACAAATTCAAAAATGCAACATTATGTAGGCTATTTTCTAAATCACCACTGAATATTGAACTAACGCTGTTTATGCTAAGTTTATATGGTTTAAAACTAAAACGATTAAGCTAACAATGAGTTAGTTGTTCGTGTAACCTTAGACACGGTCAGTCACTTCCCGCTAGCCAGTTAATGCTTTTCAGTTCCCCTCAACTCCCTTTATGCTACTATTCTCTTTCTGTGCACGTTAGTTAAACGAAATTAGTGAACCACTATAAACTTATTCACGCGGCGCATGCGAGTGCTAGTCTATATTCGATCGCCTACTGCTTTCCTCCCCACTCCCGCTGTTGTTTTAAGCCCTGGCTTACCGTTTTACCGCTACTGTTCGCTTCAAACAGCGTTTCGCCGAGTGTGTACGCTCGGGTTGCGCGTGACGTGTAATAGATAAAGTGAGACGCTCTTCGTCTCGACGTGCGTTTAATAGATATAGAAAGGGGGTTAGTGCAGTGTGTTAACACTTCCTATGTTAGTAGTTGGTTGGTACATTAACGTGAATTAAACCTGCCCAGACTAATGAATCTGGATGTTTCAAAATCACTACTTGCCTTGGAGCGTCATAACGTTTCACCACAAAATTGCTAAGATCAATATACATACAAATTATCTTGAAAATTACAATTATTATTGAAGAGTTCTTTTATCAAAGATAACATGAAAATTCAACCCGATCATTCCTCCCGTTAGGTTTTAGGGTATTCAGATTGTATATCCAGTGATTTTCCCTCTGTAATAGTCTGTTGTGGTTGTCTACCCCTTCTTGTTTTTTGATAATTTCCAATATACACCATTTGAGTTGACTTGTGTTATGACTGGCTTCATCGAAATGATTCGCTACTGTAGATTTCCTCTGATGAGTTCTAATGTTGCTTTTGTGCTCATTCAAACGGGTTTTCAATTTTCTTTCGGTTTGACCTATATACGCCATTCCGCATGGACATTTAAGCAAATAAATAGCATTTGATGTGTCACATGTAGCATTGACTTGCAAGTTAATTCTGTGTCCTTTCATCGGATGCGTAATAAAAGAACCTTTAATGATGCTATTACAACTGTTGCAGTTCCAGCAAGGTAATGTGCCTTTGTATGTAGTTTGTACGGGTTTTTGGGTGGTGTGTTTTATTATTTCCCCTACATTTTTATTCCTTGTGTACGCAAATATAGGTTCCTGGTCAAATATATGATTAAACTCCTGTTCCAGCTTTAACATTGGCCAATGTTTTCTTATTATTTTTTTGAACGCTTGACTTTTTGTAGAGTATTAACACACACAAGTTATTAGTTCTTCCTTTGGTCTCTTTTGTGTTGACAACAAGTCATTTCTTGTTTTTTTGTCACTGCGTTTTGTGGCTTCTGTTAATACCTTATTCGGATATCCTCGTTCTTTGAATCTTTGTAACATGTTCTCCCTTTGTGCTGATTCTCTAGATCGGTCTGATACTATCCTTTTTACTCTTAACAACTGTGAGTATGGAAGATGGTTCTTTAGCGATTGTGGGTGATGACTGGCGTATGCCAAGGTGTTGTTTCTGTCTGTGTCTTTTCTGTATAAATCGGTGTTGAATCCTGTTTGTGTCTTTGTGACTCTTACATCCAAGAATGTTATTGTGTGTCCGTTTATTTCTGATGTAAATTGAATTCTCTCATCTATTTGATTGAGTTTCAGAATTTCTTCGTTTAACATCTCACTCGTTCCTTTCCAAACGATGAATATATCATCTATAAATCGTAGATATAATTTAGTATGTGTTTGCCACGTTTGTGAATTGAATATATGATCCTCCTCATAGTAATCCATAAAGATATTAGCATATGTGGGGGCTGCACAGTTTCCCATAGATGTTCCAGTCTTTTGTTGGTACCACCTGTCTTGCCACTTAAAGTAACTGTGCATGAGAGTGAATTCTAAGAGTTCCATAAGGAATATTTTCATCCCTTCTTCATATTCCATATTTAATAATGCTTTCTCCACTGCTTCAATTCCCAGTTGATGCGGGATAGATGTATATAAAGATTTTACATCTATAGTACACAATAACAATTGATCCTCTTTACTTATTGTGACTTGACTCAATTTGTTTATAAAATCTGTCGTATCTTTAAGGTAGGTTCTCATTTTGGATACATATGGTTGTAGATATCGATCAAGATACTTTCCTACTGGTTCATGTATACTACCCCTTGTCGACACTATGGGTCGGCACGGGGTCTCTCCAAATTTTTATGTACCTTGGGTACCATATAAAACGTCGGACTTCTAGGATTTGTTGAGGTTAAGAACTTCTTCACCTTTTCATTAATGATACCTCCTCCATGTGCTTTTTCAATGATGCGCTGAAGAGTTTTCTTGAATTCATCCGTAGGATTTGAGTCGAGAATCATGTATGTATTTTGATCTGACAAATGTGTTTCCACTTGTTCTTGGTAGTAGCTGGTATTTAAAATCACTAGGGCGCCTCCCTTATCCGCTTTTTGACATATGACTTCAGTATTAGCTGCTATGGATTTTAGGATTCCCATTTCTTTAACCGTTAAGTTCTTTTGTTTTTGCCTCTTATGGAAATTGAGTTGTCCTATATCCTGCCTGACCAGAAGTTCATTTTTGAATTTGTAGGTACTCCCAGGAAGAAGGCCAATGGGCCGAAATGCATAGGGAGTGGGAGAAAATAAAGCCTTAAGATGCATTTTGGGAAATGAAGTATATGTATGAAAAAAAAGTTTGGAAGAAGAAAAACGATGAAACATTGTGAATAAAACAATACATTGAATCAAAATATTGGAGATACCTTTATTGGAAAGTGAAGATAGAAGGCTCTAACTAGAGCACATTAATCCAGTGCCCGGGGGACGTACCCCAATTGTTTTGGAGTACGCAAACTCAGTGATTACGTATATGCTTACAATCAGGAAGCGGTACTCTGGAGCACGGTATAAATCTTGGAGATTGGTAAAAATGAGCTGTGCGCGTCCCAACAAAATTATAATATAAGCTAAACCTGAACCTCGGACGCAGCACGCAAACAGCTAGAAATGGCATATGAAGAAATAACACATTTAACAGAATTAAGGGCGGAAACGTTCGCCTTCGCCGATGAAGAAGCATCAAGGATTTATGCGTTAATCCATGAGGTCACCACTGAATATCCCACAGATCGTACAAAGGAACAGCATGTGAAACAACTACTTTATCTATCAAGAAAGGAAATTAACCAGCGTTTGCATGCAAGCACCATGATAAAATACCACACGGCGCAGAGGATTCCTAGGGGTCTGAGAATCCCCTTAAGACCATCTTTGTGTAAAAATGTTCAAAGATTTAAAGATAAATGGTATGCAATCCTAAACAAGTGTTCATTAGATCTTATTTTATTAATAATTGAAGAACTATCAAGCATTCTAGAGGAACTTAGTAAAGAGATATCGACAGTGAAGGCAGAACTTGATAAAACCATGAGTTCAGAAGAGTTAACAAAGACATTAGAGGATATCAACAACCAACTTCTAAAACATACACAAGAAGTGAATGAAAGAAAAATTAGGAAGTTTCGTAGAGATACGATCGACTACAAACTGGGAGAAGTTTATACATGGGCTGACTTATACGCCAAAAGGAGACAGACTAAACCATACAGCGCTCATACGGATACCTCATCTTCAGAGGGAGAGACAGTAACTTCAGTGAGAAACCAAGAAAGAACAGTACCAACGGAGGGACCACAATCAGCATCCACAAGTAATGCCTCATCCTCTTCTTTTTTAGAAGTAGGCCGAACCGAACAGGACGACCCAGGCGGGGTCAAAGAAAAGGACAAGGAAAAAGAAAAAGAATTGCCACAAACTCGCACTGTAACTGGGAAAAAGGGCAGGGGCAAGTAAGAACGACATCAGAAAATCTAGTGATCAATATTTCTGATTTTCATTTTAATGAATGTGAGTTACGTACGCTGCAAAAGGGTACATCCTTTGTACCGACAACACATACTAACCGGTTGGAACTCGAAATTAGCTTTTATAAACTAATGAGAAAGTTAAGACTCCGTCATTTTTTCAATAATGTAATCACTGAGCGCCAAGAGGAAGGAGAAGACCCATTGAAAGGTTTAAAGTCAAGAAGCACGTTTGTAGCGCCAATCAGCCACAAAAGTTTGGATACATTTGAACTTCTGGTCAGGCAGGATATAGGACAACTCAATTTCCATAAGAGGCAAAAACAAAAGAACTTAACGGTTAAAGAAATGGGAATCCTAAAATCCATAGCAGCTAATACTGAAGTCATATGTCAAAAAGCGGATAAGGGAGGCGCCCTAGTGATTTTAAATACCAGCTACTACCAAGAACAAGTGGAAACACATTTGTCAGATCAAAATACATACATGATTCTCGACTCAAATCCTACGGATGAATTCAAGAAAACTCTTCAGCGCATCATTGAAAAAGCACATGGAGGAGGTATCATTAATGAAAAGGTGAAGAAGTTCTTAACCTCAACAAATCCTAGAAGTCCGACGTTTTATATGGTACCCAAGGTACATAAAAATTTGGAGAGACCCCGTGCCGACCCATAGTGTCGACAAGGGGTAGTATACATGAACCAGTAGGAAAGTATCTTGATCGATATCTACAACCATATGTATCCAAAATGAGAACCTACCTTAAAGATACGACAGATTTTATAAACAAATTGAGTCAAGTCACAATAAGTAAAGAGGATCAATTGTTATTGTGTACTATAGATGTAAAATCTTTATATACATCTATCCCGCATCAACTGGGAATTGAAGCAGTGGAGAAAGCATTATTAAATATGGAATATGAAGAAGGGATGAAAATATTCCTTATGGAACTCTTAGAATTCACTCTCATGCACAGTTACTTTAAGTGGCAAGACAGGTGGTACCAACAAAAGACTGGAACATCTATGGGAAACTGTGCAGCCTCCACATATGCTAATATCTTTATGGATTACTAAGAGGAGGATCATATATTCAATTCACAAACGTGGCAAACACATACTAAATTATATCTACGATTTATAGATGATATATTCATCGTTTGGAAAGGAACGAGTGAGATGTTAAACGAAGAAATTCTGAAACTCAATCAAATAGATGAGAGAATTCAATTTACATCAGAAATAAACGGACACACAATAACATTCTTGGATGTAAGAGTCACAAAGACACAAACAGGATTCAACACCGATTTATACAGAAAAGACACAGACAGAAACAACACCTTGGCATACGCCAGTCATCACCCACAATCGCTAAAGAACCATCTTCCATACTCACAGTTGTTAAGAGTAAAAAGGATAGTATCAGACCCATCTAGAGAATCAGCACAAAGGGAGAACATGTTACAAAGATTCAAAGAACGAGGATATCCGAATAAGGTATTAACAGAAGCCACAAAACGCAGTGACAAAAAAACAAGAAATGACTTGTTGTCAACACAAAAGAGACCAAAGGAAGAACTAATAACTTGTGTGTGTAAATACTCTACAAAAAGTCAAGCGTTCAAAAAATAATAAGAAAACATTGGCCAATGTTAAAGCTGGAACAGGAGTTTAATCATATATTTGACCAGGAACCTATATTTGCGTACACAAGGAATAAAAATGTAGGGAAATAATAAAACACCACCCAAAAACCCCTACAAACTACATACAAAGGCACATTACCTTGCTGGAACTGCAACAGTTGTAATAGCATCATTAAAGGTTCTTTTATTACGCATCCGATGAAAGGACACAGAATTAACTTGCAAGTCAATGCTACATGTGACACATCAAATGCGATTTATTTGCTTAAATGTCCATGCGGAATGGCGTATATAGGTCAAACTGAAAGAAAATTGAAAACCCGTTTGAATGAGCACAAAAGCAACATTAGAACTCATCAGAGGAAATCTACAGTAGCGAATCATTTCGATGAAGCCAGTCATAACACAAGTCAACTCAAATGGTGTATATTGGAAATTATCAAAAAACAAGAAGGGGTAGACAACCACAACAGACTATTACAGAGGGAAAATCACTGGATATACAATCTGAATACCCTAAAACCTAACGGGATGAATGATCGGGTTGAATTTTCATGTTATCTTTGATAAAAGAACTCTTCAATAATAATTGTAATTTTCAAGATAATTTGTATGTATATTGATCTTAGCAATTTTGTGGTGAAACATTATGACGCTCCAAGGCAAGTAGTGATTTTGAAACATCCAGATTCATTAGTCTGGGCAGGTTTAATTCACGTTAATGTACCAACCAACTACTAACATAGGAAGTGTTAACACACTGCACTAACCCCCTTTCTATATCTATTAAACGCACGTCGAGACGAAGAGCGTCTCACTTTATCTATTACACGTCACGCGCAACCCGAGCGTACACACTCGGCGAAACGCTGTTTGAAGCGAACAGTAGCGGTAAAACGGTAAGCCAGGGCTTAAAACAACAGCGGGAGTGGGGAGGAAAGCAGTAGGCGATCGAATATAGACTAGCACTCGCATGCGCCGCGTGAATAAGTTTATAGTGGTTCACTAATTTCGTTTAACTAACGTGCACAGAAAGAGAATAGTAGCATAAAGGGAGTTGAGGGGAACTGAAAAGCATTAACTGGCTAGCGGGAAGTGACTGACCGTGTCTAAGGTTACACGAACAACTAACTCATTGTTAGCTTAATCGTCTTAGTTTTAAACCATATAAACTTAGCATAAACAGCGTTAGTTCAATATTCAGTAGTGATTTAGAAAATAGCCTACATAATGTTGCATTTTTGAATTTGTAGGTACTCCCCGGAAGAAGGCCAATGGGCCGAAATGCATAGGGAGTGGGAGAAAATAAAGCCTTAAGATGCATTTTGGGAAATGAAGTATATGTGTGAAAAAAAAGTTTGGAAGAAGAAAAACGATGAAACATTGTGAATAAAACAATACATTGAATCAAAATATTGGAGATACCTTTATTGGAAAGTGAAGATAGAAGGCTCTAACTAGAGCACATTAATCCAGTGCCCGGGGGACGTACCCCAATTGTTTTGGAGTACGCAAACTCAGTATCTGGCACACACCCATGCTGCGGGTGGGAACAATGTTTGTGCCCCAGGAGTGTGTATATAACGTGTGTCACACATACTTAGCCAGCTGCCTACTGTCCAGGGCTCATCCCTCATTCATGTGGGACAGGACAGTCATGCCTACTCCAGGCCATACAATACACTCTGTACTCCCACTGCCGTGTATCAGCTGACACGTTTTGCTCAGTGATTCGTCCCCTCAGGTGTCTGCCTCTGTGTCAGTGTGCTGTGGCTTCGTTGTCAGGTCTGCTGGGGTGTTCCTCGGTTGGGGCTCCGCATGCCACCGGAGATGTGACCATAGGAGATGATACATGTGTGACACATAGGTGTTTGATCACCTGACCGTGCAGACTGGGGTATGCGAATATGAGGTTCAGGCAGCTGTTTCCCATACACAGCAGATTGTGATGTGCTCAGGTGCAGAGGGTAGTGTTACAGGTCTCCCATATGTACAATGGGTATAACCTGGACAGATGAGGGTACAGATGATGTGGTGTGTGGGGGATGTACATGTGCACTTGTTCAGCTCCAGGCCTTGCATTCCCCATGATCTACTATTGTGACACAGTGCAGAGTGTTGTTGTCTGGCTGCCCTGCCCATGTGACTGGAGACAGTTTTGTATGACTTAGCAGGCATGGCTGTGCCATGGCATGTGACTTCCTATTAGTGATCCTGCAGGGGAGTGACATTTGCTACATGCACACCATTGTGGCAATGGCTATCAGGACATGGGTGCATCATGGTGTCTGTCGCTGGTATGCATCACATGCATTTCCTATTTGACTCTGGGCATCCCTTTCATCCGGACACCTGCACTGACTCAGTGGCAAGAGTTGTGATGTGTGCATGTCCACATGCTTCACCGGGTTCTCTGCACTGTCCAAATACTGTGTAGGTGGTGCATGTGTCCACACCGGGGTATTGCCATCCAACAGACACCATACAGATGGGTGCAAGGCCAGGTGGGATGTGAGTGCCATGGTTGACCATCAGACTGACAATTGACTTCTCCTGTTCTGTTTGTGCAGTTTTAGCAATGTTCAACTAAGGATGCCAGGGCTTGCTCTGTAATGTGCTGTACTTACTGTGGTGTGTGCGTTCGGTGCAGGTGACTGATGTCTGTGTGTTTCCCTATTGATTGCAGATACATCCACGGCCACAGGAGGGGACAGCTCCACGGACCAGGAGGAGCCGCAGAGCCAGACTGGGTCAGCAGCCGAGGAATGGTCGGAGGGACCCAGTGGCACGGAGGGCGAGGGGAGCCACACCGAGGAGTCCTCGGCACCATCCACCTCAGCTGAGGACCAGAGCAACTCGTACGATGACTCCCTTATGGAGGCGGGTGTCAGCAGCCACCACACCCCAGCTAGTGTTGCTGTCCCCGCCACCACCACCACCACCACCACCGCCCTCGCGTTGGCTCCCATTCCCGAGGTCTGTGGAGGCTCCCATGTTCGGGAGCGTTTCTCCTTCGGGCCAGGCACCGCACCCCCTGCACCTGTGTCCCCTGCTGCCCTGAGTGAGGAGTCTGTGTACCTCCTCCGCCAGCTCCATGTAGGACAGACAGCGATGCTGAATGTCCTCCATGCACACACCAGTCTGTTGACTCAGCTGGTGTCATTCATGGAGGGCATCTCATCGGGCATGTCTGAACTACAGAGGGGCAATAGGTCCATGGACTCCTCCCTGATGGCAGCAGTGTCCCTCCTCCGACAGTCCCTCACCCCTCCTGCCTCTGCCCCATCCACACTCCCCAGCACCTTACCCGTCCCAAGCACACACACACTGGCACAGGCACACACCAGCACAGACACATGCAGCACACGGACACACACGCCAGAAACAAGACGCACACGCACGCACCGTCAGGGGACTGCAACCACACTCACAGGGGATGGGGCACAGGCACAAACACACGCATCCACAAGCACTGCGCAGTCCTCAGTTGCCTCTCCCTCCAAAGACCCCTCCCTTGCCTCACCTGCAACCCCATACACACAGCGGCTCTTCCTCTGTGACCTTGGCCTCTCCCCCTCCGACCCAGCTGATACAGCATTCAGGGGGAAGAGGAAGCCCACCCACACGGAGCGGAGTGCCCCTGGCACCTGGACACCATCCCCCAGGCGCGGACCGACTGAGGCCCCCACCCGCAAGTCCCCCCGGTCCCGGAAGAGCAAGACCCCGCCGCCTCCCTGCAGCTCAGGCACCAAGTCTCCTTCCTCCATCCCTCAGGCCCCCACTCCACAGGTGCCCCCACCACACCCTGCCCCAGGTTCCCCCACCCACAGATATACCATCCCCAGAAGGGTCAGGCCTTCTCCCCTGCCACTTGCTCTTCCGGCCCCACACCCCCGCTGCGCTTGTCTGTACCACTGATGTGGTGAGGGTGTCCTCCCCTCTGTCCTGCCCACCTTTCCTGATCCCCATTCTCCTCCCCTGGAGGTGGGCACTGCAGTGGAGTCCACTATCACCCTGTCTGACTTGGGCGCTGCAGTGGCGGACCTGTCCACTCCATCTGCAGGGTCCACTGCAGTTGTGCCGGCACCCACAACATCTGAGTCATGCCCCCCAGTTGTGCCGGCACACACCATGTCAGACACCTCCACTGCAGTTGTCAGTGGCTCTCCAGCACCCACCACCCCTTCCCTGCCTCCTCCTGGTGAGCCCTGATCCTGTCCCTGCGGTGCCTGGCCTGCCCCCGTATGCCCCTCCTAGGGGATTGTCCCCGGTTGTGATCAGTGCAGGCATGCATAGGGTGACATCTGCCACTGTCACCCTGTATAGACTTCCTTGATGGACTGGCCATTGGCCTTTGTTGATACCTTGCAGTTCTTCCAAGTTTTGAACCCACATGCTGAATAAAGCAACTTTCTGTTCTCTAGTGGTTTTGCTTCTGATGTACATGATGTTGATGATGCTAACCGTGCCCTTGCTGCAGTGATGGTGATTTTTGGACTCATGAAAATGAAGTGTTACTGTGCATGTACCCATGTGTTCCAGGGGGACAGTGTCCTATCCTGTGGTGAATCCATGTCATCCTTAGCAGCATCTGAGGGTGTCATGTATTCAATATTTGGCAATGGGATTTCCTACTTACATTAGCAATGTCACATCTGTGGGTTCCACCCATGCACATCTGTTGTGTTTGCCATTGTTCAATTAGTCTAGTTCCCTGACCGTGTGGCCATCTCCACTGGACATGCAGGTTTGGGCATCAATGGGGAAGGACTCTTCTGTGTTGTCAGTGCAACTTGCTATACATGTGTGTTGGATCTGTGCTGTTGATTTCGTTGACATTCCCATGACCAGGCTGATGTGACGGGAGCCTTCATTTGGTGCTAATTGTTGACTGTGTGACCAAGTGTTCTGCTGACATGATGGAGCCCTACTGATGCGACATATGGCACAGCTTTCCTCACACAGGAGTGGAGTCCCCTCATGGCAGTGTGTACTCCTGTGACATCTCGTGCGCCCAAGGTGTGTGTTGTATGAGCATGTGTGTGTGTTCACTTCCATGTTGCTGTGCATGCTGGGATCCCTAGTGATGTTCCTGTTTGTGATGCTTGCTGAGTTGAGCTATGTTCCCCCAAAGTCTTCTCCCTGGGTTCTCTGTGATGTGGGTGCATGGCACATTACTGGTCATCAGGGTGTCACCCTTAGGTGTGTTTGCTGTCAGGGCTGAGTTTGTGGGCAGACGCTGATGTGTCACAGTCCGGATTCCCCTTTGCACTTGTTGTTGACACCTGTCATGTGATTTCTGGTTTGTGTTAGCTTTCATTGGTTGTGACACGTTGTGTGTGTGTGACTGCTGGCACTCCTCAGGGCTGCAATGTTGGTAGTTGTCTATGTGTGTCCTTTGTGGGTGACCTTGGCTTCTTCATAGGTGTGTGACTGTGGCTGGGATCCCATTGGTTGGTGTGGTATTGCCGTCATGTCCATGTACAGCGTAGTGTGCAGTGTGTCAGACATTCAGGAGTCTGGTATAGTGGCCATGTGTGATGTGTTCCTGCACCTTGGTTCCCACCACCGCCCTGGGATTGTCATGGGTGCATGTGCAATGTCACCAGTGCATGTGAGCTTCACTGCTGCACATTGTTGGAGGTCGAGGTGTGTGGTGTTGAGTGTGTGCAGATGAGAGTTGTTGCCCGGCTAGACCCCTGCCTCCATGTTGGCCTTGGCTGACAGGCCGTGCTGGTTGATTTGTGCTTGTGTAGGTGTGATGGTAGTTTGTTGCTCAGGACACATGACTGTGGTTCACAGTGTGAACGACATCTAGCTTTGTCATCACAGTGGGATTATTATGCAGGCCAGTGTCACCACAATGTGGGGGCCCTGGGTGTGGTGCTGTAGTGTCTGTGTGTCTTGCTGTGTCAGTTGCTGTTCCTACATGCTTGTGTGACATGTGTGATTTGTGCTCCCACTCATCTGCCAATGCCTGATTGCCCACATAGGGGATTTGGATCCATGAGTTACCTTTGTGTGGCACTGTATGCACGTCTGTGTAATTGGTATTCAGGCCTCCTCATGTGTTGTGTGTTTGCCTGGGGACACTGGTACCCCCCCCCCTCACCTGTTGTGTTTGATGTGCAGTGTGGGTCTGCCTGTTTGTGCATCTGCACCACTGCATTGGCATATCTTTAGTGTGCCATTGGCTCTATGTTGTTTGGTGTGTTTGCCCTGCTGTCCCTGGGACTCCTAGGTCATCAGTCAGCACAATGATCATTGTGTGTGTCCCCCATTGCTGCCATGGTATGGTATCTGTTCACCGCCCTTCTACAGTCTCCACTGGGTATCTGAATTTGTGTGCCCATTGGTGCAAATATGTGGGTCTGCATTCTGATGGTCACTTCTGTCATTGAGTCATTGATGAGTGTTGACAGTGTCAGCCCCCATGGGTGATGTTTGTCTGCACATGGCCAAAGGTATGTCTTGTTTGCACTGCACTGTTTGCCTCCCCCATTCTATGTTGCTATGGGACACAAGCACTACTTTGCCACTGATGTGTTTGTTGTTCTGTGACCAGGAATAATCCATGCAGTTTGGCAGTTGCAGCTTATTCTTTGTCAACACATACATTTTGGTCACTGTGATGGGGGTCTGGACCCCACTGCCACAATGTTCAATATGTGCTTCAGCTATGGACCCCACACTCACATTTTGGTCACTGTGATGATGGGGGTTTGGACCCCATTGCCACAATGTTCAATATGTGCTTCAGCTATGGACCCCACACTCACATTTTGGTCACTGTGATGATGGGGGTTTGGACCCCATTGCCACAATGTTCAATATGTGCTTCAGCTATGGACCCCACACTCACATTTTGGTCACTGTGATGATGGGGGTTTGGAACCCATTGCCACAATGGTCATGGCCTGCTTGCATTGTGGGTGCCACACACATTTATGTGTGGCACTTGTGATAGGGGGTCACATTGTATGTCCACAGTCCTGTTCAGTGTTGTAGGCATTTGACACAGTCTACACACGCTTGTCATGGTGTTGGGGGGGATGTCTTTGTGTTGCATTCTTTCTGCTGGTGTATGCTTCTTGTGGCATGTATTTGCCATCCTGTGAGTGGGGGTGGTAGTAGTAGGCATCCAGCCCCCCATGGGTAGAGGTGGTAGTAGTGGTAGGCACCTGGCACCCCCTGGGTTGAGGTGGTAGTAGTGACAGGCATCCAGCCCCCCATGGGTAGAGGTGGTAGTAGTGGGAGGCACCTGGCACCCCCTGGGTAGAGGTGGTAGTAGTGGTAGGCACCTGGCACCCCCTGGGTAGAGGTGGTAGTAGTGGTAGGCACCTGGCACCCCCCTGGGTAGAGGTGGCAGTAGTGACAGGCATCCAGCCCCCATGGGTAGAGGTGGTAGTAGTGGGAGGCACCTGGCACCCCTGGGTAGAGGTGGTAGTAGTGGTAGGCACCTGGCACCCCCTGGGTAGAGGTGGTAGTAGTGGTAGGCACCTGGCACCCCCCTGGGTAGAGGTGGCAGTAGTGACAGGCATCCAGCCCCCCATGGGTAGAGGTGGTAGTAGTGGGAGGCACCTGGCACCCCTGGGTAGAGGTGGTAGTAGTGGTAGGCACCTGGCACCCCTGGGTAGAGGTGGTAGTAGTGGTAGGCACCTGGCACCCCCTGGGTAGAGGTGGCAGTAGTGACAGGCATCCAGCCCCCATGGGTAGATGTGGTAGTAGTGGGAGGCACCTGGCACCCCCTGGGTAAAGGTGGTAGTAATGGTAGGCACCTGGCACCCCCTGGGTAGAGGTGGTAGTAGTGGTAGGCACCTGGCACCCCCCTGGGTAGAGGTGGCAGTAGTGACAGGCACCTGGCACCCCCTGGATAGAGGTGGTAGTAGTGGTAGGCACCTGGCACCCCCCTGGGTAGAGGTGGCAGTAGTGACAGGCATCCAGCCCCCCATGGGTAGAGGTGGTAGTAGTGGGAGGCACCTGGCACCCCCTGGGTAAAGGTGGTAGTAGTGGTAGGCACCTGGCACCCCCTGGGTAAAGGTGGTAGGAGTGGTAGGCACCTGGCACCCCTGGGTAGAGGTGGTAGTAGTGGGAGGCACCTGGCACCCCTGGGTAGAGGTGGTAGTAGTGGTAGGCACCTGGCACCCCTGGGTAGAGGTGGTAGTAGTGGTAGGCACCTGGCACCCCCTGGGTAGAGGTGGCAGTAGTGACAGGCATCCAGCCCCCATGGGTAGAGGTGGTAGTAGTGGGAGGCACCTGGCACCCCCTGGGTAAAGGTGGTAGTAGTGGTAGGCACCTGGCACCCCCTGGGTAGAGGTGGTAGTAGTGGTAGGCACCTGGCACCCCCTGGGTAGAGGAGGTAGTAGTGGTAGGCACCTGGCACCCCCCTGGGTAGAGGTGGCAGTAGTGACAGGCATCCAGCCCCCCATGGGTAGAGGTGGTAGTAGTGGGAGGCACCTGGCACCCCCTGGGTAGAGGTGGTAGTAGTGGTAGGCACCTGGCACCCCCTGGGTAGGGGTGGTAGTAGTGGTAGGCACCTGGCACCCCCTGGGTAGGGGTGGTAGTGGTGGTAGGCACCTGGCACCCCCCTGGGTAGAGGTGGCAGTGGTGACAGGCATCCGGGCCCCTATGTGTATATGTGGCATTGGTGATGGGCATCCCGCCCCTATGGTGCTGCTGTTTCTGGAGTAAGTAATTTCTGCATCCCTGTGTGTGTGTGTGATATGTCCGGGACGTGTAGTTTGTGTTTGTGGTTGGTGTCTGACTTACCTTCTGCGCCGTACGCGTCCGTGCCTGTTCCGGTAGTAGATGTAGAATATTGCTAGGATCGGAACGATGTAATTCATTGTTGGTTCGTCTCGTTCGTCTTCGTCGTTGCTTCGCCTCGTCCTCGTCGCTGGCGTGTTCGTCTCGTAGCCGTGGATCGTGTTGTGGCGCGAATTGGAGCTTATGTGCGCCTCTCCCGGATGCTTTGACGTGCCGTGCGTAGTGACGGGTTCGGCGCGTACGGGAAGCGCATCGTACTTGTCCGGCCGTACGGGGCTGCTTTTTGGCTTCCGGGCGACTCGTATCTGCGTTTACGGATCCGGCTCGGTCGGGGATCAGGACCTGGATTGGGTGAGTACGACTCGGTCGGAATCTGATTCCAAGATTGTGCCTCCGGCACAGAGAAGCACCCAGTGCACCTTCTCCATAGGAGCTGCTGGGTGTCTCCTAGAAGTCTGTGAGATTATTCTGCTCCTTGCTTTCGTATAAGATCTTTTTACCTCACAGAAAGATAATTTCTGAGGAGCAGACAAACTATAATTTATGATAGTTTGTCTATTGTTTCCCTGCTTTACCTTCCTGTTGTTAGTACTTGTGTTTTCCCTGCAGACTTCCAGTTCCCTAATCACTGCCTGTTCCAACCTGCTAATGTCCTCTGCTTCTGTCATGCTTCCCTTCCAGCCTTCAGGTACACTCTTGTTTGTATTCCCTTGAGAGACCACACATAAACCCTGGCCCAGATTTATCAAGGGTTTGCGTCACCCTTGTGCCATGCAAGGAGGTGCAAAGGAGACACAAAACCTAAGTGAGATGTATCCAGCCCCACAAGGCCACCTTGCATGGTCCTGCATGGCTTGATAAATCTGGAGTAACGCAAGGCAGCACAAATTGCTGCCTTGTGTTACACTACCCCAGGGAGGCGTTTCATGAGTGGAGTGTGGGTGTTCCCACCCATCCACCCATGGATTTTGGCGCATTCCCAGATTTACCATTAGTGGTCGACCTAGGAATGCGTCAAAATGCTATGCCTCCCCAGGTGTGGCATAAAGAGCAGTAATATCTTTATTTATCCTTGTTTTTTCCCCATTCTACATGTGCTGTCTTCTGCAACACACATAGAAAAAGGAAAATGCCTCTGAGGATTGTTTTTGTGCAGGAAGATGTCCCTTCCTACACAAAAACAATCTTGCCTACAACGCAGGCACACTTGCACCATGACGCAAGGGTGCCTGCATTGGCAGCCAAAAGAGCGCTAGCACCAGGAAAGGACAAGAATGCGCTGTATAATGCTGAATATGGTGCATTTCTGTCCTTTTCCTTTCAGGCAGTGCAGCAAAGTGGCTGCTGCACTGCGATGCGTGAAAAAAATGATAAATATGGGCCCAGTATCCAGTCTTGTCCCAGTCTCACCCAGCTAGCTGACGTATCTCCCTGCTAGTCCCTGACAGAACCTGGCACAGTGGAACAATTTGTGCGACTTTATTCCCTACTGAAAACAAGAAGGATATTCTTAAGGCTTACTTACAGGAGAATTTGTTAAATAGATTGACTGCTTCCAGTCTGTCTGTAGACACAAAGACATTTTCAGTTATCCTTGAATGTCTGTTGCCTCCCAGTGTCTAAGAATCACAAGGTTTTACTGGTTTCATGTTATCATCAATTCTTTAAGGGTTTGCAAATTTAATCAGTGACATTATTTGTGTATTAAAAAAACATGAAAGGAGGTTGTCATTGGGTTGTACAAGCTGAAAGGGGGGCATTTAATATGCTCAAAAAGATGTTTACTCAAGTTGTAAAGCTGTGCCACCCTGCCAACTGTAAGACTTTTAGTGTAGGGACAGATGCTTCTGAAACAGCAGTGGTCAGCATCTTGCTGCAACTTGAGAAAAGTGATGGAGGAGAACATCCTGTCTTTCATCTGTCTCGTATATCATGTCCTGTCAGAAAGTGAACAGAACTATTAAGTTCCTATAAAAGGTATAAGCCATGAAGGTAGCTTGTGCTAAACAGAGAACATTTATTGATCGTTAAGGAACCTTTTGAAATGCAGAGTAACCATAGGAATTTACATCTACAAAATTTTCAATGTAAGAACAGTTGTCAAGCCAGATGGGCATTTCTTTGCAGAATACAATTTCACTGTAACCTATATTCCTTACTCAAGGAATCTTCTGTTTGATGCTTTAACTCATCATTGTTTAGTATTATAACTTACATTTGATCAACCTATAATTTCCTCTCATTGTGTATTTGGAATTATTCAGAGCTTTTTTTAGAAACATCTGACAAAAGATTGGATCCGAAGGAGTTTGAAGATCTTCATCTTAAACTACGTTGACAAGATATAATAATTTGCATTTTGGTCAACAATCTATTTTGATTCCTGCTAAGACCCTATAAGGGTATGGCATTTGCATGCTTGATGATCTAGGTATTTCATATCATACAGGTCGTAAGACTGCATTACACATCGTTTTTCAGTCTTTTTGGTGGCCTACAGTGCATTCTGATGTTTAAAAATATATTCTCTCTTGTTCTAGTTGTGCACAAAATAAATTGTTGCATTCTCAGCCTTTTTAATAATTACTGTCTTTACCAGTGGTTCCCAAACCTTGGCATGCCATCTCTACTGATTTCAACACAAACCTTCTACCTTCAGAAGTGTTTTGAGTCACTATGGTTACCGTTGACGCATTTTCAAATTTGAGATATTTTCTCCTCTGCCTGAGCTACCTACCATTGATTAAATGGTTAATGTTTTCTGATATTTATTTTTTATTTTCTTGGTCTACCAAATACAATAATTTCCGAAAGAGGAATCAAATATCTTTGTTGCTTTTGCATAGCTCCCTGTAAGGCTCTGGGAATGGGACAAGCTCTGTCTTTTGTTTATCACCCGCAATCCAGTGGCCAAAGTGAAAGAACTAATCGAAGTCTGGAACAATATCTACAATGTTATTATAAAGCCATTCAAAATGACTGGTTGTCAGGTTCTGAGGATGTAGACTTGCTAAAACCCTTGTGGTCCCTGAATACCTACACTGATGAGCAGAGAGGGATGTGCTGCCGGTGATAGGAATCTGGGGAGAGATAGGGAAAAGGAGAGAGAGAAACACCATACTGAAGCTTGCACCCAGATCAAATTGTCTAATTTAAGGGATGGCATTGTGAATACTCAATGTTAGGGAGATATTTTAACTCTTACCTGCTGGAAAACAGAGAAGGACGGGGAAACATATTGAACCAGCTAGACAGAAGATGTGAACACATATAAAGGTGCAAGCTTTCCCGCTTTGGCAGCAGAGTGAAAAAAGATTTCCTCTACATGACCGATTTGCATGGTCATCTCTAGTGATAAAGTCTTCTTACACACTGCTCTGCAAGTTTAATTGATACCATTAATACAGAGAATGTTTTCTTTTACAGGTTTATCTGAAGTAGGAACCTTAATCTCAGCCTAAAATTTATTGTACATAAAACATCAAATTACCGGTTTCAGCAGTTGCAATGGTGAGCCTCAGGCCAACCTGGAATACAGCTTACCCTGCTGCAAACACAAAGGGAAAAAGAGAACTACAGGAGGCTGAAACACCAATAAAAGGTAGTGAGGGATAAAGGAACTAAGGGATCAAGCAGAAGAAGGACCGAAGAAACCAAAAAGAGAAAACACAGCGAACATGAGAGATGGATACAAGTGCAAACTTGTGCGTAAAAATAGATGACATCCACAGAATACTGCGCTGCAGGAGATGCATCTGTTTAAGGCCCGTCTACGTGTTTCTCCCTATGGACAAATATAAGCATTATTTAAGCAATCTAATACATATAAGCACCCTCTTCAACCTTCCATCTAAGTGCGTGTAGAGAAAGCTATGAGAGGTACCTGTTTATTTCCCATCTCCTGTGTAATGTGATGAAGAAGGCTAAAATGGCACTGCCAACATATCTATAGATGCAAGAGGAACAATTGCCAATGGTAAATAAACACAGTAATATTGGCTACTGATATATATATATATATATATATTATCACGGAGGCCTACCTACAGTGCCTCGAAATTACGTCCAATCTTCTTAAGAGATTGCAGCACACTATAAAATTAAACTTGACAACACAAACAATACATGCAAAAGAGAACGCATTTACATCATGCATAAAACATATAAGCAATCCTGCCTCAGGGCCTTAGTTATGTCTCTAAAGTATAAGCAATTGTAAATAAAACAAATACTGTATGGTAGGGCTAAATGCCCTCAAAATGCGTCCTAAAAAATATTGACAAGTATCTCCTTATTTGCCCACAGAACAAACAGACTTCAAAATACACAAAAGAGCTGAAGAGCCGCAGAGGTGATACACGAGTCAGATAAGTGATTATTGCCTTGAAGATTCACTTGTTATTTGCATCAGAACCAAAGATTATAGGTATAAATATTTAAGGATATTGAGAAGATAAGAATTATTTATATGGTCATTGTGATAGTTGAATTAAGTGTTTGCCTTTTTATTTATATTTAGTGATGACCAGAGAAATCACGTTGCCAGTGCATGACTAGAACGAAGCAAGATCATACGAACTTATCATTCCTGAGAACCAACACTTCCCGATTTCCCTGAGAGAAAACATCCTGAGCAGTCAGACTTCCGGTGACATAATCTCGTCTTTCTCTCTCTCTCTTCTCGTCCCCATTCCCTTTCCCCCCTGGGGTTTCTTGGCTTGGCCGTGTATATTTTCAACTGCCTTTCCACTTGGCCCCAGAGGGGTTGGGAACTCACCAAAGGCGAACAACCTGGAAAGCAGGTGAGTGGCAGTCATAACAGAAGACTAAGCCACCATATTGTTCACTTTGGTGTCGATCTACCATGGAACCTTCCCAGAACACTACACAAATGACTGAATTGTTGCAAGACTTGCAGATGGAAATGCAACATCTAAAACATGAAAATCATACCCTCAGAGAAGAACTCATAAGGAGTAGGTCAGAATTTACTCAATGAAGAGACACAAAGCTTACAGGACCCCGCCCAGTTTTAACCCCACCTAAGTTTGGTACACATTTCTTTGCTGCACCATCCACGACCTCCCAACGCCCAGAACAAAACCTACAGGTTATTGTAGTAACTCCAAATTCCGTTCCTTTGGCTAATCTAGAGCGTTTTACTGGGGATACTTCCCGTTTTGCCTCATTCATGAGTCAATGTCAATTGCATTTTTTGTGCAAACCTCAAGTCTTTGCCACATATACTGCCAAGACCGCCTTTGTGATTTCTTATTTAGGTGGTGTGGCTGCGAATTGGTCAATAACCTTGATTGAAAATGACGACCCGTTGTTACATAATTTGACAGAATTTAAAAATGCTATGACACGCCCTCTTTTCACGTCACATCTTCATACAATCTAGCGATAACAAACTCCTTAATTTACGTGAAGGTTCAAAAGACCTCTTAACCTATTTAACTACATTTAATCGTTTGCTTGCTGAAACTCATTGGCCTGAAGAAAAATGCATATCCTTATTTTATAGAGGACTTGGGGCCAGATGTATCAAGCGTTCTACCGTTCGCAAACGGGCCAATTCGCAGAATTGGCCCATTTGCGAACAGTAAAAAGGCTTTTGGGATGTATCATCCCAAAAGGCATTTGCAAAAAAGGAAATCGCAATTTTTGCGATTACCTATTTTGCAAATGCATTTAGGGAATCGCAATTTGCGATTCCTTAAATGCAATGCTGGAAGCAAAAAAATATTGCGACCTGGCTTTAAGGAATCGGAAATTACCACCAACTTCAAGTTGGTGGCAATTTGTAAATTCCTAGAAAAATTCACTTTTTTGCATTTTTCTAGGTGCCATGTGGCGTACATACATGCCCTTAGGGCATGTATGTGCGCCACATGTGCGCACATGCATATTTCAGGGGTGCAACAGGGTGTCCTTTTGGCTCCCTTGCACCCTTGAAATTGCATGCGCAATTTGCGAGTACCTATTGGGTACTCGCAAATTGTGCATGCAATTCCCATTCATTCCTATGGGCCTCTAGGCCCATAGAAATGAATAGGAAACCATTCCTTATTTGCGACTCGCAATTTGCGAGTCGCAAATAAGGAATGCGTGGGAATCGCAATCTTATTTGCGAAACCTACATACATTCCATTTTGCAAGTCCATAATAGCGAATCGGCAAAATTCGCTATTAAGGACTCGCAAAATACAATGTTGATACATCTCGCCCTTTGAGAAGATTTAAAAGATTCTTTAGCCCATGTAGTTGAGTTACCTGTAGAGTATTCTGAATTCATAGACTTGGTGGTAAAATTAGATCACAGGTTAAGTGAACAAAGGAATGAAATACCTCGAGCTCAATCCAGAGTTATCGTAATGAGAACAGAAAAGAAATAAGTAGAAGAGACGCATAATGGTTCAGAACCTATGCAGATAGGCAGTATAAAGGGCCCATTAAGTCTGGAAGAAAAAGAAAGGTGTTGCAAGGGCAGACTCTGTTTATACTGCGGAAAACCAGGGCATTTTGCCAGAGAGTGCCCAATAAAGCCAAAAAAGAAAAAAGCAATTGCTAGCATCGATACAACCCACTCAGAGTTGGAAAACTAAACTTCTCGAAGGATGATGAGATCGACCCTTCGAGAAAGTCTCAGCTTCAGGTCTCACAATATGTCACTAATGTCATCAATCTAGTACCACAACACATGACCATTAGAATAACATTTATTGTGTCGGTTCAACAAAGGCATAGTCTCTCTGTTCTTCTAGATTCCGGTGCCACAGGAAATTTCTTTGATTTAAAACTAGCTCAAAAGATAGGAATTCCACAAATAGCTAAGGATACCCCTGAGCCTGTAAGAGCAGTTGATGGTTCAGCATTGTCTTCTGGACTTATTCGTTTCCATACTGCACCCCTTACCTTGGTATCAGAAAATGGGCATACTGAGCAGGCTATTTTTGATTTGATTGACACTCCTACTTTTGGAGTAATACTTGGGGTGCCTTGGGAGTTACATAATCCTAAAATAGATTGGGTTAAAAGGACAGTGACCCTAGATTCTGCCTTTTGTAGAACACATTGTTACAAAGAAGCTCAAGATCCTATCACTCCTTTACACTGCGCTAATACCCAGTCTGATCCACCTCTACAATTGCCTCCTGAATATCTGGATTATGCGGATGTTTTTTACCCTATTCAAGCGACTCAATTACCACCCCATTGGGTGTTTGACTGTAGAATTGATTTGATTCCAGGGGCTGTGCTACCGTGCAGTAGAATTTACACACTAACTGAACCTGAGACGCAAAATTTAAGAAAGTACCTTGATGAACTACTAGATTTGGGATTTATTAGACATTCTACATCTCCGGTCTCCTCCCCTCTTTTCTTTGTGGCTAAAAAGTAAGCCGATCTCAGGGCTTGCATAGACTACCGTGCAGTGAACAAAGCCACCATTAAGAATAGGTATCCTTTACCACTAATCCCTGTATTGTTAGACCAAGTGAAAGGGTCCACTATTTACACCAAACTGGACCTTCGCGGTGCCTACCATCTAATTTGCGTGAAGGAAGGCGATGAGTGGAAGACTGCTTTCCGCACTAAATTCGGTCTTTTCGAATATAGGGTCATGCCATTTGGTCTTTGCAACGCTCTGGCAGCATTCCAATACTTTATAAATGAAGTACTTCATGATTTTTTAGACATTTGTGTTACTGTCTACATTGACGATATACTGATTTTCTCTAAAACTGAACAAGAACATGTGCAACATGTACTAGCTATCCTGCAGAGACTCAGGGAACATTCTCTCTATGCTAAAATTGAGAAATGTGTGTTTCATGTAAGGTCTGTAGAATTTCTTTGATACTTTCTGTAGGAGAGTAGGATCTGCCTCTTATGGTTACCCCCACTTTTTGATGATGTATCCCTGTTTTTCGACTTTAGTCTGGCTGGGGCCCTGCTATCCAGGACCCCAGCCTAGCTGCTTCCTCTCTAAATTGATTCCATGTACCTTAAGTACACTTCAGAATGGATTCTGGGGTGCCCTTATAAGTCCCTAGTATATGGTATACTATGTACCCAGGGCATAGGTACCCCAGAGGCCTACCAGGGGCTGAAGCATGTATTGTGCCACCCCTGGAAGGCCCTCCAAAATGACACCACAGGACTGCTACAGCAGCCTGAGTAAGGTGGTGCATGCACCCCTTACAGAGATATAGGTTCACTATATCTCACCTATCACTGCACATAGAAACCTATCAGTCACCCCTATGGCAGGCCTTATCAATCCTGAAGGCAAGGTGCTTGGTTTTATGTGAGAGGGTGCCCATGCATGAGCAGAGCCCCTCTGCAGCCTTCGGAATCTCCTCTCCGGGGTTGTCTGTGGTGCAGCCTGACCATATACTCTTAAGTGCATTATATCCTCGCGGTAAATGCTAACTTTGGGATGGCTGCACGGAAACATGTCGTGTTTGGTGTCAAACACCTTGGAATCATACCCCCACACCAGTAACTGGTGTGGGAGTATGATCCCACCCTTCTAGAGGGAGAGACATGACAGCACCGGTATACCCGGTACCAACTAAATAGAGCCCTGGCATCACAAAATGGATGCTGCAGCCACAGACACGAGTCTGGCCTCCTGCTGCTGACCGAAACTCCGGCAGGGGAGGCCTGGACAATAGGTTTCCTGTCACAGGGAGGTGTTACCACCTCCCAGACAGGCCTTAGTGGATTGGGGCTGGGTGGGTGCACTCCAAGAGTGCTTTGAAGTCCTGCACTGGGGGCACATTTGGTGTCCTCGTGCATACCCCAGTTCAAACTGGTTGCAGGGGCTGCCAGCCCCTGCTCTGGCGCGAAACTGGACAAAGGAAATGGGTGTAGCCACCCCTCTTTCCAAACCCTCCCATAGGTGGGTCCACAGAGTTAGTCCATCCCCTTTCTTAGGAATAAGTAAGGAACCCCTGGCAACAGGACTTTAGATATCCCTGGACGAAACTCTGCAACTGAATCCTGGAACTTCGACGCTCTACTCAAGACTAGAGGACTGAAGAAATCTCCCTTGGGGTCAAGGAGTGACTCCCCTGCTTGGCATGCACCAACAAAGCATTTGTCGGTCTGTGTCTCCGAAGCTCCCGCCGGACTCCGAAGTAATTGCAGCCCAGGAAGAGAATTTCCAGACTTCTCAGCGGCCGACCTGAGTCCCCAGCAAAGCTGAGACCCGCAGCCCTCACGAGTGACGTGGAACCGGAACTCCTGGACATCAACTTCTCGACGTCTCTTGAAGTCCTGCTTTGGGTTACTTATAGCCCAGGCCCCGAGCACCATTTGCAGTGAAGATTGTGAGCCTACACTCCACGAGTGTTCCGTAGACCCGCTTCTTGCATTTCCGCTTGAGGCTCCTTCGCGATCCCTGGTCCGTCGACTGGTGGGTCCCTGTGAAGGCAACTCTGATTTTCTTTGGGCTTCCCTGGTTGCTCCAAACGTGCCCTGACTCCCCACCGAGTGGTGAGTCCCTCAGACCTTGCTGGTCTGCACAGAAGCATCTTTCTCCTTTCTGCGTGGGTTGCTGTTGCCAAGGCTTGTTGTGTTCAATCCGGACACCAACACTGCAGCACTCGACATCCTTTGTGGGACAGCTCGAATCCAGCTCCTGGTTGTCGTCGACACCTCCTGGTCCTCGTGGCTGAAGAGTCAAGCTTCACCTCTTTCACCTGAAGCACCCGACATCGGTGGGCATTCGACTATCATGCTCCTGGTCACTGGCAAGTGACCCAGACTCTGTCCCCTCTGCTTTCAGGTTCTTCTCATCTCCGATCCAGGCTTGGCTCTCTTCGGACACTTCGCATCTTCCCGGCAGCAGCACTTCCTTGCAGGCTGCCATTGAAATCGACGACGCGACCCGACACCATTCGACACCTATGCACCCGGCTTCACTGGGTGAGGTAACTCGAGTACTCCGGTGCTCCCGTGGGTGTTGACCCTAGAACTGTCCAAGTCCAAGAGGGTTTGGTCCTAATCCATTTCTAAGTGTCCTTAAACTCTAAAACTCTAACCGCGACTTTCCCATAAACGATAACGGAGCTCGCGGCTGTGTTCACACACTGCACACAGCCCCCGTGGGTCCCCTGTGTCACTACCTTGGGTGGTTCCTTGGGGTCCCAGCTATTCTACAGGCTTTAGGCCTTGTGTCTACTTAAGTCGTGGTTCTTATACCACTTTCTTAATATATGGTTTGGTACGCCCCTAGGGCTAATCGTATATTGTGCTAATTTACTGTGCTATTTGACTTGTAACTTGTGTACTTTGACCTCTAGCCTCATAAAGAGACTATTGGGTAGTGTTTAGTAATAAATACATATATTTTATATATATACCTGGTGTGGTTCTCCTTTCATTTGGTCATTCACGAGATTATAACTGGTAAAACAAACAGCTTAACACTCCTTCAAGACTTAGCCTGAAGGCTGCTCTCCTTAGCTACCACTAGGATAGCTTTCAATAAAGGTTGTCTTTAAACCTATCATCAATAAAGGTCGTTTGGACTGGTGCAAGGTGGCCACTATAACTAGTGGACAGCATATACCAGGCCAACTTCTCACATTGGTGTGCAGCGGTTGGATTCAAGCTTGCCTTTGTTTTACCAGATAATCTCAAGTGTGTGACTAACTGAAAACCACTAAAGGTACCTCAGGTACATATAAATTCAAGCTTAGAAATACAGTAAGTTCTACTGAACTTAGAGTTGTGTGTAAAGGGCTTAGCACACCCTTTCTACAACTCAAGAGAATTTAGTAGTCCACACTAGAGTAGGTAGTGCATACACCACACCTCACTAGTGATGTCTTCAAGGCCAGGAACCAGTGGGTCCCTGCCAGAAGCCAATGGGCTTCTACCATCCAAGTATGGCAACCTCCCATTCTTGGAATTGAGAGCATTGTGCAGTACTAGGAAGCTGAAGACAGGCAAAAGTGCCAACACCCAACGCCTCATAGAGGTGCTTCTGTTGGATGATCTCAGAAGACCCACAGGGTCTGAAGGGGTAGGCAGAGAGGGTGGGGCAGAAGATGAGGAAGGGACCAGGGGTGAAGAAACCCAGGACCTGACCTCTGAAACTGGCCAGGAAGATGACAATGATCTTGCCCTGGAAAATCCAGCTCCTCCTGAAGATGAGGAGGAGGACCAGAATGGCCTCCCCTTTGTCCCACCAGGAAGAGTTGTGAGTGTGCCTAGAAGGTCAAGATCTCCTTCTCAGGAGTCTAACCGTTCTGACACCTCAGTAGGGACCTCTGTTTCCTCTCATAGGAGGGAATCCTCTCATGAAAGGAAAGAGAGACTGCTCAAGTATGGAGAAGCTCAGCTTAGGATCAGAAGAGAGCAGTTGGCTATAGATAGGGAGTCCCTAGAGCTTCATAGACAAAGAAGAAAGTTGGGACTAGAGTCCCATGGTGGCAGCAACTTCCCTAGTGGTAGGGAAAGGTCTTATGACCATAGAAACCTGAGCAAGATTGTCCCTCCCTACCAGAGTGGGGATGACATCCACAAATGGATTACTGCACTGGAAAGGGCCTGTTAAGTTCAGAGGGTCCCCCAGGAGCAGTGGGCAGCAATCTTGTGGCTCTCCGTTGCTGACAAAGGTAGAGACAAGCTCCTCACTGTAAGAGAAGAGGATGCTGATGATTACCATGTCCTGAAGAGTGCACTGATAGATGGGTTTGGCCTAACCACTGAGCAAAACAGGTTAAAGTTCAGAGATACCCAAAAAGCACAGACACAGGACTGGGTGGACTTTGTAGATTGTGCTACTAAGGCTCTGGAAGGCTGGTTACTTGGCAGTAAGGTGTGTGACTTCAAAGGATTGTATAATTTAATCATGAGGGAGCAGATTCTTAATAACTGTCAGAATCAGTTGCTACATCAGTACCTGGTTGACTCTGATCTGACCTCTCCCCAAGAATTGGGAAAGAAGGCAGACAAATGGGTCAGAACCAGGGTGAAGCAGAAGGTACAGAACCAAGGTGGTGACCAGAAGAAGCAAGATTCCAAAAACTCTGACAAGGGTGGGGAAAAGGGTAAAGACCAGAAGTCTTCTCAAGGTCCCCAAAAATCTGCATCTGGTGGGGAATCCCAATCTACCAAAGGAAAAGGCCAAAAGAAACCATGGTGCAAAATCTGTAAGCAGAAAACTCACTGGACCAGTGACTGCACCAAGTCCAAAGACTCTAATCCAGCCACCATTGCCCCTAAGGAAACTGTTCCCCTAGTCCAGCTACAAGTGGTGGTGGAAGTACTCAGAATAAGGGTTTAGTAGGGTTGACCCTGGGTACTGAGATGGGCTCTGGCATAGTCAGAGTGCCAACTCAGGCTGTCCTAGTCTGTGATGGGGGCATGGATATGTCCCCCTTAGTGAGTCCCAATAATTTGGGCAAATACAGACAGCAGTCTTTAATTAATGGAAGAGAGGCTTTGGCATTCAGGGACACAGGAGCAAGTGTCACCATGGTGACAAAAGATCTTGTGGATCCCGGGCAGATTATACTTGGTGAAATGTACCAAGTGACCAATGCTAGCAATGTCAGAACAGACCATTCTCTGGCAGTTGTTAACTTCTCCTGGGGAGGGGTAACTGGCCTTAAGAAGGTTGTGGTGAGTGCAGACCTACCAGTAGAATGCTTGCTTGGCAATGATCTTGAAACCTCAGCTTGGGCAGAGGTGGAGCTCAGGAAACATGCAGCAATGCTAGGGATCCCTGCACATGTCTTTGCTGTGACTAGGTCACAGGCCAAAATGTCAAAAGCTGAACAGGCCCTGGATTCTGGAACAATGGACCAGGTGCCTCCCAAGAGAAGGAGCAGTAGGGTTAAGGCAGTGCCTTCCCCCTTGGCTCAGGAAGATCAGTCTTTTGAGGAAGATGATCTCAGGCCTGAAGAAGGAACTGTCCCAGAGGAGCTTGAACCTGATCAGGTTGAGTTCTTGGGGACAGGGGGCCCTTCCAGGGCAGATCTGAGCCAGGATCAGCTGAACTGCCCTTCTCTTGAACCCCTCAGACAGCAGGCTGCTGGGAATGCTAGTGGCACCCATAAGATGTATTGGGATGATGGACTCCTGTACTCAGAGAGTAGAGACCCCAAGCCTGGAGCAGCCAGGAGGTTGGTTATACCTCTGAAGTTCAGGGGCTTCCTATTGACACTAGCCCATGATATTCCTTTAGCAGGTCACCTGGGCCAGAACAAGACTTGGGACAGGATTGTCCCTCACTTTCACTGGCCCCACATGTCTGAAGACACCAAGGAGTTTTGTCGCTCCTGTGTAACCTGCCAAGCCAGTGGGAAGGCAGGTGGCACCACAAAGGCCCCCTGATACCACTACCTGTGGTGGGGGTTCCCTTTGAGAGGGTGGGGATTGACATAGTTGGTCCCATGGATCCCCAAACAGCATCTGGGCACAGATTTATCCTGGTGGTGGTGGACCATGCCACCAGGTACCCAGAAGCCATTCCCCTTAGGACCACTACAGCACCTGTGGTGGCAAGGGCCCTCCTGGGAATTTTCTCAAGAGTGGGCTTTCCTAAGGAGGTAGTATCTGACAGAGATGCAAACTTTATGTCCAGTTACTTGACTGCAATGTGGAAGGAGTGTGGAGTGACTTATAAGTTCACCACACCCTATCACCCACAATGCAATGGTTTAGTTGAAAGGTTCAACAAAACCTTGAAGGGCATGATTAAAGGGCTCCCAGAGAAGCTTAGGCGAAGATGGGACATACTCTTGCCCTGCCTTTTATTTGCATACAGGGAGGTGCCTCAAAAGGGGTTGGCTACAGCCCTTTTGAACTTTTGTTTGGCCACCTTGTCAGGGGTCCATTGTGTCTGGTGAAGGAAGGTTGGGAGTTACCTCTCAAACCCCTAAACAGGACATAGTGGACTATGTACTTGGTCTCCGCTCCAGGATGGCTGAGTATATGAAAAAGGCAACCAAAAACCTTGAGGCTAGCCAGGAATTACAGAAAGCCTGGCATGACCAAAGGCTGTGCTGACTGTTAACCAGCCAGGGCAGAAGGTGTGGGTGTTGGAGCCAGTGGCCCCAGCAGCCCTCCAAGACAAGTGGAGTGGCCCCCATACAATTGTTGAACAGAAGGGAGAGGTTACCTGTCTGGTAGACCTGGGAACTCCCAGGAGCCCCCATAGGGTGCTCCATGTCAACAGGCTGAAGCCATATGTGGACAGGGCTGACATGGGCTTGCTCATGGCAACTGATGAGGGACAGGAGGAAGAGAGTGACCCACTCCCTGACCTGCTCTCACAGAACCCTGATGATGGGTCAGTAGATGGTGTAGCCTTGGCAGGCAGCCTCACTGCCCAGCAGCAAACTGATTGTAGACAGGTGCTCAATCAGTTCAGACACATGTTCTCTCTGACTCCAAGTCAGACCACCTGGTGCACTCATGAAGTGGACACTGGGGACAGTCTGCCTGTTAAAAGTAAGATTTACAGGCAACCTGACCAGGTCAGGGACTGTATCAGGACAGAAGTCCAGAAAATGTTGGAACTGGGTGTCATTGAGCCCTCAGATAGCCCTTGGGCTAGTCCAGTAGTCCTGGTGCCTAAACCTCACACCAAAGATGGCAAGAGAGAGATGAGGTTTTGTGTGGACTACAGGGGCCTCAATGCAGTCACTAGGACTGATGCCCACCCAATCCCCAGGGCAGATGAGCTAATAGACACTTTGGCCTCAGCCAAGTATCTAAGCACATTTGACCTGACAGCTGGCTACTGGCAGATCAGACTAGCTGATGATGCAAAGCCAAAAACTGCATTTTCTACCCCTGGTGGGCTTTACCAATTTGTGGTGATGCCCTTTGGTTTGAAGAATGCACCTGCCACTTTTCAGAGGTTGGTGAATACAGTCCTTACAGGTCTGGAAGCCTATAGTGCAGCATATCTAGATGATATTGCTGTCTTTAGCTCCACCTGGGAGGATCACCTGGTCCACCTCAGAAATGTTTTGGAGGCCCTGCAGAAGGCAGGCCTAACTATCAAGGCCACAAAGTGCCAGATAGGGCAGAGTCAGGTTGTGTACCTGGGCCACCTTGTGGGTGGAGGCCAGGTTCAACCATTGCAGAGCAAAATCCAGACCATTATGGACTGGGTTGCTCCAACTACCCAGACTCAGGTGAGAGCCTTCTTAGGCCTGACTGGGTATTACAGAAGATTTGTCAAGGGGTATGGATCAATAGTGACACCCCTGAATGACTTAACCTCTAAGAAAATGCCCAAAAAGGTTCAGTGGACAGTTAGCTGTCAAAAGGCATTTGACGACCTGAAGCAGGCCATGTGCACTGCTCCCATTCTGCAGAGTCCTGATTACTCCAAAAAGTTCATTGTGCAAACAGATGCATCTGAGTTGGGGGTAGGGGCTGTACTGTCACAGTTGAATGATGGAGGACAGGATCAGCCAGTAGCTTTTATTAGCAGAAGGCTGACCCCCAGAGAGAAACGTTGGTCAGCCATTGAGAGGGAGGCCTTTGCTGTGGTTTGGGCTCTGAAGAAGCTGAGGCCATACTTGTTTGGCACTCAATTCATTGTTCAGACAGACCATAAGCCCCTCTTATGGCTAAAACAGATGAAGGGTGTAAACCCCAAACTTTTGAGGTGGTCCATTTCCCTACAGGGGATGGACTATACAGTGGAACATAGACCTGGGAGTAGCCATGCCAATGAAGATGGACTCTCCAGATATTTCCACTTAGAACATGAAGACTCAACTGGTCAAGGTTAGTTTAATGTCCCTGCGTTTGGGGGGGGGGGTTGTGTAGGAGTAGGATCTGCCGCTTATGGTTACTTTTTGCTGATGTATCCCTGTTTTTCGACTTTAGTCTGGCTGGGGCCCTGCTATCCAGGACCCCAGCCTAGCTGCTTCCTCTCTAAATTGATTCCATGTACCTTAAGTACACTTCAGATTGGATTCTGGGGTGCCCTTATAAGTCCCTAGTATATGGTACACTATGTACCCAGGGCATAGGTACCCCAGAGGCCTACCAGGGGCTGAAGCATGTATTGTGCCACCCCTGGAAGGCCCTCCAAAATGACACCACAGGACTGCTACAGCAGCCTGAGTAAGGTGGTGCATGCACCCCTTACAGAGATATAGGTTCACTATATCTCACCTATCACTGCACATAGAAACCTATCAGTCACCCCTATGGCAGGCCTTATCAATCCTGAAGGCAAGGTGCTTGGTTTTATGTGAGAGGGTGCCCATGCATGAGCAGAGCCCCTCTGCAGCCTTCGGAATCTCCTCTCCGGGGTTGTCTGTGGTGCAGCCTGACCATATACTCTTAAGTGCATTATATCCTCGCGGTAAATGCTAACTTTGGGATGGCTGCACGGAAACATGTCGTGTTTGGTGTCAAACACCTTGGAATCATACCCCCACACCAGTAACTGGTGTGGGAGTATGATCCCACCCTTCTAGAGGGAGAGACATGACAGCACCGGTATACCCGGTACCAACTAAACAGAGCCCTGGCATCACAAAATGGATGCTGCAGCCACAGACACGAGTCTGGCCTCCTGCTGCTGACCGAAACTCCGGCAGGGGAGGCCTGTACAATAGGTTTCCTGTCACAGGGAGGTGTTACCACCTCCCAGACAGGCCTTAGTGGATTGGGGCTGGGTGGGTGCACTCTCAGAGTGCTTTGAAGTCCTGCACTGGGGGCACATTTGGTGTCCTCGTGCATACCCCAGTTCAAACCGGTTGCAGGGGCTGCCAGCCCCTGCTCTGGCGCGAAACTGGACAAAGGAAATGGGTGTAGCCACCCCTCTTTCCAAACCCTCCCATAGGTGGGTCCACAGAGTTAGTCCATCCCCTTTCTTAGGTATAAGTAAGGAACCCCTGGCAACAGGACTTTAGATATCCCTGGACGAAACTCTGCAACTGAATCCTGGAACTTCGACGCTCTACTCAAGACTAGAGGACTGAAGAAATCTCCCTTGGGGTCAAGGAGTGACTCCCCTGCTTGGCAGGCACCAATGAAGCATTTGCCCGTCTGCATCTCCGAAGCTCCCGCCGGACTCTGAAGTAATTACAGCCCAGGAAGAGGATTTCCAGACTTCTCAGCGGCCGACCCGAGTCTCCAGCAAAGCTGAGACCCGCAGCTCTCACGAGTGATGTGGAACCGGAACTCCTGGACACCGTGCACATTTGCTAGTGCATCAACTTCTCAACGTCTCTTGAAGTCCTACTTTGGGTTACTTGTAGCCCAGGCCCCGAGCACCATTTGTATCGAAGATTGTGAGCCTACACTCCACGAGTGTTCTGTGGGCCCACTTCTTGCATTTCCGCTCGAGGCTCCTTCGCGATCCCTGGTCCGTCGACTGGTGGGTCCCTGTGAAGGCAACTCTGATTTTCTTTGGGCTTTCCTGGTTGCTTCAGATGTGCCCTGACTCCCCACCGAGTGGTGAGTCCCTCAGACCTTGCTGGTCTGCACAGAAGCATCTTTCTCTTTTCTGCGTGGGTTGCTGTTGCCAAGGCTTGTTGTATTCAATCCGGACACCAATGCTGCAGCACTAGACATCCTTTGTGGGACAGCTTGAATCCAGCTCCTGGTTGTCGTCGACGCCTCCTGGTCCTCGTGGCTGAAGAGTCAAGCTTCACCTCTTTCACCTGAAGCACCCGACATCGGTGGGCATTCGACTATCGTGCCCCTGGTCACTGGCAAGTGACCCAGACTCTGTCCCCTCTGCTTTCAGGTTCTTCTCATCTCCGATCCAGGCTTGGATCTCTTCAGACACTTCGCATCTTCCCGGCAGCAGCACTTCCTTTCAGGCTGCCATTGAAATCGACGACACGACACCTATGCACCCGGCTTCCCTGGGTGAGGTAACTCGAGTACTCCGGTGCTCCCGTGGGTGTTGACTCTAGAACTGTCCAAGTCCAAGAGGGTTTGGTCCTAATCCATTTCTAAGTGTCCTTAAACTCTAAAACTCTAACCGCGACTTTCCCATAGACGATAACGGAGCTCGCGGCTGTGTTCACACACTGCACACAGCCCCGTGGGTCCCCTGTGTCACTACCTTGGGTGGTTCCTTGGGGTCCCAGCCATTCTACAGGCTTTAGGCCTTGTGTCTACTTAAGTCGTGGTTCTTATACCACTTTCTTAATATATGGTTTGGTACGCCCCTAGGGCTAATCGTATATTGTGCTAATTTACTGTGCTATTTGACTTGTAACTTGTGTACTTTGACCTCTAGCCTCATAAAGAGACTATTGGGTAGTGTTTAGTAATAAATACATATATTTTATATATATACCTGGTGTGGTTCTCCTTTCATTTGGTCATTCACAAGATTATAACTGGTAAAACAAACAGCTTAACACTCCTTCAAGACTTAGCCTGAAGGCTGCTCTCCATAGCTACCACTAGGATAGCTTTCAATAAAGGTTGTCTTTAAACCTATCATCAATAAAGGTCGTTTGGACTGGTGCAAGGTGGCCACTATAACTAGTGGACAGCATATACCAGGCCAACTTCTCACACTTTCTTTCACCTGAAGGTATTACCATGGATTCGAAAATAGTTGAGGCAATTCTTAAGTGGCCTTCTCCCATCTCAGTCAAGGAAATACAACTAGTGTTAGGTTTCGCCAATTTTTACAGGCGTTTCATAGCAAATTTTTCTGAAATAGTAATGCCCATTACACAGTTGTTAAAAAATGGACAGGTATTCTGTTGGACTGATGAAGCTGAAAAAGCATTTTGCACTCTTAAAACGGCGTTCACTTCAGTACCTATTCTTTCTCATCCCGACTCTGACCAACCATTTTTTGTGGAGGCCGACGCTTCCCAATCAGCACTAGGGGGAGTATTATTGCAGAAAGATCCAAAGACAGGACATTTACATCCATTAGCATACTATTCACGGAAATTACTTCCGGCAGAACAAAATTACACAATTGCGGAACGTGAACTTTTAGCAATTAAGGAAGTTTTTTCTGAATGGAGACACCACCTTTTAGGGGCAAAACATACTATAACAATTTTTACTGACCATAAGAATCTTCAGTTCTTTACCTCAGTAAAGGTCCTCACTTCCAGACAAATGAGGTGGTTACATTTTTTAGTGAGTTGGATTTTTTAATGACATATCGTCCAGGGAAAAACAAACAGATACTTTGTCTAGAATAGAAGAAAAAGAAAATAAGGCAAAAAGCTTCCCAGCACAAAGTATAATTTGCCTTCCCAGTCAGGTAGGCCGAACCTGCTGGGGGCAGGGACTCACGCACTTCAAACCGGGTGACCGCGCTGGGTTCCAGGCACTGTGGGTCGGCCCTCTCCTTACTTCTGGGGCTTACACAGCCCTATCTGGACTGTGTCCCACTGTTGAGCACCAGCTGGAAATGATGGAGGGACGAGAAGTGTAAACCGCCATGGGGAGGACCCCCCAAAGCTCAGCATAAGCTGCGGGTCGGTCGGCCATTTTGTCTGCAGCATAGTGACCCTTAATTTGGAGACGCTACCCCCCTGGGTGTACGAGGCAGTCAGTGCCGGCTTGGTGGCGGGTAGAGGCCCCCTGGGGGCTGGTGAATAAACCTTGACCCTCCCCCACACCCACCGAGGCCAGGAATCATTCGACAGTGGTTCAGGAGGAACGAAGGTCACTGATATACGGGCGGGCTGGGCGACGGCGGAACTCGCCCTGTGACCCCGCAACTGCGCGGTCCCTTGGCCCACTTGGCGCTGCCCCACAGCAATGTCTACGCAACGAGCTAAGAAGGACCCTACGATTAAAGACCTCCTTCAGAAACCAGGCACCAAGAAAATGGGGGGACACGGACCTAAACAACAAATGGCTCAGCCCTCCGAGAAAGACATGGATTCGGCCGGAGACCGCACAGACGATCTGATCACACAGGGTTTTATGGAGAAACTGTTCAGCACACTCAGGGAGGACTTTGCAAGCCTGCGGCAGGATGCAGCCTCGAACATCAAGCAGCTGAGAACGGAGATCCAAGAAGTTGGGGATCGAGTGGACTCCCTAGAACAGAACGGGGACCACAGAGAAGAAGAAATCACAGAACAAGCCCGGGAATTAATAGACTTACGGGAGCGCAACGAGGTGCTTTATCTCAAGCTGGAGGATCTTGAAAATCGCTCAAGATGATCCAACATCTGCATCAAAGGCGTGCCACTTCAAGCGGACGGTGGCAGACTGGAGGAGTGGGTAATCCGCTTTTTCTGCCATGCCGCACCAGCACTAGGAGATCATCTTGGATCGTACTCACCGCGCCGGGAGGCCCGCCTCCAGTCTGGGACAGCAGCAGGACATCCTCACCTGTCCTCACTCATATCGGCAGAAGGAGATCATCATGAGTGCCACCCGTGACAAGGCGACTGTGGCGTTTTAGGGTCTTCAGGTGGGAGTCTTCCAGGACCTCTCGCCCCTCACTCTGCAACGCTGCAAAGCATATCTCCAAGACCAAAGTATTCGATACCTGTGGGGACATCCATTCAGACTATCTTTCATTTGGAATAAAGAGCTGCGAGTGGTGCGAACCCTTAAAGACGCGCAGGAAATCCTCGGAATCAACCTGGAGGAAGAAGGAGGCTCCGAACCGCTAGAGGAAGGCCCAACCTCTAAACAACCACCTAAGCTGAACCGAAGACGGGGTCCCAGACGAGGGAACAGCACAAAACCCTCTGAACAAGAAAGCCAGAAAGAAAGGGAAGCTCTTCTGCGACAGATACAAAACCGAGAGGGTGCGGGTGACCCTCTTAATGAGTGAACGCAATCAACGCTAGTCCGGGGCCCGCGGACTGAGACAGCAGTTAGAAAACCTGGGGTGAGCGACTTCGGCCTTGGTGAGGGGAGCCCAACCCCTTGGATGCGATGACCGACTACAGGATACATTGACCCATGCACGATGGTGCGATCCATTGCCAACGGACGGTGGATCATCTGTTTAATTTGTCTTTTTTGCTCTGTTTCTTTCTCCTCTCTCCTGTTCTTCTTTCCACATTTCTTACGTCAGAGGTCTTTACACATATAGGGTAGGTATATATCCCGGCATGAGGAATCATTCATATCACGAAGTGGCTTGGGGTACACCGAACCATATCCTTGGTGGACACGAGCAGAGTGGGGGGATACATATCAGCACCCTGCGCTTCTAGCCTGACACTCCCTGGTAGATAGTCTGACCCCCCAAGGCGTGTGATTAAACCCACAAATGCAACGTACACAGAGAGCTTACTGCATTCTGCCTGCGGGTGGCCTGTGGGGGTAGGCGGGGGGGAGGGACTCGGGCGGTGGTGTCGGGCCCACCAGCCAGATCTTACGGGGGCTGGGGATGGGAGGAAGCGCCTAGTCAGGCTCACTGTCATGCCCTTAAGTTTCACCAGGACTTCTGCCCACACATCCCCCAATGACAGTTCTTAAGGTTCTTATCCTGAGTTTCAATGTCTGGGGTCTTAACTCACCCATTAAACAGAGGGCGCTCCTCGCTATGCTAAGAGATGCTAAATGCGATATCTGCCTCTTACAAGAGACTAATCTCCTGCGTGCTGACTGGAAACGCCTCAGGTCGAAATGGTTTGACAGACAGTATTTTTCATCGGGGACCGGGAAGAGGGCGGGGGTAGCCATCTTGCTGGCAACGCAATTTCAGGGGACAGTGCTGGGAGTACATGCAGAAACACCGGGCAGGATGCTGGCACGGAGGGTATCAGTTGGGGAACATACATACACAATAGCTTCTGTCTACAGCCCTAACGAACAGCAGGAAACCTTCTTTTGGGACTCGCTGAACACTATCCTTGAGTCTCCGGATGAGGACTTGGTGGTTGGGGGAGACTTTACCCTGGCCCCAGACGCCCAGATGGACAGATCGGTTCTCTGCGTGGGGCACTCCGGGACCCTTTCGAAATCTATGTTACATAGGCTGGGGGAGGTTGGGCTTACAGATGCTTGGAGACACCGCTACCCAACGGCTCGGGAATACACCTTTTCTGTGGCACACCAAACCTATGCGCGCATAGATTTGTTCTGGACTTCCCCAAGAGTCACGAGGGCTACAAATGATGTTGTGATCGGGATGGCGGCGCTCTCGGATCACTCCACGATTTCCCTTGTGTTGCTTCTGGTGGGGCAATCCAAACGCGCCGGCTACTTAACGCGACAAGGAAACAGCTAAGGGCCCTTGATCTTGATCGGGCTGAATATGCTCTTCTACACACCAGACAGTGCTATTATTAGAGGAGCCCGCCGACTCGCCCATTTTGGGAGGTAACAAGACACCAACCCTGCTATTCGCAGACGATACCCTGCTGATATCCAAGACCCCAGCAGGGTTACAGCGTCTTATTAATAGATTTCAACTCTTCTGCGACAACATGGGATTGGTCATAAACAGCTCTAAAACCAAATTTATGGCCTTTAATTGCCACAGGTCATACAAAAGCGGCCCTTTGCTAGGTGGTGTCCCCCTTGAAAAGGTGGACACCTTTGACTATCTGGGCGTAAGATTTTCTGACAAGATGTCCTGGATACCCCACATAGCAAAGATGTTGTTGGGACATAAATGAACAACTGGAGTAATTGGGAAAGAACATCGCCTTTCACATACTAGGCCCGTAGCCCCAGCACTCCAAATTTACGATCTAAAAGCAGTCAGTTCTGCCCTTTACGGAGCAGAAGTCTGGGGGTTCCACAAACTCGATGAGCTCTGCAGGTCAGAATATAAATTTCTGAGAGACCTGGTCATGGCACCCAAATACGTCCCCCTTGCTCCTCTATTGTTAGATATGGGCAGGCGATCATTGGGTGACATAGCTAGGTTGCGCCCTGTACTCTTTTGGGCTCGCATTAGGCGGACTCCTGAACTCTCTTCCTACGCAGAAGCCATGACTGAGATTATTAGCCTAGACACCAGCGGGAAAATAGGCTGGATTGCCAATATTAAAAGAACGCTGACAGCTATGGGTCTCCAGGGCTGCTGGGCCAGTCAGGTACCCCCGAGGAGAGAGGAACTCAAACGTCTATACTGGGAATGGGTGGACCTACGAGAGAATCGTAATCCCAATGTGGGCAAACTAACACTAAAATTCTATTCCCACAAGCAAACTAGATATTTTGAGCCCTTTCTCAACACAATTAAAGTACCAAGAGATAGAATACTCTACATCCATTTTAGGCTCGGAACTCTCCCCATCCGCGAGGCGACAACAAAGTGGGGCCCAAGCAAGGAGAAAAACTGCCCATGTTGCAAGGCCCCGATTGAAAGCACTGCCCATTTAATGTTTGCTTGCCCGGCGTATAAATCATCGCGAGCAAAATGGCTGAAACGGCTCTGTCGACAATTGGGCACACGAGATTACTACACAGCAATACGCATTCTTAGGTCCGATCCCAGACCGTTTTACGCATGCTGTGTAGCAAAGTTTCTAGGACAAGCATGGCTTATAAGGTGTAAGGTGCTCACAAGAGAGACATAGCCTCAATTGAAAGCAGATTAGTGGGGACATCAAAGCCCTATTATATAAGCTGCTGGAGTCACTATGCACAAGCACTTTATTTGCTAACATTTTTGCTGTTAGCCAAGGAAAATTGAATGTCTTTCGGAATTTTTAATATTCCATTGTAACAACGATGTCTTGCATGATTTTATCTTAGTTTTTAATGTTGATACGTACTAATTAATTCGAACTAAACTGTTCATATATTAATTGTTTTCCTGTTTTAAAGTTTTAATCTTTTAACTCTTTGAACATGACATTCACATCATTGTATTACGAGCTTAATTTATTATTTTGTTGTAGTAACACCTACGCAAAACTAATGACGCTGTAAATCTGTATTCTGCTCTTTCAAAGAATAGCAATGTGCCTTTTATTGTAATCGCAGCTTTTATGACATTTCTGTCGAAATAAAGCTTATATCAATCAAGCTATTATGAAGGGGGGAATAAGGCCGGGAAATTCCTAGCACACTTGCTTCGAGCCCAGACAAATGCCCGTCGTATAACGGAGATTAGGAATGGACGCGTAGAGATCCTCCGGTCAGATAGGGACATTGCGACCGAATTTGAGTCCTTTTATACCTCTCTCTACACAGCGGATCAATTAGATCAGTCAGCGGCTGGAGAATGCACTCATGGGGCACCAGTGTCCTCCCTCCCACCCACGGATGCGGCCAAGCTGGAAGCAGACATCCGACCTGAGGAGGTCTTGCGGGCAATACAGGGTCTCGCCCCTGGGAAAGCCCCGGGAGAGGACGGCTTTTCAGCCGACTTCTACAAAGTTTTCGAGTCAGACCTTACCCCCCTCCTAACCCGACTGTTCAATACTTTTAGTGCAACTTGGAGTTTGGCCCCGTCGATGTCAATGGCGGAGGTGGTCATGATACCTAAACTGGGAAAGGACCCTCTAGACTGCGCATCATACCATCCTATATCCCTTCTAAATGTGGATCTGAAGATTTTTACCAGTATCCTAGCGGCACGTCTCGCTCCCCACATGCAGGGACTGGTGGACCAGGGTCAGTCGGGGTTTATACCGGAACGAAATTGCAGCGACGGGACCAGGCAACTCTGCCATCTTCTGGATAAAACTCAGCGCGCGCAGATTTCTGCAGTGCTCCTGTCGGTAGACGCCGAGAAGGCGTTCGATCGGGTCCACTGGCCCTACCTGCGACAGGTCCTACACAGATTTGGCATTGGGGAGCGATACATGAAGTGGGTGAACTGCATCTACAATGGACCGGAGGCCCGAATCAGAGTAAACAGGGTTGCTTCCCGTCCCTTCCTGATTGGTAGGGGCACTAGATAGGGGTGTCCACTCTCCCCCCTCCTCTTTGCGCTCTATATGGAGCCGTTCGCCGAAAGAGTCCGGCTGCTCCCTACCATTACTGGGATTCGGATGGGGGATAGAGAACATAAGATTTCGCTTTACGCGGACGATGTGGTGCTTTTTCTCACACAGCCATTGCTCTCTATGCGGAGATAGAAGCCTTTAGCGCCGTCTCGGGCTTTAAAATCAACCTACGGAAGACACAGGCCCTTAGCCTAACCCTTCCCAAAGCAGGCCATCAACAACTGGCGACACAATTCCCATTCGCATGGGCTTCCAGCGGCATTACGTACCTAGGGCTGCAGATTTTTCCCACGGTTGAGAAGATTACTCAGGTGAACTATTCAGAGATCCTAGCTAAAGTACAAAGGGAACTCCTTACCTGGAAGAAGCACATAATGTCATGGTTGGGCAGACTGGCTGCTATCAAAATGACTCTCTTACCCCGCATCTTATGTATAATTGCAGACGCTTCAGCTACATCCTCCGCCTAGAATACTAGCTCACCTTCAGCAACTCATTGGGGGTTTCATATGGGGAGGGAAGAGGGCCCGCATGGCTCGACACCTGACGTATCTCATACAAGAGGATGGGGGACTCGGGGTCCCACACCTGGGGCGATACTTTGAGGCAGCGCAATTACGCTGCATGACAGAGTGGTATAAATTGGAATCGGAAAAGCACTGGTGCTTTATTGACTGTGCTATCGCAGGCATGCATATTTGGAAGGTCCCCTGGCTCCCAAAACGACACCGCCCGCCTGGAGTGTACATCTCCCTGGTCTTGAGGTCCACCATGAGGGTGTGGGACAAAGTGCAGGAGAAGTGCAGGCTCTCGACTGCTATGTCACCTCTGACCCCCCTCATAGGCAACCCTGACTTCCCCCCGCTAGCAAAGGGAATGAATACTTGAAATGGCAAGAGGCCAACTGCAAACGAATAGGGGACCTTTTCAAAGAGCAGGGTGTTATTGACTTCCCCCAACTAGTGTCAGGATTTGGGATCCCCAGAGACGCGTACTGGCAATACCTGGCGGTGCGAAACTGGGTCACTTAACCCCAGGTGCAACCCCACGCAGGCCGCCCCTTCACTAAATTCGAGTTCTGGTTCATCACTCGTAACTCAGATAAACACCTACTGTCAGACATTTACACCTTTCTGAACAAAGCTAAAAATAATACTAAACCCCCGGCGCAGCGAAGGTGGGAATCAGAACTGGAGCGGGAATTTTCCCCGAAGGAATGGCGGGACATTATTCATAGGGCCAGAGCCTCCTCCTGTAGCACTGCTGGCAAGGAAATGTTTTTAAAGATTGCGCATTACTGGTGCTATACCCCGGCCCGCATTGCACGATGGAAACCAAGAGGGAATGATCTCTGTTGGCGCAAATGTGGACAGTCAGGCACACTAGCACACATTCTCTGGCAGTGCCCTAAGATACAGACCTTTTAGGACTCCATATTACTGGACATTGACAGCATCTATCACACCGAAATCCCTAGATTCCCCAGCTATATCCTACTGGGGCTCCCTAATCCCCTTACGTATCCCCTTGGGTCTTGCAGGAGCAGAGCGATCACCTTAGCACTAGGCGCAGCTAAGCAAGTGTTACTATCCAGGTGGGGAACGGAGGACATCCCAACAAAATTGGACTGGCTGCACAAGGTCTGGGAAGTGGTGGGCATGGAGAGGATCACAGTGGGGCTCTCCCGAACATTACCCAGATTTGACAAGACATGGGGCTCCACTGTTACCTATCTATCATCCGAATTTGTAGAGCTCACGTGCCCACGATACCTGCGGGTTCTCAGGCTCCCTACCACGACTCCCACCGAAGAGGAACACACTCATAAGAAGGGGGTGACCTCCCACTAGCTAGTGCCTCGCTCGCTCGGGATAAGGACAGTACCTAGGCCTCTGACTATCATCTTCTCTATTTCTTTGATTCTCTTCTCTATACCTTCTATAGTATATTCATACTCTTCATCATTCCCCACCGGCCAATGGTTGTAGGTGGTGGTTTTGTTTAACTTCGATACCTAAAACTCAATACAACGATTTAAACCAAAAATAAACAATGAGCAGTGGTTGCAAAAGACTCAAAATTCCATAAGAGATGGATATTTTTTCCATAACAATGCATTGTTTATTCCCACTAAATAATTAAGGAAACAAATCTTGATTTTGCATCACGATTCCAGTATTGCAGCACACCCAGGCATACACAAAACTTTGGAGTTATGTTTACGAAACTTCTGGTGGGAGAACATTCGAAAAGAATATGTTAAGGCTTGTCCCACATGTGCTCATAACAAATCACAACATTTAGCTCCAACCAGTCTTTTACATCCCTTACCTTTTCTGCCTACCCCATGGCATACCATTAGTTTAGACTTTATTACCAATTTGCCAAAATCTAATGGATTCACCAACATTCTTGTAGTTGTGGACATGCTTTCAAAGATGTCATTTTATTCCATTAAAGAAATTACCTTCAGCCACCAAATTTAGCGAAATATTCCTTCATCAAGTTGTTAAATTACATGGCCTCGCGAGTAAAATAATTTCTGATAGGGGTTCCCAATTTACCTCAAAATTTTGGAAACACTTGTGTACAGCATTAGGAATAGAAGTAGCTTTGTTGTCAGCTTTCCATCCACAAACTGACAGACAGACTGAGAAAGTCAATCAATACCTAGAACAAAGTCTGCGGTGTCTAACATATGACCTTACTTCTCAGTGGGACCAAGCCCTCCCCTTAGCAGAATTTTCATAGAACAATAACACTCGTACTTCTCTGGGATGTTCTCCTTTCTACTTTTTAACTGGTTTTCATCCACGTGCAATTCCAACATTACTTCCATCACACACTGATAACATGCCATCAGTTTCTGATAGATTAAATCAGTTACAGGGTATACAAGATAAGGCACAAAAGCATTTTGTCTTAAACAAGACTAAAACCAAATTACAGGCTGACAAACACAGAACTCCAGAACCACTGTATAAAAAAGAAGACCTAGTTTGGTTATCTACTCGTAATATTCATTTAGATGGTCCCAGGAAATTGCAACCTAGGTTTATTGGTCCTTTCCCCATTGAACAGATTCTAAATTCAGTCACTGTAAAATTACGATTACCAGAAGAAATTACAATACATCCAGTATTCCATGTCTCCCTCATTAAACCCCATCATCCAATGACTAGAAGAGACAATCCCATCCTCCAGTTATAAATAACCAGCGTGAATACGAAGTACAGCGTATTCTCAATTCCAAGAGAATACATGGAAAATTGTTCTATCTAGTGGACTGGAAGAGTTACGATGCCTCTGAACGTTTGTGGGAACCTGCATCGTATGTACATGCACCAAGACTTGTTCGACGTTTCCACATTCTATATCCAGACAAACCCCGCCCGGTAAGAAGGCCCTTTTGGTGGGAAACTCATGATTCTAGCTACTGCTCAATTGACTCGACATGATTCCCCACTCTCCCCCATTCTCACCGTCATGGATCTGGTCGCTGCCCAACTGAACCTGACGTGTTCCCACTCTTTCAACTCTCACTGATTGTGAGAGGATGGAAGTGTATTTGATTTGTCAGATTAAAAGGAAAATGGAAACATTGAGAGGGTTGAAAGAGGTTGCACATATTTGTATTTCAGGTATATTGAATTGAAGGATTGAATGTTAAAACTGTATTTGAACTTCTACTGTGAAATGCAGACACGAGTATACAAATGCAAGAGGCACAGGCAGTTGACGGTTCTCAACTCTCTTCACACGTGCGCACATGTCAACTGCTAAAACGTGCTACACGAGTGAAAGAGCTAGCGGGATGCGGCGAAGGGTATTTAAACCGCACCCGCCCCTTGGAGACTCGCTTAGTCTCGTTTGCTCGTGTCACTCACCTGTTTCCAGATCCCTCGTCGGCGGTGTCCTCCATCCGGCTCTGCATCTTGACTCCGCTTTTCCTGACGCAGCTGCGCTTCCGGCGGGCCCGTCTCGAGACTCCTTCTTCCTTCCTGTTTCCCAACTGGAAATTTCTGGACCCTGCAAAAGAAATACAAAAGAGCCTGAGAATAAGGATGCCGATCGAGCGCATATGCAAGCAAGATAAAAAATCTTCAGCACAAGGTTATCAACACTTCTGGGTTGAGTCTATTTTTAAAACATATGTTTCTTTGAGACTCCAGACTTCTGCTCGTTCAAAGAATTGCAACAAACTTTTGTTCTCTTGACTATTTGAACTTGGCAAGGTCCAAGAAGCAATTTTATTGACAAAAATACCGTAACTGAAAGCAGGACATTATTCTTTCAGAGACATTTAAAATCTGACCTTTGTCCAGGCTCTCATTTAACTGCTTAAACAAGAATTGTTTACTCAAATTTTGTATGTGAAAAAGAATAGTAGTTAAGAGACAAACAAAGGAATGCAGCTTTATAATTTAGGGGTAATATTTTTTGTGTTTTAGAAAAAGATCTAATCATTGCGTGCAAGAAAATTGCCTTGAAGGTTCACTTGTTATTTGCATCAGAACCAAAGATTATAGGTATAAATATTTAAGGATATTGAGAAGATAAGAATTATTTATATGGTCATTGTGATAGTTGAATTAAGTATTTGCCTTTTTATTTATATTTAGTGATGACCAGAGAAATCATGTTGCCAGTGCATGACTAGAACGAAGCAAGATCATACAAACTTATCATTCCTGAGAACCAACACTTCCCGATTTCCCTGAGAGAAAACATCCTGAGCAGTAAGACTTCTGGTGACATCATCTCGTCTTTCTCTCTCCCTCTCTTCTCGTCCCCATTCCCTTTCCCCCTGGGGTTTCTTGGCTTGGCCGTGTATATTTTCAACTGCCTTTCCACTTGGCCCCAGAGGGGTTGGGGACTTATCGTCACCAAAGGCGAACAACCTGGAAAGCAGGTGAGTGGCAGTCATAACATTTATACACTATGGTCCTTAAAGGTTAACAAAAGCGCACAAGGCACGTTACACAGCAATTGTTCATGTCCAGCTTAGAGTCTCTTCCTTTGTTTGTTGTTTTGCAGGTTGCCACCAACGATAACTCCCCCGGGACCAAGGAGGGAAGTGGAGAAGTCGGACCAGGGACACAAAGGCTGAGGAATCCAGAAGATGCCCGATATGACGAAACAATGCAGCTGGAGCACATGGAGACGTAAGGAATTAGATAAGAGAGGGAGAGAGTGATGCAACGTCAGGAAGCTGTGGGCTGAAAAGACTAGAACAGCAAGCAGCTTCCTGTAGGTCGGCACGCGCCTTATGGACTGCGTGCTCCGCCCCTGCCGCACGTGAAAGCCTCAGCTGAGCGTGAGCAGGCATGACAAACATGAGGCTTTAAAAAAAGGCATATTGTAACATCTCTGAACAAGATTCACTGGAAGCAGCAGTGTGTTCCCTTAGCCACACTCTTGTTAAGAGGAAGACAGTGCATCTTTTATTCTTGCACTCGGTATACAGTAAGGAGTTTTCTTTATCACCGCCTAGCTGGCACTAACGTCTCCAAGGTGGTAGCCTCCCACATGGTGTTTTGAGTGCCATGTGGAATGCTGGGTGGAGGAGATGGCTGACAGGATGTAAAGCCATGAAGGATGTCAAACATCAAGGTATTTTTCCATCACCTTCTGTTTCTTGGAAAAAACATTTTCCTGGACGAAACGGCATGAATAGTGAAGCATCTATGCCTATCCAAGATGGCAATCTCTCCAGTGTCTACTTTTTGAATTTTCCCAAACCAAGATGATGTCAACCTTTTCCATGTGACGGAATATTTTACTTAGAGCATATACAGGGAGGCTTTTGCCCAAGAAGATTCTGTTGCATTGTATTTGTTCCATATTTTTCATTGCATTCATCGCCCATTCAGATATTTTTTGTTTCTGAATTTGTGCTCTCTTTCTTCAGCAGGTTTACATCTTTTAAATGTTTTTCTTCTAGAGGACCTTATGCTAGGACTCTTTACGAAACCTGACCCTCTAAACAAGACACTTTACAACAATATTAGTGGCAGGGTGGCACAGTGTCTAGTGTGAGGAGTTACCCTTTGCAGAAGGAAATGAGGGAGTCCTTCACTATATCAGTCCATGTCATCAACACTATCTACGCTCCAGTGAGTATGTTCAAGGAATTTATCTTGAGTCTAACACTTTTTCTCATTCCATCCTTTTCAGTTTATAACAATTAATGACAAGCACCTGAAAGTTTTGAAGCACTCCTCCGATGCTTATTATATTATTTGGATTTCCATACTCCAAAGGCATTTCATAGCCAAATTATTAGACCTCTTTAGCTCTCACTTTCTCTCCCTTGTCACATAATTCCTTGTATGTTTTATACCCAGATTTGTAGCTAGTTTACATATGCCATGTCTCTTTTAGGGTGTATATATCCAAAGTATCAGAGCCTTTATTCCACCTCATATTACATAGCTTTGAGGACAGACCCCTCAATATTCCAAGACAGTATTTGTATGTACTCCAAATTATCCACTATTATCAATTTACTTTCACCCCACTACTCAAAATGATTTCACTCCTTCACTTGACCACTGAATCATCTATAGTCCCAGAAAAAGATTAACAGTCAGGCAACAATTTGATCCAAGTTCTATTCCATTTACACCCCGGGCTAATCAAAACCATTTCCCTGCAGCCACAATATTTCCAGCTCTACCATTACCCTGCCCCCCCAGCCAACCCGATCTTATTTCTCAAATTCCTTTAGCTTTTAGGTCGAGCCTAGACAGCACTTGCGGTCAGTTAGTGACCTGTTGTATATGTTTTGTGGAGTACAACTCCGCCCATTGCTTGCCATTGATTTCCATTTGTCTGTGTCCATTAAAAATCCTTGCTTTCTAGTGGTCAGTCCTGCCTCTTTGTCCCTCCTTTTTCTCTTCCATTTCTCCCACGGAGCAGAGACTAAGTACTGTATCATTACGCCATCGTTGTTTATCTGTTCTTTGGGGACAACTTTTTTCTTAGATTCCTGCTCTGTTTCTGTTTGCCTGTGTTCAGCTTCAGTGCCATAGCTGCTTACATTTTAATTTAGTATTCCTCCCTCCCACTTCCTCTTTATGCCACAGTTGTGTTAGTGATGCCTCCAGATCCGTTGCTTGTATTTTTCCCGCCTATTTTTGCAATTTTGGATGTTGACGTCATTTGGGCTTCTTTTGGTAAGATATTAGTTTGGTTTTGGGCTTCCTTTTAGGGGGGATTGGGCTTGTTTGTAGCCTTTTTTCACTCTTGGATGTCGAACTTGTTGGGCTTCTTTTGGTAAGATATTAGTTTTGGGCTTCTTTTAATAGGGGAATGGGTTTATTTAAGTTACCGGCCGGGGCGAGCAGGGAACTGCAACTACTATCCCCAGCATTCCCATGATCATGTGATCACTTGCAGTTCTGGCATTTGCCGTTCTGCTCTAGGAATAATATCCCAGAACTCGTTTGGATATCCAAATGCCCACTATCTTGACCTTAACAGATATGGCTTTCGCCCTCTCGAGCGATCCCCATGGTTGGAGCCGCACGTTCGATCCGGAGCGTAGCCACTCTCAACCTCAGCCCACTGCTGTATGTAGGGGCCTCAACTACATTTCCCAGCACCGCCATGTACACATGGGGTTTGTTGTAGTTCCCGCTCCAGCCGCACCGCATTAAGCAGCAATTTCCCCCTATTTAACAAGCATGTACGGTGCCGCCGCCAGCGCACCTCTCCCTTGGCATGGCGAACGGCTGTACTCATCAGGATCTCCAGGTATTGTCACCAGAGATGTATGTTCTCTTATTTCAGGGGGCAAAAATTTGTTTTGCTTTACCCCTTTTGGTTTTTATCCATTTTTGCATCATTATACCTCCCCGTTTTCAGTTTGTTTGGGCTGTATGATTTTGTACACAATCCCTCCTTTAAATTATTTCATTCATGTTTTGCACCATGAAAGAATGTGCTATGTGCATAGTGCTTTCAAGTTACCCCTCGTAAAATCTACAGTCAGTATTTGGAACTTTGGCACCGTTTACCGAATGCATTGGTTTTTTGAGAACAAACATAATATCAAGCAGTTTGGTTCACAAAATTCCGATTCGTAAGGGGTCGCATTTTGACCTACCTCGTTAATATACATGATGTAGTTCGTAAATTGCGACCCTCTGCAAACTGCAGCAGACCACATGTCTGTGGCTGCTTTTGAATAAAGCAATCTGTTGTTTTTTAAAACATAGCCTGTTTTCCTTAATAAAAAACGGGATGCGTTTACAAAAAAAAAAAAAGAAACACTTCAAAAACGTTTTAATACCAGTAAGCAGTGGCCCCAGAGATCTCTGTCTACTCCTAAAAATGTTTTTTACAACATTGATAAAGGGGAAGAGGTGTCAGGCATTAGACCTGGTTGCGCCTTCCTTATTCGTCTGGAACTGGTGGCTTAGGCTGAAAACTACATCTCCCAGAATGCTCGCACTGACTAGGAGGGGCCTTGTGCATTTAAGCTAATGACGTGCGCCGAACAGCGTGCGTAATTCTTGATTTTGGAAGGGGACGTGAGGCTGTGCAGCTGCATCGGCCTTGCTTCTCCGGGGATACTTTGTCTCTTTTTGGACTTCAGGCTTTGTAGGATTTCCGTTTCGTTCGTGGAACTCCTACGCGGCTGTTTTGGCTCTCTGGCGCTTGCGGCTTCCCTCTGCGGCAGACGGCTGTCTGATCGCTACCTCGGTTGGAAATTCCAGTGTTCGTGGGCCGTACCTTCTACAGCGCAGAGAGGGGTTCCTGCAGTGTTCTCTGGCATTAGTGCTTCTCGGGCTCGAGTGGCACTTCTGCGGCGTGGTGTTTGGGCGCCATTACTTCTACGGATCCCGGAATCAGAGGTACTATTGTTCTGTTGCAGTACTTTGTTTCTTTTGACAGCATTCATTTAGAATTGGCCTGTTGGAGCTATTTTCGTTTCTCTTGGTAACCACAGAGGTTATCTTTATGCTATTAGAGGATCTAGGATAGGGTAAAGACAAGACATTTGCTCATTTTGGTCCTCTTCAGTCGTTGCTTTGTGGAACATTCCCCTTTTGGCATCTCTTATCCTAATTGGGTCAAAGAACCTAGTAACTTTCTGGCCGGGATTTTGAGCACTGATCAAAGGAGTGGATCCAGCCCTTTCTTTATTTTTGTTTTATCTTTTTCTTCTTTCTTTTCGGGAATGAGAGAAGAGGGTACGTACGTGTGACGCTTGGTTTCTTACAGTAGAGGAATTGGTGAGAATGGATGTGTAATGTGTTTCTGTTTTGTTGTTATAGGTGTATACTATTCCAGTCAGAGAACGGTACCAATACTGGTTCATCTGGGGGACACAGAGGCAACTTGAACCTTGTTTAAGGTACAATTCACATTAGTGAGACTCTTTGAGAGTAGACATTGTTTATGGAACTATAATAACATTGTGTTCTCTTTCTACAGGTATCCCATTCCCCGCTGTTCCTACCCTAATTCCTTTTCCCTCGCTTGATCACCTCAATACTCTGTGTGCCTTTCATCAGAGTTGGGGATGTCAAGAGGTGGACCTCTTTATGCGTCGCCCGGATTCTGAGGAGTTCCTGTGAACCTTACAAGTGGTCCCTAAGGAACCCCTTCCCGTTTGCCAGTGGGTCACCACCTCCTTACACCCTAAACATACCTCTTTCAATTTGAAATTCAGTATTTAGTCACAAGCTTTTTTTGCAATTCAGTAACAAGTTACGAATCTCAGTTTGGGTTTTGAACATACCCAAAAGCTATTTTGTGGTCACAACGGCTCAAATTATGCAAATCGGAGCCTTTGGGAATGCAAAATAGCTTTGAACATAAGGCCCATCAAGAGAAAGGTAGACCACTGCTGTTAGAAAGGAGGGAATTATTCAGGGTTCTATCAGAAAGGTGACCAAATCAGGGATGGAGGAAATTGTATGATGACAAGTGACATCTGAAAAGATGAGAAAATCTATCGGAGTATTCAGAACGGGTGAAAGGATAATCTGGAGGTTTGTGAGAGTGTTTTTGTGCTGTGAGGCATTGGTCAAAGCTAGAGGGTCTTCTCCTGCATCAGTAGAGGAGGAGCTAATAGGAGCACAGGAATAGTAGTTTTTGTATCAGGGATGGGATCCCCATTGAGTGTGGAAGGAGAGGAGTGGGATGTTCATTGGTGGGGAAATTGAGGGGCATATTTACAAGGGAATGGCGGAGCGTGGTGTTAAGCACAAAATGCTAATGCCACGCTCTGCCATTCCGAAACAGCAGGGATGAGCCGTATTTACAAAGATACGGCACATCCCTGCATTTTCACTGGCGCTGGCGCTAAATTAAGCTGCCTAGCGGCAACGCATACACCCTTGTAAATAAGGCGAAGCTCCTATCACTATAGGAACGTCGTTAAAAGTGATGTTCCTGTGGTGATAGGGGCTTGTAAATATGCCCCCGAGTTTGTAGTAGAGGGATCGACCAGTGACAGGAAGTCGAGAGAAAGGGACAGTTCTAGGGTTTTGTTGGGCCCTGGGCAGAAAGGGAATGTGCGAAGCCTCTTTAATTTGCACACCGCGGACAACCCAGGAATTGACATCACTAGAAGTGCCATCAATTGACTATTAGTCCACTGGCATCTTGATGCGACTTTGCAAGAAGCAATGTTTCTGGGGTAGATATCAGTAAAACAATAAACACATAAATTATAACCCTAATAAAGTAAGGACATATATATATTTTTTACTTCTTTTAAGTTGAAATACATTATATTAGTCACAGTAGGCGGAAAGGTTTGACCTAGGTCTGCTATTTGTTGGTAGGAAAGATGTCAATTGTGATGTGAGTTGGGAGGTCACTGGGGAAAGACTGCACATTGTTTTTGGTGTCAATTTGAGATTGAAATGTATTGACTAGTTCCTTCAATTAGAAAACAAGAAAAGATGTGGGGGTTTATGTAACGTGAAATATTAATGTGCTATTTGCTCTTCTGATTTTGAGGTCCAAGACCACAAGTATTTTTTTCTTTTAAGCATGGATTTTATGATTCTTTGGATTTGTCAAAGAAATGACAAATTGAAGTTTTCCTGACTGCAGTGTCATTAGAGAAAAAACTGGGCCAGATTTTATGCACAGGTGTTTTGGTTATAGTGCTTATGGGAATATATTTTTTGATAGTTCGTAAGTTCTACTATACCCTCAATGGATTAACTTTACAGGAGGGGACTCGGTTCCCTTCTACTTGGGAGCCATAACGATAGTTAAAGTAATTGTATATTTTTTGTAACAATGACAGGAAGGTGAGCTCAGATCCAAAGTGTTGTGCATTTTCGTTTGCATTTAGCAGAGGGAAATGAACAGTATGTAGCTGTGAAAAAGCAACGTTTATGGTTACTTGCCCACTTTTTTGGCAGTTGGATATCAAGGTGCAAACAGCAATATGCAATTTTAGCCGGAAGTTTACCATTATTCATAATTTTTGCCAAACGGGAAGGCCGAGCAACAATATAGGGGCAGTGCAACAAGGCGCATTCACCACCGTGCAGAGTTGTCAAGACAAAACATTCAGCACTGATCAATTGTAGCAAGCCAAAAAGTTCAAAACGGAGGGGCATATTTAAAAGCCCCTATCGCTGAAGGAGGGTCACTTTTTATGACATTTCTGTGGAAATAGGGGCTTCACCTTATTTACAAGGCGGTGTTAAGCCATGCCGCATTGTAAATAAGGCCCCCTTTCCACGCTATACTTAGCGTGAAAGGGGTGGACAATGGGTCTTGTGATGGGCGTTCCGCCGCAACACCCATTGCCACCCCTGCATTGTGCAGCACACATAGAAACAGCAAAAAGCCTTGAATGATTGTTTATGTGCAGGAAGTTGTCCCTTCCTGCACATAAACAATAATTTAAAAAAAATACAATTTACAACTTCTATGTGTGCTGCACAATCCAGCAGCACACATAGGAGTTACAAATCGCCATTTGTGATTGTTCATGTGCAGGACGCAGTCACCCTTGCACTATGGTGCAAGAGTGCCCGCGCTGGCGCTAGGCAGCTTAATTTAGTGCCAGCGCTGGGGGAAACGCAGGGGTACGCCGTATTTTTGTAAATACGGTGCATCCCTGCGTTTTCAGAATGGCGGACCGTGGCGTTAGCAAGTTTTGCTTAACACCACGCTCCTACATTCTGTTGTACACATGCCCCAGAATGTAGTAAAGCGAAGTGCATTCAGGAATGCACAATTTATCTAATTGAAGTCCAGTAAACTCGAGAGTGAGACACTGATGATACACAGAGGTAATAGCCAAGAATACTATTCAGAACGTTTGCTACAAACCCTGAGAAAAAAAGACCGCCACGGCCCCAAGCTGTACGAATAAATTAAGTCCAGCCCATACAATACTATCGTGGATTTTTTATAGTATGCGCACAACGTGACATTCACTCCTCCCCATTTCCAACATTTTTCCACCCCGCTATGCCCAAGAACTCTCAGAATCAGATCATGTTGTCCAAGGCGTAGCCTTTTTATTCACATCAAACCAGGTAATTCATCGCAGACCAATAGGAGAAAACCAACCTGTTTGGGTATATAAAATTATTCTCAGCATCATGCTTTTAGCCGCATCAACCTGTCACAGGCATTAAGTACAATAGGCACGACATTTACTTGAACTTCAATTTGGCCGTACACTTTAGCGGCAACAACATGTCAAAGGCAGTAACAAAATTAGGCACGACATTACCCCCTGCACTTGAGCTTGGCCGTACAGTTGTACTTGGCCGACTCAGCCCGCCAAGCTCCCCACTCAGCTGCGCACATTGTGCCGGCAGGCCCCAACACGCTACAGCAAACAGTTGCATTACTTGAAATCCCAGAGCACCGCTTAGCGGCCAGGCTCCCCACACAGCTACGCACATTGTGCAGGCAGGCCCCAACGCGCTACAGCAAACAGTTGCATTACTTGAAAACCAGGGCACCGCATAGCGCATCGGCCCACCGGGGTACCTGAACACAGGTAGCCTCCCCAAGGTTCTACTCAGTCCATACGTTGCGGGTTAGGGCAGTAGAGTCCAGGACCACCGGCAGGTCAGTCCCCCTTTTCCGCCTACCCTCTGTACACATGGATCCTACCCCCTCCTGGGGTCCATCCAGTCGCTGAACTTCCATTATTGTGCATCCCCCTTTGTTGTTAACTGTCAGTGCTCCGCGAAGCCTCGCTCTTCTGCCGGGTGGGTGGGTGGTCAACGACGCGCCTCTGCAGCTTGCCGGAGGTCTGAGGGGACAAAGAGGCCTAACACCCCCGGGCGCAGCCTTAAATAACCCTCCCAGGAATTCCTGCGCACCCCTGATGACATCACCAGCCCTCCTCCTTCAATCGGCCCCCCCTTTCTTAGCTGCCTGAGAGGAGGCTCAGTCTCGTGGCGCAACTAAGGGCGCCCCTCCCCTAAGCGTGGGGGGGCGCCTGTTCATAGTATGCACACAACGTGACATTCACTCCTCCCCATTTCCAACATTTTTCCACCCCGCTATGCCCGAGAACTCTCAGAATCAGAGCATGTTGTCCAAGGCGTAGCCTTTTTATTCACATCAAACCAGGTAATTCATCGCAGACCAATAGGAGAAAACCAACCTGTTTGGGTATATAAAATTATTCACAGCATCATGCTTTTAGCCGCATCAACCTGTCAAAGGCATTAAGTACAATAGGCACGACATTTACTTGAACTTCAATTTGGCCGTACACTTTAGCGGCAACAACATGTCAAAGGCAGTAAGAAAATTAGGCACGACATTACCCCCTGCACTTGAGCTTGGCCGTGCAGTTGTACTTGGCCGACTCAGCCCGCCAAGCTCCCCACTCAGCTGCGCACATTGTGACGGCAGGCCCCAACGCGCTACAGCTAACAGTTGCATTACTTGAAATCCCAGAGCACCGCATAGCGGCCAGGCTCCCCACACAGCTACGCACATTGTGCCGGCAGGCCCCAACGTGCTACAGCAAACAGTTGCATTACTTGAAAACCAGGGCACCGCATAGCGCATCGGCCCACTGGGGTACCTGAACACAGGTAGCCTCCCCAAGGTTCTACTCAGTCCATACGTTGCGGGTTAGGGCAGTAGAGTCCAGGACCACCGGCAGGTTAGTCCCCCTTTTCTGCCTACCCTCTGTACACGTGGATCCTACCCCCTCCTGGGGTCCATCCAGTCGCTGAACTTCCATTATTGTGCACCCCCCTTTGTTGTTAACTGTCAGTGCTCCGCCACAGGGGGAGGAGCTACCCGGCGAACTCACCCTTCCCCCCCTGACGCTGACAGTTCTCCCCATAGCAACCAGTATAGTGTGGTTAAAAAGCTCCCGTGCTTTTACTGACAGATGCACCCTGTCCCAACAGAACTGCTCCCTTTTACCTAACTGGAGCAAGTTGTGCCGATCCATGCCTTTCCGTGGGTGGGACCAGCTAAGATTTCTTTAATGAAATCGTTCAGCTTTACAGATATTATTATCGCCTTAACTGGGGCACCCCCAGCCCAAACTACCTGCGGTATTACTTCCAACCCCAGTATTGACGTTGTCGGTAACTTGGATTTTTCCACTCAGCCGCTTATGGACCCGCTCAGCTGCACACATTGTGCACCGAGGTACCTGAACACAGACAGTCTCCGCACGATCCCGCACACATGATTGTGACATCCGGTGTGCGCGGCGTGACTGCATAACGTATTGGCCCACCCAGTAGTGCATAATTGAGTCAGGGAATGCCATTGCTGTCCATCAAACTTATTTATGGGGACCAGCACTAATTTCTAACACTGGGCTTTTAACAGCTGAAATTTGGGCACCTGTTTTCACTTTTACACCTTAATCACTGCCACCGAGATACCTGCACACAGGTGTGATCCCGAAAAAATCCCCCTAAACATGGAATTGCGGGGTATTTTCAGTTGTAAGTATGCCTAATGCTTATAGACCAGGCCTTGCGTACTCCAGGCCAGGTGACACTGACACTATGTGAGAGCCTGACGCACCCTTTACTTACTCCTGGGTTTTGACCTGCTACTCAGCTGACACTGATGATACACAGAGGTAATAGCCAAGAATACTATTCAGAACGTTTGCTACAAACCCTGAGAAAAAAAGACGGCCACGGCCCCAAGCTGTACGAATAAATTAAGTCCAGCCCATACGTGGATTTTTTAAATACTAAACATCAAGCATGTATCACCTCATTTGACCAAGAGATGGCAGACTTGCATTGCGTTCCACGCTCTGGTATTTCTCTTTTCACACCGAAAACCAGGTGTTGTGTTGCGTGTTCCCATGCTTCGCACTTTTGCCTATTAGTCAAAAGCTCCTCATTATACCTTCTCGTCTTTAGTTTAGGCTGTTCCATTCTGTATACTTTCTTATCCGATTACTAAGCAAACGATGAAGATCGAATACCTGATTGGAATCTATGCCCGCAGAGATCCGGCGGTCTACGGCTGCTGGAGGAATTTCCCTGTTGTTATTTAGTGTATGTGCCACTGAGTTACCTCTCCGCTCCAGGATGCATTCAGTATCATTTACAATGACAGTGTATACAACGCCTGCCTGCCGGTTGATCACCTGTCGCCCTGTGGGATTAGTGGGATTAAATACAGCGCGTGCCACGACTGCCTGTATTCAGAGCACGCTCCTCTTTTGCTCCTCGTACGATCTATTTTAACTGCTCGATCAGGCACAACAAAAAATAATCTTTAATTACATCTTTTACTCCTCTTCCCATATAACAGGCCTAAGGAGAGAGACAGCATAAGAGGCTGGGGTATCAAGCAGTATTACAAAACGATTCCAACAAAGAACACAGTGCAATTCATTACTTCCCAAAATATATTTTCTTTATTAATGCACTGTGTGCCTGCCCCCAGGGAGCTGTATTGCATTTTCTGTGTGGAATATTGCCAACACTTAATTTTCCAGAGCAAGCAGGAAATTTGTAACAGAACAAAAAATAATGGGCAGTGAATAACTAAAGGAAGAGTCATCACTTAGGCAACAGAAACGAGGGGGCATATTTACAACATATTGGCCAGCACCGCAAGCCACCTAGCTGTGCTGCCCTACATCAAAAGAAAAGGGCAGGGATGCACCGTATCTACCAGATAAGACACATTCCTTTCCTTTCTACCAGCGCACGAACTGCAGCCTAGTGCCAGCACAGGCACCCTTGCACCATGGTGTTGTTGGCATGATTGTTTTTGTGAAGGAAGGGACACCTTCCTGCACAAAAACAATCAAAGGAGGTGTTTTCCTCGTTCTATGGGGCATATTTACAAGGGAATGACGGAGCATGGCGTTAAGCACAAAATGCTAACGGCACGCTCCGCCATTACGAAAACAAAAGGATGAGCCGTATTTACAAAGATACAGCACATCCCTGCATTTTCCCTAGCGCTGGTGCTAAATTAAGCTGCCTACCATAGTGCAAGGGTGGCCGCATTGAGAGAATGATTGTTTATGTGCAGGAAGTTGTTCCTTCCTGCACATAAACAATCACAAATGGCGATTTGAAACTTCTATGTGTGCTGCATTGTGCAGCACACATAGAAGTTGCAAATCACCATTTTAATGATTGTTTATGTGCAGGAAGGGACACCTTCCTGCACATAAACAATCATTCATGGCATTTTGCAGCACACATAGAAAGAGCAAAAACAAGGAGAAATAAAGCATTTCTCCTTGCTTCGCCATTTTAAGACCAGGTTTTCCCTGGTCTTAATTTATGTGCTGACTCCTATTTACACCACCCTTGTAAATAGGGGGGCAGCATCAAAATCAATGGGTGAACGTCCAACGCAACACCCATTGCCCACCCCTTTCACACTAAGTATAGTGGGAAAGGGTGCCTTATTTACAAGGCAGCATTGTAAATATGCCCCTAGGTATTTCAATGTAGAAGAAAAAGGGAAAGCACAACAAGATCTGGAGGATGGGGTGTTGTGTGGGTCTTGGGGTCTTCATTGGCGGATGGAATTGGTGCTACAGTAAAGTGGTGGTGTTTAGCACATGACTAGTGAGGCTTAAAATGGAATGAAAGACCAGAACCTTCATGTAAGTGCAAAAATGGTACTGAAAATAAAGGAACAATAAAGTCACAAAAAGAAAATCAGTGACAAAAATAAAGAGTTTTAAAGTAAACAGTAAATAAAGCAGTCTAGCACAAAACATTTCTTCACAGAAGGTATGTAGAATGGGGTGTTGATTCTCATAATATTAAAACACAATCCACTCCGCTTTTCAGATCAATTAATTAACTAGACAAACCAGAGGAGAGTACTTCATGTCTACACTCAGGCGTGCAACACCCATTGGGCAGAACGGGTTTCAGCCCCCCCCCCCCGTCAGCTGCCGTTGGCTGTGCTGCCCGGGCTGGAGTTGGTGCCTGCCAGCCTGACCTTCAAGTAGGGTGAACAACCGTCCGTAAATTTCATGGACCGTCCCTCATGTGGATCTCACGTCCGTTGTCCGTGATGATCCCTTTTGCGGACGCCTTTTGTCCATAATTTTGGGCATTGCAGGGAGCAGCGCTGTTCCCCTGCGAGAAGCCTCAACTCCTTGATGGGGCCGCCTCTGAGCACAAGAGCAACCCCACCCACCCATTGTCATTCTGTATGCCGGCTGATTGTCACATACAGAATAATAATGGGCCAGTCTGGGCTATTAAAGGATGTGGTGGCCCCCTCCTGCCTCGGTTTAGGGCGGGCATTCTGTTTGAACAGTACGTAAAGAAAAAGGTTGCACCTCACAAAATGAAAGAAATGTACAGAATCCAGTTCATGTAAAGAAGCCAGCGAAAGAAGTTAAAAAGAAGGGGTTATGGGTCTTTCACAGTCTCATCATTTTAGAACTGAAGCATGTTCAATATTATATACAACGAAGCCATAGTTGCTGCTTTTTTATTTTATGCAACTAACAACCATTGACAAAGCCGATAGTACTGGCTTGTTGTAGGTGTGATGTATTATATATCTGGATGCAATAACAGAAGTAGCAGAATACCAGTTGGGCAGCACACTATGCTAAGCACAGATTATTAGCTACAGTGTTTTAAGCCACGCCCTTAATTACATCAGACCCGCCATTTGGAGAGACCCCCAGGCTTTTTCAACCCACTTAACGCCCTGGAAACAACACCATGTCACAGACACCTCAGGTCCCGGCACTGGGCATCATGCATGACTCATGACTTCCAAGTTTACAGATTGCCTATGTGCAGGGGCATAGTGAACCCTCCCCCACCTCACCCCTTGCTTTAGGAACTACAGCAGGGGTGAAGTTCTTGATGGGCCTCTTCTGTCTGCAACTCTGCAGACAAAGGCTCGGCTCATAATTAATGTGAAAAGGTGGGTGAGTAAGTAAGTGAAGGAATGGGTAAATGGCTGGATGGATTACTGAAGGGGTGAATGGATAGATAATGAGAGAAAGGATGTATGGATGAGTGAGTGGAAGGATGCATGAGAGAAAGGGTAAATAAATAGATGTATGGGTGGAATGGTGGACATATGGGTGGAATGGTGGACGTATGGGCAAAATGGTGAATGGATGGGCGAAAGGGTGAATGGATGGGCGAAAGGGTGAATGGATGGGCGAAAGGGTGAATGGATGGGTGAAAGGGTGAATGGATGGGTGAAAGGGTGAATGGATGGGTGAAAGGGTGAATGGATGGGTGAAAGGGTGAATGGATGGGTGAAAGGGTGAATGGATGGGTGAAAGGGTGAATGGATGGGTAAAAGGGTGGATGGATGAGTCAAAGGATGGATAGATGAGTCAAAGGGTGGATGATGGGCGAGTGAATGGGCGGATGGATGAGTGAAATGATGGATGGATTGATGAATTGATATGTGAAAGGGTGGATGGATGGATGAGAGGGTGGATGTAAGGATGGATAAGTGAGTGAAAGGGAGGGTAGCTGGGCAAAAGGATGGATGGATGGGTGAGAGAAAGGATGGATGAGTTATAGGGTCAATGGATGGATCCATGAGTGGATGGATTGTTGGGTGGATGGATGGTTGAAAGGTTGGCTAAGAGAAAGAGGGATGGAGAGAGAAAGGGAGGATGGATGGATGAGTGAAAGTATGGATGGATGATTGACAGAATGGATGGGCGAATGGGTGTATGTTTGAGTGAAAAGAAGGATGTAAGGATGGATGAGTGAAAGAATGCATAGATGAGTGAAAGGGAGGGTGAAGCACTTGAAGAAAGGATGGATGAGTGAAATGGTGAATAGATAGACGAATGGACGGATGAGTGACTGGGTGAATGGATGGATGGATGAGTAAGTGAGAGGATGGCTGAGACGATAAATGGTTGGATGAGTGAAATGATGGATGGTGAAAGGATGAATAAATGATGGATGAATGAGTGAAAGGGTGGATGGAGGGATGGATGAGTGAAATGATGGATGAAAGGATTGATGATGGATAGGTTTGGAAATGGTTGACTAGGTTTAGATATGGATGGGCACAGAGATGGAAGGACAGAATGAATGGTGAAAGACTGAATAATGGATGAACGAATGAATGGATGCCACACCCCCGGTGACTCAACCCACCATCCCAAATAGACACATGACGTCAGGCAGCAAGCGCAGAACTTGGGCTTGAAATGCTCCTTCTACCTGCCAAAAAGCAGAAATGAATTCCTTGTATGGCGCCGTGGTACCACAAGAGAAGTTCCACTGTTGTTCCATTGCCGGTGCTGCTCTCATGCCACAGAGAAAGAGCGCAAGCAGCTCCCACCTGCCCCAAGGCCATGAGAGATGCATGAGGGCACAGCTCTGTGCAGCCCTTCAGCAGGGAAAGGCGGGCAAGACAACATAACGTGCACTTGCAGACAACAGCACCGATGTGACTCGAGTCCCTTCCACCACAAATGTTTTTTTTCTTTAAAAAATTTGCACCGCTAAGAATATTGCACCAGGGGCAACCACCCCTGTGACCCCGCCCACGCTACACCACTGCCTAGCAGTATGGATGACATATGACACTTACACCTTGTAGCCCTCAACGTCTTAAGTAACATTTCCTTTACATTGACTTTCACATATATGAGTCATTGTCTCTATATAACATGTGTGTGATGTACCGCACTCCGACAGCCTGCCGTACATACTTCAGAGGAGTAGCTTTCATTTCGATTTAGATGCCATGCAAAGCCACCTTGCATGGCTTTGAGTGGCTTCATAAATCATGACTAAGGCGATGCAGGGCAAATCTGTGCGTCGCCTTACTCTGTGCCCCGGAGGCATTCTAGTGGTGTTGCAGTGGGTTTTCCCATGCAACACCAATGGAATTTGATGCTGCCCCAGATTTACAAAGTCATGTAAACCTGGGGAAGCCCCAAATCCGTACCCTTCACAAGATGACGGGTAACGAGGAGAAATATGTTCTTTTCTCCTCATTGTTTCCTCTTTCTATGTGTGCTCATTCTGCAGCTCACATTGAAAAAGGAAAACACCTATTAGCATTGTTTTTGTGCAGGAAGGTGCCCCTTCCTGCACAAAAACAATCCTGCATGCAACGGAGGCACCCTTGGACCATGGTGCAAGGGTGCCTGCGTTGGCGCTAGGCTGCAGAAATGGCACCAGCGCAGGGTGAAAGGACAGGAATGCCTCATATTGCAAAAATATGATGCATTCCTGCCCTTTCACTTTGGCATAGGGCAGCACAGTAAGGTGTCTTGTTGCACTGCACTATGCCAAAATCCCATAAATAAGCCACTAAGAGGCAAGACAGTTGTCATGTGCACCCTAAATGTAGCCTAGATTCATATTATACATGTAGAAGCATTATAGACTATTAAATCAAATGCAAGACGTTTTTATACAGTGCTCACGTATTTCAAGGTGCTGCCATGTGCAATAATAAAAGGAGGTATGGTGAAATTAAATATTGCTTAGGATTGCATCAATTAATCAAGCAAGGAAGCTGGGATTGAATTCAGTTTTTCTGATTTCTCATTGTGAATTTCAGAAACTAGATGGCTACTACATTCTCCTGTTTTACATCACAGGTCAATGCTTTGTTTTTAATTCTTGCTGCATGAGGTTAGAGTGTGAGTGGCAGTGAAAAGCCTCAAGCAAACTTGGCTCTTTTTGGTCTGAAGGGTCTAAGAGGACCTCAAAGTGAGCCAAGCAAGGCATCTCTCTCGAGCCTGGCTTGAACCTTCAGTCACTCAACCAACTCTAAAGCCTGCCTGACATGGATCTGACTTTGAATTCCAACAAAGGCATCTTACCTTTTCATCCTTCTGGGATCGATAAAATAGCTAACCCAACCCTGCAAAACTATAAAATATCCTGTAGCCTGTGTAATGTAGAACACACATTTATATATTTAACTTAAACAGTTTTCAAGCAATGCTAAGTTTACATGTGTTGTATACTAGAACCCCTATAAATAAAAGTCTCAAAAGTGCAGAAGGGCATCAGTTATGTTGCTTTTTTTAAATCACAGCACTTGCAGATATCTTAATTATGTTGTGTGTTGTGGAGTAATGGTTAGTCATTCAGAATTAGGTACATCTTTAAAAGCACCATCAATGATGCTTTTCAAAAACGTTTGAGATATATTTTTTAAGTGTTGTAGTTTGTAGAGCCTACCTTTGTACCATGCTTAAAACTTTGTGTTATATGAACTTAAGTGGTTAAAGCCACTGATTATGTTTGGCCTAGTTAATTTCGAAATGTATGGTAGCTCCTGGTACAACACATATCCACATCGCAAGCCCCACAACCACAACATTTTTCCCAGGTACATTTCAACAGGTTTCCCTTGCCAAAATGTACCTGGGAAAAACTTTGCCGGGGGTTAAGTGCCTTGTAAATAACAGAGCATACAGGTTTTGGTGCAGAGAACACTAAAATCGGTATCTTATGTTCCATTTTCAGACAAAACTCTCAATTGATGCTATTTATCACACCAGATAAATTGAGACACCCCTCTTAGTATCTAAGTTAACATGTGCAATAGATATCACACTCTCCTCCAAGGCATTTGTAATCAGGGCCTAAGTAGAATTACATAGTTCACAGTACAAAATTGTGCAGTCCTAATGAGCATAATTTTCAATGTATTTTTGGGAAAAGATATGTGCGTGCAATATTGTTACATACACTTAAGCTTGGAATGGAGCCAAGAGGAGAGAGAGATGCAAATACCTACCACCAATACATAGGTGACTGACTCAACTTTGTGGGGTTGTTAGGATTTGGGACTGATTTGCAGTAGGGGTGTCACCTTTTACAGAATACCCAGGTCTTTACTGCATCCCTGAATCTGAGGTGGTTTAGGATGTTTCTTATCTTTGCAGGGAGTGAGTTTTAAAATGTTGCTTTGTGGACAGAGAAGGAATTTCCATCGGCGTGTAGCTTCCTGAAGGAAATGAATGAGGGCTGGGATGTCAGTTTTGAGGCCCGAGTTCTAGTCTGTGTGTATCAGTGAAGCTTTGTTTAGATTCCCCTGTTGATAATGAAAAGTGATTTGAAAGAGGAAACTCTAACCAAGTATTTCGAGAGCAGGAGATACTAGGGCAGGCCAAGAAGAACCCATTGGAAGCAGAAGCTGCCCACCTTCTACATAGGGCCTCAAGGCAGACCTCTCATGAGCCTCGTTATAATAGTTACATTTAGCTGAGGAGACAGCAGGAGGGAATGTGTAAGGGAGAGATTACTTCTTTGAGGCCAAAGGCCAGCATGGCTGTCTTGTCTTCTGCAATAGTTCATAGGGCAGAAGGCTATGTTAGCAGGGGGGCAGTGCTTAAAATGGATAATACTTCGTGAAGGTATTTTCTGTCTCTACAGTAATTGCTTCCTGCTCAGATGAGGCAATAAGTTAACTAAAATGAGTTTGGGATTAGGTTTGCAGAGCCTAGCGATTGTGCCTAATTTCCTGCCTGCCACAACAAAACAGAGACTAGTTTGTCTGTAGTCCAGTCTTTTTCTCACTCCTTGATTACTCCAAAATGTTATGCAATTGTTCTAATTTAGCCCCATCATTCTTATTAAATGACAGAGTCATGCATCCAAAGTTCTTTCTGGGATTACTTCGTCATACTGCTACTAAGTTTCCACCCGAAGAAGTTTTATTTCATACGTCATTTGCTTCACACAAGAATTCAATAGAAATCTGCAAACATTTTTATGAGTAAATACATTCTCATTCTTCGAGCACTGTTGCAAATTTTTTTCACGAATGTTATTGCTATTTAATAATCTGCTCCCATTTGTGTTCAGGGGTATATTGCAGGTTTGAATGTTAGCCCTGAGCTGCCATGGCATTTATTCACTAAAATAGCAGGAATAGCTGTAATGGCATCAAAGGTTGAGCCCTTTACCCATGCTTAGCTCCACAACAGCTACTAATTTGCTGCCCAGTGGCTAGGTAGAGGGACTGGAATGTAAAAAATACATAAGACTTTTGAAGCTCTGTTTATTTTCTGATCCTTTCACTTAGACAAGGGGTACTGAGTGCAGTGCGATGAGTGCCAAATGGAAAACTAGGTCAACATCTCTTACCCATTGGTAATCCCAGATTGACACCCATCTGTGATGTGGGGGTATCATCTATAACCAAGCTTGTGTGCTCAGTTTCTATCCTTAATGTAGGTTATCAGAGCAAATCTTATCAAACATTGGTTGTGTTTCTTGCTAAATGACTACCCAAACATTTCAAATTCAAAAATATTTGGTGGGAGTTGTCACAAAGTATCAAATAATATATATTCAACATTCTTTGTGCTATAGAGCTAGGATATGAGGCAGTTTCCCCCAAACAGCTACAAAGCTGTTTACTATACTAACATCATATTCAGAAAATAACATAAAAGTATTGTGTGCAGGTAAATGAAGCATGAACAGAGCAGTAACTAAATAAATGTGCTTAAACTGCATTATTTGCTTCTAATTTTCAAAACCTTCCTTTGGTGGAAGGATGGTGAAATATCTTGTAAAATATTTTTTTAAGACTAGTTCGGTTGACACAACTGGCCCAAAGTGTTTGGAGTGTACGATTTGCCCGAGATTGTGATGTAAAATAGAATTTGGTGTTTCATATTGCACCAGGTTTACTGGCCTAATGTGTATTAAAATAGAACATTTGTCATTCACTCTGCTAAAATTTCTTGAAAGCCCCAAAATCATGTTATGCTGAGAATAATGTGACTGACCTTGTGTGCTTTAAAATGCACTATTTTCCACATGTAGTCTCAAAGAATGACTCGGTGTTTTACGCACTACACCAGAAAAGCGAAGGGAGCCCCCCACAAGTAATTTTGATTCGGCTCTTATGATGTCTCTGTCTCCACTAATCCATGTGTTAGCGCCCCCCCCTGAAGTTTGCGTCTAGTTGCACCCCTGTTTACACTGAATAAATAAATATTTAAGCACATTGAAAGGCATCCACTCCATATTTCCACTGTTTGGTACTCAAATTATCATAGAACAACTTATAATTACAAAAGTTAGCATGTAATGCATATCCCAATCGGACTATAAACAGTGTAAAGCCGTTAATTACAAAATCATCCAATGATCTGTAACAGTTGTACCACTGATGCAATATGATAAGTGAAAATTAAATAAATCAGGTCAAAGATATATTATCAAACCTTTGGAAAAAAAGTCTTCCAAAAGGATTTTAGTGCAAAATAGATAGCAATAGCATTAACAATTGAGATGGTACAAAACACGTGGGTCTGAAACTTGGATCACTCATCTCTGTCACTCCCAGATTCACACAGTTGCAAGTCATTTCTCAGTGTGTTCATCAACTGGCCACCACTTTCCTGAGATGGGCTAGGAGCAGCTTCGATGGCAGAGGTTTGTGATCCCTGAGTGGATATATAAGTGTGATGATTTGTTAGCCTCGTCATCAGATGCACTGCAACTGTCTTCGCTGCTCGAAGAGGACCTTTTGGGATCTGATGTACTGTCTGAACTGCTCATTTTCTCTATTACGCTTGCTTCTGCCATAAGCTCTCTCTCAATGGTGTCCATCGGGGAATTCGGAGACACATTTTCTCTTTAGGTGGTGAGTTTTGGGCACTGCTGGGAGTCTTATGTGCAATCCGCATTTGCTGTAGCTCAATGCAGGACTGAACTTACCTTCTTCCTTAAGCTCTGGTTTTCTTGACAGAGATATTGCTGCCAAGCTTCTCTAGTCGACATTCTTCTGTTTCATTCATGGTTTACAATTAAAAAGCATTCCTTGAGGTATGGCCTCTTCGAACTCTTTACAAACAGTTACTGGTGCAGTTGAACCCTCCAGATTTGGTAGCGTTATTGTCACCTGTTCACCTTTACCAACTTCAAGGTCGCCTTCGATAGACGCAGGCTTGAAGTCATATCGAATGGGGTGGAAGCCACAGCATGGCTGCTTCTTGAAGCTCTCTCCACGTTTCAGGGCTCTCTCCTTGCTGTCGAAGATGGGGAAAGCTGCGCCATTCATCCTCCAACCCGGCACCTGATGCCACCGCTGGCCATCTGTTGAACACAAAAGATAGGGGGGGTCTTTCCCAACCAAGCACTCCCTCATTGTGCAACCAAAAAACTGCTTTCCTCAAAGGCCACACTTTGTGTACTTCCTAATGTTATAGCATGCTGCCCATGTGCTAATGAACTTATGGTTTCTTAAGGGGTCTGGAGCGCTCTATACATGAAATGACAATACCCTTCCTCTATTAACCCACAGGTGAAAGAAGATTCTGTCCTTTAGCAGTGCAGTGTTACTGAATGTAGAGTCATGACAGTAGCCGTAAGAAAATCTCCTACTTGTGCTTGGGTGTATATATCTTTGTTCGGGTTCTCCTAAGAAAACTCATATTGTGTAGTTCCTTTCCTACTGCACACGAGCGGACATGCTCAGCCAAACCCCTGTTGGAGCTGTGGTAGCGGGCGAAAGATGCAATATTCCACCTTCTTTCCCCACCGCAAAGGGGAGCAACAGAAAGTGGCGGAGAGCTGTCACTGTGCATACATGGTGCAGTCACAGGCATTGCAGATGTAAGAAAAGTGTCCTTCTCTGCAGCTGTCAGAGACAGGAGAGGAGCCACAAATGATAGGGCAGGTAAAGGCATCCTAAGTATATCGCTTTCTCTCGCATTTATATCCTGATTTTGAGGATGATGCAGTGGGAACATTTAGCCAAGTAGATGGTAGGCTAGAAAAAGATCATGTCATCCCGGTGGTGGGGGGACGATGTTAATGGGATCAGTCTCCTACTTAATCTTGTTCCCTCCTCCCTTATAGACACAGACATCATTGGACAGAAGACAGTTGTCAACTTATCCTGGAGTGGTATCACTGCAGCCCATGTTAAGGAACGATTTAGTACCAGCAGTGGAATATGATAGGAGGCAGTTATCTCCAGAACATTCGGCACTCAGTAGAAGATGCATTACACATTTCTGATAAACTTTTGCTCGCTCTTAAACTCGGCCAGAATATACATAAGATATTTGGAGCAGTCCTCCCTTCTGAAAGCCCTCCCACTCTGTGCTCTCAGTGCCCCTCTCCCCAGTTGTGGGCTATTTCAGATGTAGCCAGTGCATTTCTTGTAAGTACTATCTAGAAAGAAGATCCTTTGTCATGGGCACAATAAAAACACCCTAAAAAGTTCATGATTTGTAACAATTGCAATGGTGAATATGCAGTATGGTGTCTTTGCAATATTATTTAAATAGGTCAGGCACCCAGAAAGTGAAAGCAAGAACACTACAACATTGCACTAGGATAAATGTAATAAAGAGGGAGCACCCTTAGTCAAAATACTACCAGGAACATGGACACACACCAAGTCATTGAGCAGATTTCACACAATCCCCGTGGAGGTGACATATCTTCTATTGTGTTACCAAGAGAGTGCAAATGGATAGGCAAAGTGAAATCAGTGGACCATGGACTGAATGAACTCCATGAACGGGGATATTTGGCCTCACTATACTCTTTCAATGGACTTTCATGTTTTTTTTACTTTTCGCACCCACCTTAGCATTTCCTTGGACAATCTATAGGGTGTATTTGGCAATTGGTAATTCTCTTGCAAAGATGGCTGTTATTATTAATTATCCATTGATGGCGTTCCTTTGATCTTTGATTTTATATATGCAGATCTCCTTTTGATGTATCTCAGTGATATAGCACTCACAAAACACACGCACACGCTTGATTGTTTTCACTTTAGACAAAAGTGACTAGTTTTACGAATTGATTTGCTATTCCTTTTACGGTCCCAAGTCTTTAATACTTTTTTCTTTCATGAATTTGTAGACGTCTTTTGCAGGCAAGGTTTTTCATTTCTATTAGTTTTTCTTCATCAATTCCCCAATATCCTGCGATCATGGTTGGGCCTGTAATTCACCAGTTTTTAATGGATCTCATTATACAGAGTGGCAATGTTTACAGTTCATCTTACATAATTTTAAGGCTTTTGAGTTTGATTTTTGTAGACTTCGTCGGCGTGCACGCAATGGAGCAGCCAATATGGCACCATAAATACACTTAGCTCATGCATGCGCTCTGCCTCCCAGTCCTTCAGACTTATACACAGGTCAGAGCGGGTATATTGCTCTTTCCTTGCTCCAATTGATAGCGCCATTTTCTAACTAACAAATAATTTACCTTTGCTGCATAACTGATCTAACATGGCCACTATTATGTTATGTTTCAGCCTAAGCCTTAGGTCTTGAGGTTGCCAGTTTTAGAGTCTTTCTCACAAGATCAGTGGTGAGCTTTTAGATAAATGTCCTTCTCCTTCCCAATAATTTTCTTCTCAATTTTGACTATTTGCTTGTATTTTTGTTTTATAGAATTCAAATCTATTCGGGTCACAAGTGATTTGTGGCTACTCCATTTGATGCAAAAGAAACAATTGATGGACGGAATGCTGAACAATGCAAACATTCAGCCCCAGTCACAAGGATCTGGGTTTAATCCATCATTCTTTTGCTCACCACATCACCCCAGTTTGGACCCAGCCATACGCAAATCAGTCTTGACCCTGTTCCTTATGGGAACAGTCCAGCCTGAACTGCCAAGCCAGGTCCTCCCTGGACCACCAACAAGCATCCTGGGACCGGTTTCAGGGCATCACCCCTAATCAGCCAGGCTAGCTTGAATCCAGTGTCGCAGTGAGCACGGGACCCACGTCTGGGCATACCCTTCCCACTTAAGGTGACAAATGCAAATAAAACAATTGATGGACGGAATGCAGAACAATTGTTCTTTTTGCATTTGTCACCCCGAGTGGGACGGGTATGCCCAGAAGTGGGTCTCATGCTCTCCATGCCACTGGAATCAACCTATCCTGGCTGATGAGGGGTGAAACCCCGAAACCGGTCCTAGGAGGCTTGTTTCCAGGGAGGACCTGGCCTGGCAATTCGGGCTGGACTGTTCCCATTGGGGGCAGGGTCAAAACTGATTTGCATATGGCTGGGTTCAAACTGGAATGGCATGGGGAGAAAAAAAAACACTGGATTTAGGCCCAGATCTCTGTACTGGGGTGAATGTATGACATTGTTCTGCATTCTGTCCTTCAATTGTTCTTTTTGCATTTGTCACCCTGAGTGGGACAAGTATGCCCAAACATGGGTCCTGTGCTCTCCATGCCACTGGAAACAACCTATCCTGGCTGATGAGGGGTGAAACCCCGAAACCGGTATTAGGATAGTTGTTTCCAGTCCAGTGAGGACCTGGCCTGGCTGTTCGGGCTGGACTGTTCCCATTGGGCGCAGGGTCAAGACTGATTTGCATATGGCTGGGTTCAAACTGGAATGGCATAGGGAGCAAATAAACAATGGATTTAGGCCCAGATCTCTGTACTGGGGTGAATGTATGACAATGTTCTGCATACTGTCCTTCAATTGTTCTTTTTGCATTACTCCATTTGATGACATCGATGTATAGGTAAGAAGGTTCTCACTTTATGGTCTGGAACTATGTAATATCTAATTGTTTGCACCATGCTCATTTTAATTTTAATTTTCTTTTCTAGGGAGCCACCTTTTTATGTCATGAGGGAGACCCCATTGAAGTCATTAGGGTAGGGGTCGAAATGTAGATACTATTATTGGTTTTGGACTCATATAAACTGTATACATACAAAGAGCTAAAATAAGTGAAGATGCATTCGCTCCATCAAATAATTAATCTTACAGCCAAAATGCTGATGTTTTAAATCTATATTTTTGCTGTGCACATTTCCATTACTTTCACTTACCACTTGCACTGTGCAGTTTTTTACTTCGTGCACCCTACCTAAAATCTTTTTAACTAAAATTAAATTTATGATTTTTGTTTCTGAGTAACAAGCATTAATGATGCATGAACATTTATGTATCAATATACTCTCTTTGCCTCATATAATTGAGTTGGTTGATTCATTGATTATTGTTAGATGTGCACATTGGGTCTTGCTGAAAAGTAACTTTAGTTTCTTGGTTGTGCATTAATTAGCTCCTTTCTTGATCAAAATATTTTCCTAAGGGACTTAGGAGATAATTGTATTTTGCAATATTCAATACCAGGTGACCCGTGTTCTTTGTTTTCTGACACCACTGTCAAAAAATGACAGACATTAAAATATGGATGGAGAACGCTGATGTCTCAACGAGCCACCACTGCCTCAGCCATTATGGTTGTGGTTCTGTAAACCCTGCTTGCACTGTGACCATTGAACAAGCTCTATTAAGGTGTATGTGCAGAAGCATTAGTTGGAGTTGTGAAGGCTTCCTACTTTTATGTTAACAATGAAATAAAACTATGGTGTATCCCTGGAAGGCACTACTTTGGGTGGATGGCAAAGCACATCACACTTTGGATGGCAGTGCATGTTCCTTGGTAAGTGTGTATGAGTGAAGTTATTGTGATGCTAGTAGTTTTATATTTGGAGGACTTATTACAGTATTCTGTCCACTAAGAGTGGCTGGTACTACCCCCTCCCACACTTTGAGCTGAAGTGGGTGTTGATGGGTATTTTGTCATTCTTATGAGTAGAGAGATGTGCTATTTAGGCTTGTGTACCATTTTGATATATGGTTATACTTAAGTGTGATATGTGTGGCTGGCTTATCTTTGTTCAGTCATGTACCACAATGGTGGTTAAGTAGTGGACTGTTCAGTTGAAAATCACATAGCATGGCAATACCTTTCATCAACATCACGTTATTAAGTGGTTTTGTGACGTTCCTAGAATATATAGAAGTTCATGTGTATGCTGCATTCTTTCCACTTGAGTTTCAAATGCATGGCTTATTGCACATGTAGCTATCCTCTAGTGTACAGTGGGATCCATTCTGTCAGATCATGTGTGCTGAGGAACTTTGGGGCATATTTACAAGGGAAGTGGCGGAGTGAGGCGTTAGCCTTCCTGGCTTAACGCCTCACTCCGCCACTTCAGAAACCCAGGGCTTCACCATATTTACAAGAATATGGTGCAGCCCTGCGTTTCCCCCTGCGCTGGTGCTACACTTAGCAGCCTAGTGCCAACGCAGGGGAAGATTGTTTATGTACAGGAAGGTCGCCCTTCCTGCACATAAACAATCTTGAAATGCCGTTTTATGTGCTTAATGCAGCACACATAGAAGTTGCAAAACAGCATTTAAAAAAATTGATTATTCATGTGCAGGAAGGGGGACCTTCCTGTACATAAACAATCATTGGCCTTTTGCCGTTTTCATGTGTGCTGTACCATGCAGCACACATGAAAACAGCAAAAATGAGGAGAAATGAAACATTTCTTCTCGTTGCTCCAGGGTAAGACCAAGTTTTCCCTGGTCTTAATTCTGGCGCTGCCTCCTATTTATGCCTCCCTTGTAAATAGGGGGCAGCGTCAGAATCAATGGGTGTTGTGGTGGAACGCTCACTGCAACAACCATTGCCCTCCCCTTTCACGCTAAGCATAGCATGAAAGGTGGCCTTATTTACAAGGCAGCGTTAAGCCACATTAAGTGGCTCAAAGCTGCCTTGTAAATAAGGCGAAGCCTCTATCGCCACAGGAACATCAGAAAAAGTGACGTTCCCGTGGCGATAGGGGCTTAGAAATATGCCCCTTTGTTTGATGTTGAAATACTTCTGTTGTACGGGTCGTGCTGTATGTTATAATGTCATCTATTTTAGTCTAGAGTGCCATTGCTGGACTTCTTTTTTGCTTTTTTACCTTTATTTTTTAAGAAAGAAATGTGTGTTGTGTCTGATGTATGATCTGCCATTTCATTGTGCTGCTGGGTTCGTTAAGAAGGTAGATGTTATGTTCTGGATTGTGTCTCTTCACAGCATTGGCAAGCATAACACTCTGCATAAAAGACAGCACTAAGTGTAAGGCTAAAAACTCATCTTAATTAATTCCTCAGCTCTTATACATGGCCTACTGATGTGGAGCTACTTTCCACACATCCTCTTCTCTCTGCTTCCCTCAATGTAGTGAGGGGGAACCAGTACTTCCTGTCTCCTCCCAGGAAGTTCATGGCATCTCACTTCTGTCCAGGCCAGCTAGACCACTGACGTACTGATATAACAATGTCCTTTCCAAGAGGACATGACAGGAGATGTGTCCCATTCCAGGTGGTCTTGCAATACCTGTGTATGGGTATTGGTTATGTTTCAATTCTTCATCAATAGTCTATGATTTTTGCTTGATAAACTGGGGTCAGAAACATTTGATACAACAGAATTGGTGCCTGACAAAGAGAAAATGTTGGTGCTGGAGAAGGACGTTCCCACAAGCAGGAACGTTCACCACTTCATCAATCCAAAATGCCCACACAACCCTCTTAGGCAACTTCAACCTCCCAGACAACCCAAGCTAAAAATAAAAAAACAAGAAACACCCTTTTTTAGCCTCATTGATACACTTTACATGGTACAGCATGTCACACAACCAACACTCTCCAAAGGCCACATCCTCGACCTTGTCTTCTCAACATCACCAACAATCCAATGCAAACCACCCATACCTTTGGAGTAGACTGACCACTTTGCCATCCCTATCTCCCTGCTCAGCATACTACAAACAAACCAAGGTCTACACAAAAGGGAAAACCAAACCTTCTGCTCATTCAAAGGCTTTTGCATAGACAACCTAATGCTTGAACTCATCTCTCACCCCATCAACTCCATTTCTGATTCCAACACCCTTCTACACAACTACAGGATTTTTTTAACCCCTTCGATGCTTCTGTCGGCCAACGGCCGTCGCGAGCACTACCTCCGTAGTGCTGCGCACGTCCGTTGGCCGACGCGGCCCCGCCCACCTAATTAAACCGCCGCACCGCGGCGGAATTCGCGTTGCGGTTAAGCGGTTAAAGCTATGTGAACCTCCACATCCCAATTACAACATAAAAGTCAAGCCAAAGCCTTCAGCTCTGGTATTCTAAAGACCTTACAGTCAAAATGATCCATCTGCAGACAGGGAAGAAAATGGAACAAAAACAGAACTGCTGAGGTTTCTTGATACGGAAAGACCTCCGTGCAACACACAGACAGCTCACCACACCAGCCAAAGCAAGGTTCTATATATCATAATCATGAATCACTGACATAATATCAACACTGGTAATATCGACATACAAAATTATCGACACACAAATATCGAGAACATAAATATCGACATGCTATACCTATTTTAAAAAATTCACAAATATCGAAACAAAAATATCGTCAAAAGAAACATTGATGCATCTCATGAAAATCAAAAATATTTGTTAAAAATAATATCGTTAACATTAAATAAACATACAAAATAACACAAATATCGAAAGCAAAAATATAGACCATATAATTATCGTCAATACACAAATATCGACACCTTAAAAATAATCCAAATAACACAATACATAACAAATAAAATATAAACAATATCACAAACACACACAATATATTAAATATGTAAACTTAAAATATAATATTTTTTTTAACATAACTAGCACCACCAAAATAATTACTCTTTACAAACGGAATATATAAAATAAATGATTTATTTCATAACTTAACTACAGTACAAAGTGCAAATTAAATACTAGCAATTTTTAAATAAATAAATAATATAAAAACGATTAACTGAACATTAATTAGCATTTCCCAAATAAGGAAACAACTGCCAAAATCATTTAAAAGCATTTGTAACATCCAATGAAAAGCACCTACAACTTAAATAACCCAATAAAATGTAAAGAGCAATTAGACAAACACTATATAAACTAAAGAAAAATCAACATTATTTTATATTACAACAGTAAAGACAAGAATAAGGAAAATCTCTGCCATATTGCTTCTACAACATTGCACTGCCATATCGAAAACTCCGATTTCAACTTACAAAATAATTAAAATATAAAGCTTATGTTATAACTTAACAAAAGATAAGTAAAGTATTTTTAAAATAATTAAACAAGTAATGTAATATTTTTAAAAATTATATCTCCTCTACAGAAAATTCAAACTACACTCAACTAACTACAAACATCAAAAAGCTCCTGGAAAAAAAGTAAGTATAAATTAAACTAATACTAATCCAACAACTAATAATCCCAACCGAAACACCCCACTAACCACCCAAACCCCAAAATACAGAAAATGCTGTTAAACAAATACATTAAACCATATGTTTTTTCTACAGAAAAACCAGAAACACTAAATCCAAGCACCAACAGAAAACATCTGACCGTCGAAAAAGTTCTACAAAATAAAACATGCAAGTATAGTCATTTTTAAAAAATCCTGTAATACAGTAAAAACATTTGTAAGATATGTAACATTTTCTATATGTATTTGTCATAACAGTTAAAACATCAAATGACTGAAAGTGCAAAATTCATTACTTCACAAAAAGGAAATCGTTTATTATGCTATATGGGATATGTCTACACCCAAGAAAAACAAACAGGCAACAAAATTAATTGGAAATGCAGCAAATATTATACAAATGCATGTTATGGGAGGACTACAACAAAAGAAACTACTGTATTAAATGTAAATGAACATAACCACCCCCCTAACATAGCAGAGATAGAAGTAAGAGACGTTTTAGATACTCTTAAGGAGGCTAGTACTAGCTCTCGAAAACCTACAACTGAATAACTAAAAGACATCCTACCCGAGTTCCAGAACACATTACTGGCCAATTACCCTCCATCCCTACGTTAAAAACATTAATAGCTAGAACAAAAAAATCAACTAGTAACACTCCACCTGCCCCCAAAACTTTCAGTGAAGTTCAAATACCACCTGAACTCACAATGAAGAGCAATTCCTTCTTTATGATAACAAATCGAATGAAAAAAGATTATTAATATTTGCAACTCCCACAAACCTACTTAAACTTCAAAATTGTGAAACATGGTTGATGGATGGAACATTTAAAATATGTCCCAAACCATTTTACCAATTATACACAATCCATGGACAGTATCACAATAGCAACATCCCCTTTATATATGCCCTGTTACCAAACAAACAAACAACTACCTATGTAGAACTTCTAACAAAAGTAAAGCAAGAAACTAATAACTACTACCCATAAAACATTATCATAGACTTCGAACAGTGATACAAGCCATCCTAAAAAATTACCCTCACACAACAATACAAGGTTGCTATTACCACTTTAATCAATGCATATGGAGACACCATCAAAAATCTGCCCTTAGTGTAGAATATACAACTAACAGCAATTTTGCATATGAAATAAAAAAGTTAATTGCACTAGCCTACGTCCCAATCACTGAAGTAGCTGTACACTACAATTTATTAATAGAAAGCCCCTATTATCAAACAAATGAACATAAACTAAGTCCCCTACTAGACTATTTCGAGGATACCTGGGTGGGAAGGCTACACAGATCTGGACACAGAAGACAGCCAAAATTCCACATTCCATGGTGGAATGTATACAACAGTACCCTAAACAAAGAAGCAAAAACTAACAACGGTGTCGAAGGATGGCATAACGCTTTCCAAGCCACAACATGCAGAACCCAACCAACCCTACATAAATTACTAGAAAAAATCCAAAAAGAGCAAAGCTACCAACAACTAAGACTAGAAGAATCTGTAACACAACTATGTCCAAAACTAACTAAACAAACTAAAACAATGTACGAGCATTTACAATATAAAGTAAGACTCTACCCAAACACTAAAGGGCTAGAATATTTAGAAACAATAGCAAAATCACTACTTTAAAACATTAACACAAACATAGAAAAATCCTAATTGTAAACTAAGCTCTTAACGGAATTTGTTTTCTAACATCTAAAATATAAATATAATGTCAAATAATTTGATCCTTTTTATAAAAATATTTGACATAATAAATATATTTTATATCTTTAAAAATATCAATAACAATTATATAAATAACATTTCCTCCCACTATAAATAATTTAAAATAACTTACGTTTTTGTAGCTGAAGAATATGATCCAGACAGCAAATAAAAATCCAAAATTATCGATATTCCAATACTTAGTTAAAAAACCCAAAACAAAATGGAAAAATACACCTGTATAAAACAAACTCCGCCGACAAAATATCCATAGTGTAGAACCATAAAAAACCTGAAAAATAAATTTAAAAAAAGAAACGCTCCATCAAAACCCGAAAAATAAAGGAAATGTAAAATAATTATTAGTTTACTTGAAACTAATACACATTTCCTTTAATAAAAAAAAAAAAAAGACATCCTTCTTCCAACACCAATTCGGAAACGTAGAATACCTGTGGAAAAAAAACACAATCCCTCCCACACACACATACAGTAATATAATTTAAAAACATACAAACATAATTACAATTCCTTAACACAGTACTCTAAATAGAATTACACATATATAGCAAACCATAACACTAAACGTGCAACGCACTAACCGCATTTCACATACGCTAAACTACAAACCAAACCTCACCAAATACAAACCCTATATGCACTATAAACTACCTAACTACCTTCCCACTACTCCTAAATTATGTCTAAAAGTAATTAAAATAAACTTACCTTAACCGATGAAACTCAGCTTCCAACCGTAAGCTTCTCCCTTCAGAAACGACCAAAAAACAACACCAATAGCCTAGAAAATAGAACTTAGTTAAAACAATGGCCGCCTAATTGAAGTAAAAAAATACTTTTCCACATTAAAGTCAATGTAAATTAGAAATGTTAAACAAAAAAATATTTCAAAAATACTTATTAATGTAACTAATTTAAAAAATGTTTTTTGTATTGTGTTAAAAATTGTACAATGTATAATAATAAAAATTACAACACTGATAATATTTTTTATGATACAATAAAAAAGTTGTAATGACTTATTGTTATAAAAAAATATTTACTGCTTGCAAAAAATAGGAAAAATTGTATTAATGTGAAATCTTTTTGTTTTTACAAAATATATTATTTAGTATCAATTATATGAATAAATAAAAAGAGAATACAACAAAGAAAAATTCAAAATATATATATATATATATATATATATATATATTTTTTTTTAAATTTATTTATTGAGTTTTGTTATAGGAAACAACTTGCAGAAATAAACAATACCACTTCACAGTGATGACATTGCAGGTAGACCATTCGAACATCATGACAAATGCTTTTAAACCCATGAGGGAGATGACCATAGTCCCGGGTGCTCAGTTGTCTTAGGCCGTGACCTCTGAGTAGGCCTATATGTGGGGGTCTAGAAGGCGTTTTTCATGCGCTATCTCCACTCCTCTCAGTGCGTGGCTCAGTGTCTGCGTTCTCCGCAACGGGGTGTTCTAGGAGATTTGATTGATGGGGGGACCAAATGTCACGCGGGCGGGAGGAGGGCGGTAAAAGATCAGCATATGTGGTCAATTGTTCCTGACAATTCAGGAGGTCCTGCAGCCATTCTTTAAATTTAGGAGCCGTCCCCTGCCCCATCTGCAGGCGATCCGTCTCTTTGCGAGCAGAAGTGCCAGGGAGATGTAGCACCGCACCGAAACAGCTAGTGTCGCAGTGTGGCCCAAAAGCGTTACCAGAGGGTCATCGGGAACGTGTATTCCAGTCATTTGGTCAAGCGCCGCCAGCACTTCCGTCCAGTAGTTTCGTATAGGAGGGCAGTCCCAGGCTAAATGTCTGAAATCTGCCCCTTCGCAGCCACAGCGGTCACTGTCGCGGAGATGTAGGTGCTGTAAGCGTGCAGGTGTGTAGTAGAGTCTATTAATATATTTAAAGTGTATGATGCGCAGTCTGCTGTTGGCAGATATTTTTCCAGTCTGCCGGCAGCAATAGGACCACTGTTCGTCAGTTACGGGGAAGCCCAGTTCCTCCTCCCACCGGTAGCGAGCCAGAGGGGGAACGTGTGTGCTGTCCTGCTGGGTGGTGTGGTATAACAACGAGACCACATGCATGGGGGTCGTTTGTTGGAGGAGTGCATGCAGTGGGGTCATGATGGGGGGGGCTCCTGCAGAAAGCATGGGGTGAGGGCTTTCACATCTTGCCGCAGCCTGATATAGTAAAAACACTCCAGGGGGGTGGGTGGGGTAGCGCCAAAAAACTCTGCGCTGGTGCAGAAAGTTCCGTTGACATACAATTTCCCCGAGGTTTGAATGGAGAGTCGTCGGCGAAGCCGGCAGCAACTGCCCTCGCATGTGACAGGTAGATCAAGTCGGCCCTGGAGGGGGTGCAAGGGGCAGTAGAGAAAGGGTGCATGGAGGCGGCGGGCTAAGTCCCTCCAAGCGCTGACGGTGCACTCCACTGTAGTGGAGGCCAAGCGGCGAGGGATGGCAGGTGTACTGAGGAATGCAGAACAGGGGGTCAGGAGCATATGGCCTTCTTCGACTGCAAGGTGCGGCATGTAAGGGGGGGGTTCATCCAGTATGACGCAGAGTGGGCCTGGGCACAGCTAAAATATAACTCCATATCCGGAATTTCAAAACCCCCAGCCTCAAAGGGTCACGTGAGAGTGTCCCATTGCAGTCTAGCGTGTTTCCCTCCCCACGTGAGCCGTATGAGTTGAGTTTTTAGGGCTTTGAAGAAGTGGCGGCTAGTAGCGTAGGGGATGTTAGTGAATAGGTAGAGCAGTTTAGGCAAGATGATCATCTTAATCAGTGAGGCCCACCCAGCTAAGGAGATGGGCAGGGTGATCCATCTTGTGATCTTGTCGGTGAGGAGGTCAAGTACGCGCCCATAGTTAGCTGTCATCAGATCGTTCCGGTTACGGGTGATGACTATACAGAGGTACTTAACTGTGTCATCACAACACGTGAGAGGGTAGTCTGGGGTGTACCGTGGAGTAGTGTCCGTGAGAGGGAACAGCTGGGACTTCCCCCAGTTAATGTTGACCCCAGAGAGGCGACCAAAGAGGATAAACAGCCGTAAGATAGGGTTGAGGCTATCTTCTGGATTGCAAAGGTAGAGGGTGAGGTCATCGGCGTAGAAGGAAATAAGAACTTGCTTATTAGGGTATATAAGGGCATGCTCTCGATAATGTTGGCGGATTTTAGCAGCTAGGGGCTCGATAGCCAGGGCAAAGAGGAGAGGCGAAAGAGGACACCCCTGCCTCGTGCCCCTGGCTATTGCGAAGGGAGAGGATTTAGTGCCGTTTACAAGGCTGCTGGCTTGTAGGCCTATATATAGCAAGTTTATCCATGCCAGAAAGGGGGCTGGAAATCCCATACGCTGGAGGACATACGCCAGATAATCCCACTCTAGGGTGTCAAATGCTTTGGTGGCGTCGAGGAAGACAGCCACCGCGTTTTTGTCAGGGTCAATGTCCCGCAGGACAGCGAATAGGGTGCGCAGGTTATGAGATGTGCCTCTACTCAGTACAAACCGAGATTGGTCAGGGAGAACCAGGGCAGTCATGAGGGGGCTAATCCGGTTCGCAATCAATTTGGCTAATATCTTGGCATCTACATTTATGAGTGAGAGGGGTCTATATGAATCGCATTGTGTCGCCGGTTTCCCAGGCTTCGGGATGGAGATAATGAGTGTCTCTCGCATTGTCTGGGGTAGTATGCCCGTCTCGCGAGCTTCCTCAAAGACTTGCCGCAGTATTGGGATAAGTAAGTGGCGATAGGTTTTATAAAATTCGGCCAGTAGGCCATCAGGGCCAGGGGCTTTCCCCGATTGTAGCTGCATTATAGCCGCTATGATCTCTTCATCTTCATGGTGTGCGAGAAGGAATTCCCGTTGCGTGTCCCCAAGCCAAGCAATCGCGGTGTCGTCGAAAAAGGGGGTGAAGTCAACGGGGTGTGTCCTATGTGAGGTGTATAAGGTTTTGTAAAAGGTTCGAAAGGTTGCTGCAATCTCAGGGGTATTTCTGTGTATTTGACCGTCTTCATCCGCAATTTCAAGGACAGTGTTAGAGAATCTAGATGGGCGAATTAGGGCTGCGAGCGCCTTCCCCGGTCTCTCCCCCTCCCCATAGCGGCGTGCCTGGTGATATTTCCCCCTAAATTTACACTCTCATTCCGGCGTCTCTTGATATTCAGAGAGTAGGTCTCGCAAGCGCCATTTTAGTTCTGGGGTGGGGGTGCTCTGTATCAGGGTTTCCGTTCGTTTGAGTTCGGCTTCTAGTTTTCGAAGCGTGGAACGGATGTCTTTCAGAACCCCTCCGCCTTTACCAATGCATATGCCGCGCACGGTGACCTTGAAGGCCTCCCAGATTACAGAGTATTGTGTGACTGAGTGTTCGTTACGGGGAAGGAAGTCCTCAATCTCCTGCTCGTGTTCAGATTTAAATACGGGGTCTAAGAGGATCTGTGGGGGTAGACACCATGACAAGTACGGCGCTTCTTCATGAGGGGGCGTGAGTGTAATGAGCACCGGCGAATGATCGGAGTATGTACGGGGGTGGTGAGAGGCCCAGGATAGCCACTGAGTCAGTCCCCGAGAGAGAATCCACCTATCGATTCGTGACCAGGAGGAGTGGGCAGTGGAAAAGCAGGAGCCCTCTCTATCGTGGGGATGGAGTGTGCGCCAGGCGTCAAGGAGTCCGTGGTCAGTGATGATTTGGTTAAGGGTGTGGTGCGCATTGGAGTAGTGGTTAGGGTTGAGGTTCTTTAATTTTGACCCCATCTTACAGTCACCGCCATTTTTGTGTTGCCTTTACACAGGCTGCCCGATGAGCGAAGTGTCTCTGCCCTTTTGGACTGCAACGTGTCAAAAACCCCCTCCGTCCTTGTCCTTAAACCAATCTCAGACACCAGCCGGCCTAACTAATCCTTGTCTGGACTACCTATGCCCCGTATCAACTATCTGTTAGCCTTTAGTATTCTCCTCTCGCCATATCTTATCTTCTGGCCTTCGCTATTCTCTCCCTGTGTTTTCCTACTTCGTAACCTTCCTCTTGAAGCATACAGATATGTCCTGCCATTGCAAACACCGAACTATGGGTACCAGTATTGATTAACTTTGGGGGCTGGATAACACACAACATGTAAGCAGAGAGCATTCTGGTGACACAATATCTTGTTTTCAAACTCTCCTGATTGGCTAAAAATTTGTGCGATGGGTGTATGTTTGTACAGATGTATTTCGACGATAAAAGCTTGTGAGCCACGGAGTCAAGTGGCAGTCTCCTGAGAACCTACTTGATGTACTTCTTGGACAACTGTGCTTAACTGCAGCTAATAAACTTGGTTTTCTACGCCAACAGAGTATTCCGTGTCTCTGTGCAACAAGGCAGGTGAACCCGAAGATTTCAGGCGTGCCCTGCGCCGCTAGGCCCAAAGGCCCGGTTCTTCAGGGTGTGGGTGCAACCGGTCCAAAGCCGGGTTTGAGGTAACATTAAAATCCCCTCCCCACACTATATGGGTTGAGTCAATGGTCAGGATTTTGCCCCAAAGTATCCGGAAAAATTCCGGGTCGTCCACGTTCGGTCCATAACATGAGACGAACGTAATAGACTGAGCAGCCAATCTGCCCCATATGATGCTGTAGTGGCCCTGTGTATCAGCATAGGATCCAATGAGAGTGTAGGGGAGCGTGCATTTGACCAATATAGCTGTGCCTCGGGCATAGGTAGAGTAGGAGGAAAATCCCCTGCAGCTCGCCCAGCGAGATGCAAATGTTGCTGGGGCGGCGGGACTGAGGTGCGTTTCCTGAAGCATGGCGCAGTGGATATTGTGTCAATCTAGGTAAGAGAGAATGTGGCAGTGCTTGCGGGGGTCCCCCAGCCCTCTCACATTCCAGGTCAGAAAGTTGTATTGGGGTGGGCTAGGTCGGTCCGCCATGGGCAGTTGTCAAGAGGCTGTCAGTGAGCGTTAGGTGTTTGTCACGTAGGGTATCGAAACAGGTCATGTAATATTTGGTCATGTTAGTAAGAAGTGGCGTGTAACAAACCCATCCCCCTCCCCACAACCACATCAGCAGCCCAATCCTGCCGTGTCGCAGTGTCCCCCCATTCATCCCCAGTTCCTCCTGCCTCACTCTCCCAACAGGGGAGGGCGAAGGCAGGGTCATGTAAACACTAAACCAGCACAGTGTAGGGATTCCCCAAGTGGATAGCATCTAGAGGGCAGACCAAAAACCCCTCGCATCGGCGAGGGAGCTCGGGGGATATGGGAAGTAAGTCTCAGCTGTCCCAAAGGCATTGAGGTAAAGTCCGCCAGCGAAGGGAGGACCAGTAACATACTTGGAGAGAGCTCAGCAGGGTCTATTCGGCATGGCAGCCTGTGGCAGGTGATAATCCCAGTGCTGAGTGGAGAAAGGGTCAGCAATACCAGCGTTCTCAGATGATGGCAAGGACGATAGTCCCAGTGCTGGGGGAATATTTCATTCTACATCAGACGTCCCGCATCTTCACCCGACTTGTTGAGGGGGGAGGCGTGCCCCGCGGCCTCCCTGGGCAGGGTTTTGATGAAGTCGTAGACGTGCTGTGGATTGGTAAAGAAGTGGTGCTTCCCCTGGTGAATGACCTTTAAGCACGCAGGATAGAGCATGGCGTAGGTAATGTTCAATTGTTGAAGCTTTTTCTTCACAGGGATGAACTTGCGCCGTCCCTCCTGGACGGCCATGGTAAAGTCCGGATATAGGGAGACCTCGTTGCCCTCGAAGAGAACCTTTCCTCGCTCCCTGGCTAGGCGGAGTGCAGTATCTCGGTCTCTGTAGTTGAGTAGCCTCGCCACGATGGGGCGGGGTGCCAGGGACCGGTCGAGGAGCCAGGGAGCGATGTGCCTGTTCGATAATGAAGACCGGCGAGAAGGCTTCTCTCCCAAAGGCAGCGATCAGCATGCGCTCCACAAACTCTTCCATTTTGCCCGTAGCAGTGGACTCCGGTACTCCTAGGATCCGCAGGTTGTTGCGCCTCGAGCGGGATTCGAGGTCTTCGTTCTTTGCGGCTATGACCTTCAGGACCTTTTCCATATCTAGTGTTCTGTCCGCAGTCGAGGTAGAGGTATCCTCCAGGTCAGAGATGCGGCGTTCCGTCTCCTTGATACGCTCATGTCTGTCGCTTTTGTGAGTGAGAGCATCCATGCGAGTGTTAATGGCGTCCATTTTGCTCTCTATGGAAGACAGGCTAGATTGGATGACCAGTAGGATCGCTTTGAGGTCCTCTGTGGATGTGGGTTGTTCTGGGGCGGAGGCGCCAGTCTGTTCTCCCTCCATGTCCGCCTGTGTCCTCATGGATTTTCGGGCTTCGAAGGTCAGTTTGGGTTGCTTGCCATCAGTTCGTCCCATGGCGGCATGCGCAGCGCGACGGGAGATAGGCGGGCGAATATGTCTCTGAGGCTACCTTCTGGCACGACGAGAAGAGGGATACGATCCACTGCAAGTTCAAGTTGTAAAGCGGAGATACTCTCGCACCGTCAGGGGCGTGCAGCGGATCCAGCAGGCCAGCAGTACAGCGGGCGGCAGGTCACAGTGTACCCGGGCAGAGGAGGCGGCCGGGTCCCAGGGATCCCGCTCAGAGTGGAGAGGCAAGGTGAGTGTCGTTGGCCCGTGGGTCTCAGGGCAGTTATTTCTCTAGATGCCGGGGTGGTCCCAGCGCCGCAGGTGTCATGGGAGGTGCGGCAGGGGAGGCCCACAGAGAAAGGCACCGAAGGCTGGCCTCAAATGATACCCTGTAGCATAGCGCCCAAAGCTGCAGCAGCGAAGAAGGCCGGGGGTCCCCTGAGAAGGCCGACAGTGAGGCCAGCGTGGGCTAGGCGCACATCCCAAGCGGAGAGGAGCAAGCTGGGGGCGGTGATGAGAGCGGGCCCATCCCGCGGCCACAGCCACTCACCCAGGCCGTGGAGAATCAGGCGTGCTTTGTGACGGCGCTGTTCGACCCAGGACAGGTGCGGGCCTGCGAGGTCGTGGTGCACAGGCACAGCCTTTGTGTGGATACCGCGGCCTCAAGTGTCCTGCAGGGTTGCGGCGTTGTGGGCACCAAGATTAAGGAGCGCAGAGGACCCTGCTATGAGGTCTTATCGTAGGAGGCAGCGCAGGTAGATTGCAGAGCCCAGACGGGGAGGAAGCAGGGTGGTGACGGCGAGCAGGTCGGCTCCGGGGCACAATCACCAGCTGAAGGTGCGCTGGTCTCTCCGGTCCTCGGGGCAGGCAGTACAGGCGGCGAGGCCTCGGGCAGTCTCTCTCATCCCCAGGCGGCCCCAGACAGCCCCCAGAACCGGGGCAGCCACGAAGGAGACGGTACAGGTCAGGTCTGCAGCCCAGACGATGGAGAGGCACCCACCAGGCAGCAGCAGCAGCGCGAACCCTCTCACGGGCGTCTCCTCTGTGACAGGCCTCCGCCGAGGCCTCAGGCCATGAGAGCGGGCCGCACCAGTCTCGGCAGCGCTGGACCCAGGAGGAGAGCGCCACTCCCGGCGATGCGAGGCAGCCGCTCCGGTGTCACAGGCAGCGCCTCGGCCGCAGTCACCCGGGTGTGGGCTACCCGAAGGGACGGCCAGCCGCAGCAGGAGATGGGGCGGAGCAGCTTCGGTTCGGTCCGCGCATGTCACAGCTCCGGACTAGGTGGAGGTGGCAGCCGCCATCTTAGGCCGCTCAGTCCTCGCGCCCGCTGCGGCGCTCTTCAGGAGAATCAGGCTTTGCTCAGGTAGAATGTCGGCATCGGCGGACAGCGGAAGTCCTCCGCTTCACATTTAAGTCATTTGCAGCATTGTGGGGCAAGTGGAGACCAGGATATTTGGCAGATAGTGCCCCAAGCAGCAGGAGCCTCACGTAAGTGCGGCCATCTTTCTTGGCGCCCTCTAGCGCCCCCCCAAATTTTCAAAATATATATTAACAATAATGTAAACTGTATATAATTATCTAATACATATTTACAATATAAAAATTATTGTATGACTGTTACAAAATAAATATATATTAAATAAATGTATACAAAACAGTGGATAACGTCATCTTATGTTTGTAAAAAATGTACATATTTACCAACTTCTGCATTATATAAAACATAAAATTGTTTCATACTTACTATGCTTAAAAATTGTATTATTTATGTTTAAATGTTTACCAAATGTTACATATCCAAAAATAAAAAATGTATTATTATTTTGCCTAATAGAAATATATATGAAACATTGTAAATAAAATAAAATGCACTACATTTCTTTGCTTGAATCTTTCAATAAAAATAAAGAAATAAAGAAATTATAAATCTTGTTATTTATTTACTTTCTACGTTATTTTTCTTATATTATATTTGCAATAAAATAATTGTCTTACATTTAATACCCGTTTTAAATTAATATTTTAATAAATATATATTATGTGCTATTACCACTTAAACATACATTATTTTCATAATCTTGCTCCAAAATAAAGATATATATTTTACTATTCTCACTACAAAATACAGTAACTCAGGGAAGGCGCTGGTCACTAAACATATAAACAAAATTGTATTCCAACTCCAAACTATATTAACTCAGGGAAGGTGCTGGACAATAAACATAAAATATACTATTCCCACTCCAAACTACTATAACTGAGGGAAGGTGGTGGACAGTAAACATATAATTTAATATTCCCACTCCAAACGACATTAACTGAGGGAAAGTTCTGGACACTAAACATATATAATTAACTATTCCTTCTCCAAACTACATTAAATAAGGAAAGGTGTTGGAAAGTAAACATATATAATTTACTTTTCCCACTCCAAACTATTTTAACTCAGGGAAGGTTCTGGACAATAAACATAGAAAATATACTATTCCCACTCAAAACTACTATAACTAAGGGAAGGTGATGGACAGTAAACATATATAATATAATATTCCCACTCCAAACTACATTAAAACAGGGAAGGTGGTGGACACTAAACATATATAATGTAATATTCCCACTCCAAACTATATTAACTGAGGAAAAGTTCTGGGCACTAAACATATATTATTAACTATTCCTTCTCCAAACTACATTAAATCAGGGAAGGTGCTGGAAAATAAACATATAATTTACTATTCCCACTCCAAACTACTATAACTGAGGGAAGGTGGTGGACAGTAAACATATATAATATAATATTCCCACTCCAAACTACATTAAAACAGGGAAGGTGGTGGACACTAAACATATATAATGTAATATTCCCACTCCAAACTACATTAACTGAGGAAAAGTTCTGGGCACTAAACATATATTATTAACTATTCCTTCTCCAAACTACATTAAATAAGGGAAGGTGCTGGAAAATAAACATATAATTTACTATTCCCACTCCAAACTACTATAACTGAGGGAAGGTGGTGGACAGTAAATATATATAATTTAATATTTCCACTCCAAACTAAATTAACTGAGAAAAAGTCCTGGACACTAAACATATATAATTAACTATTCCTTCTCCAAACTACATTAAATCAAGGAAGGTGCAGGAAAGTAAACATATAATTTACTAATCCCACTTCAAACTATATTCACTTAGGGAAGGTGCTGGTCAATAAGCATACAAAAAATATACTATTCCCACTCCAAACTACATTAAAACAGGGAAGGTGCTGGACACTAAACATACATAATATACTATTCCCAGTCCAAACTACAATAACACAGGGAAGGTGCTGGTCACTAAACATATATAATTTAGTATTCCCACTACAAACATTAACACATGGAAGGTGTTGGACAATAAACTCATATAATGTACTATTCCCACTACAAACAACATTAACACATTACAAATGCAACACACTACACATATATATTATCCTATTCCCATTTCTAAAAACATATCAACAAAAGATTTATTCTAATTTATAAAAAATCATTATAAATTTGATAAACATCCCACCAAAATGTTATATAACATTTTTCCTAACATTAAAAATTATAAACACAAACATTCCACCTCCTTAAATATTTAACAAATTATTTTTCTTTATAAACTTTTTTATATTTCAAATTATTACACATTTTCCACCAAAAACACCACACTTATCCCATATAAACACAACACACCTCTCCTAATTGTTTTGAATTTTATTTATTAAACTTTTTTAAATTGTTTTTTTAAATCACTACACTTATCCCATATAAAAACAACATCTAACTACTAATTTTTTATTTAAAATGTATTTAAAAAAAAAATATTTAAAAAATGTAAAACCACTCCACACACTAGGATGGTTGTCTTGCCTTACTCCATGGCCTCATCTACTCCACACTGGCACCCCTTTGGGGCATCCTACTCGGCGCTGCACTTCTCATCCATGGCCTAAATAACTAAGATCACATCATCCTCATCCTAATGTAACTCCTTTGGCTCCCCTTGCTAGCCTACAACACCTTCAAAACCAGCTTTATCATTCACAAAGCCATCACTACCAGCAGCCCTGTTTATCTTCTAGACAAGCTCACCAACTCTGGTGGTTCTCCGCACACCCACAGCCAGGACACCATCAGACTGAAGACTAAGAAGCATAAAAAAAGAAAACAAGACAATGGGCCTTTTCCATCTTTTCACGCAGTATCTGGAATCACATCCCTGTATCCAAAAGGACCGCCCCAATGCTGCTCTGATTTATGAAAGAGTAGAAGACTCACCACTTTTAAAAAAACTACATCACAATGCATTAACAGTACACAACTCCGCTCCCTTTCCTGTTGCACGTTGACTTTAGGTTTGCCTTTGACCATGTACAGCCTCCACTGCCTTTTGGCTAAATTTGTATTATAGAAATACAATATACATACATATATGCAAAAATGAGATGGAGTTGGCCATCTACAATAAAAGAACAAAGATTTAGAAAACTGGTCTGACAGATCAAATCTATAATTTTTATGACTCTCGTAGGTGGCGGAGGAGAAAGAGTTTAGTGAAGGATGCATTTATGCAACTACTAGGTCTCATAGAGTTATCTTTCAAACTTTTCAAATCCTCAAGTTTGAAAAATGTTGTGTTTTAAGTGCCCCTAACAATCTGCCATCCTCTCTCTTTCCACTGCCCCTTAAGCACCCCTTATGTCGTGCTTCTCTTATAATGTGATTTAACAAAATATCCCAGCGTGATTTTTGGTAAATTTGAAGCTCACAACCCCCCATATCTTATTGACCAAACTGCGCCCCTGAGCACAGCTAATATAACACAGGAAATTAATTGTATGCCCTAAGCACAAACTGTCACAAGAAACAATCCAGTTTTAAAAAAAAGAAAAACAATAATCACTGGGTCATTTAGAATAAGTAACAAGTGCTCTTCATGAGAAAATGACAGTGTGCTCAGAGACAAAGAGTCCATAAATGTCCACTTTTAATACAAGTTTATTACATTAAAAAAATAAACTAGGTGCACTTTGTGGCAGGTAGTTTTAAGTCAAAGTAAGCTTGTAGCCAATAGAGCTCCAATGAGAAAACAATTACAAATTAAATTGAATATGAGAGAATACAAAACAATAACATTTCCCTAGCAAAAATATCTCAAAATGAAAAAGTGCAGAGCAGACCACCTGGATCCAAGAAAAAGAAAAAAAGAGAGATCCTGTCAAAAACTCTTCCTCTTTTATAACGATTTGACCCATACAAGTTATACAGATAGGGGCCGATTCCGATTCCGGCCGGAAATCTCTCCGACCGAGCCAGACCCGGAGAGAATTCCGACCGAATCGGACCCTAGCAGTCCGACCGGACGAGTACGATGCATTCGCATGCTATCGGACTCGAGTCGGTCGGACTCCCATTGAAGTCAATGGGAGCCGGTCGTGCAACGCGTACGCGGGCTCCCATTGACTCAATGGGTGCGAGGCGAACAAGGGCGCCCCCTACAGCGGGTACGCATCCAAGCGCATCGCGGCGTACATGCACAGGTAGGGGGGACCCATGGGTCCCCCCTGTGTGCGACTCACGCCCCTACGCGTACAGGGGGGTCTGACGCGGACCCCCAAATTCCGGCTCCGACAGCTTTTTCGAGCCGGACGTCGCGAGTCGGTCGGACTGCTCGCGGCGCGCATCGTACTTACCCGGCCGGGAAACGTCTCCATTGCGCGGTGCGAGTCGTGTCCATGCAAGTCGGTCGGAGCGTGTTGAAGCCGCGTTCGAGTCGGTCGGCGATTTCGCGTGCGCTCGCATCGTACTCGCTCGGCCGGACCCGCGTACGATTCGGTCGGGAAACAGGGCTCCGAATCGGATCCGGTGAATCCGAATCCGATTCGGAGCACTACCGGCCGAGATCGGAATCGGCCCCATAATATTTTAACAATTTATAACACTTAACATTTGTTTGCAATGTATTTAAGAAACAGAAATGTTACATCGAATTAATCACATTTCGCTTTCCATCCGGACACGTATTTGTTGAACATGCAAATATTCACTTCGAATATGATCTTTTCACCAGAAGCAGAAATCAACTTTAGAATACATTGTTTTAATTCATTTATCGCAAATACTTTCTTCCTGCACAGCACAGGGAGAAGACCCTTCACATAATAGACAACGGAACATTCATTCCTGCCAAGTGGCTGCAGAGTTTTTGCCTTGAAAAGTTACATCTTGTAACCATGAACCAATATGATCCCACATTCCATGTTCTGCTAATGGACATTGCTCTGTCACACTCTTCAGCCAGGTGACTGTGTGAATGTGAAGGTGTACCAGAGGAAATTGGCCCTGCAGAAAAGTATTGTATCTTGTGCTGCTTATCGCCAACACAGCCAAGAAGTGTCACATCATATGCTTAAAGACTTTGCTGTAGAAATGGCAAAAGACTTTGGGGCCAATTACGATGGCAAAAGGCCCGCCACCGCCAGCTGTGCGGTGGCGAGCCCTCCGCCATCATAAGACGATTCCCCGGCCGCCAGATTAGGATGGCGGGGGGGATCCAGACCGCGACTGTGGCGGGCGCAAAGACCGCCCGCCACGGATCTGCCACAGGCAATCGTTCCCATTGCCTGGCGGAGCGGTCTGGATGCGTAAAATGGTGGCGGTGCCTAGCAGGCACCGTCTGCCAAATTACGATGCCGGCTGTGTCCAGCCTTTCCATGGCGGCAAAACCGCCATGGAAAGGCTGGCGGGGATTGGTTTCGGGGGGCCGTTGCGGGCCCCCCCTTGTGTTGGGGGGAGGTGTTGGTGCACTGGGGGGGTACCCATTGCCCATTTCACTGCACTAAGTGGCAGGCACCGTGTGGTGCCTCCCACGTAGTGCAGTGAAATGCACAACATGCATTTTTTAACATTGCGGCGGGTGCTGCAGTCAGCAGCACCTGCCGCAATGTTAGTGTGCAAAATGCGACCGCCATGGTGGCGGTCGCATCCTAATTTGGAGTGCGGGACCACTGCATGACTGGCGGGTGGTCCCAATCCCCACTACAATGGCGGGCGGACTTAAGTTCGCCCACCATCGTAATCGGCCCCTTTCTCACTTCCTAGCTCGGCATGGATGGCACTGGCTAATTCTATGCTTAAAAACTGTGCTAGAAAATCAGACATTTGAGGTGAACAGATTCAGAGTGTCAGTGGTGTTGTAGGGTGTGCCATATAAAGGAGCTGCTCTCCACCTAAACTTGGAAACTACCCAGTCCAGACACAAGAGAGCTCCCAGTACAATACAATCGTCCTGCCTATGCATGAAGGGTAAAAACATTAAAAAAGGAGGTGGGGTGAGGGGGGCCAAAAAAGAAGTGATTTCCCATTTTAGTTCCCATATGATGTTTTGCCAACACCTACATCCCAAATCGCTAAAGAATTTTACACCTAATATGGCATGAAAGTAGACCTTTACTCAGAAGGCATGCTTTTGTTGGTTTGGTGTAAATCCATTAAGTAATTTTTGAATTGTTAGCATTTAAAAAAATTAGCATGTAAAAAGTTGCAGAGTGGGCTTTAAAGGACTAACATTTTTGCATATATTTGCTGTATGAAGTCATGACTCCTGTTTCCTGTCATCACAGTTTGACTTTTTAGGTCGAGCCTAGAGTAGCGCGCATGCGCTGCAAGACTTTATGTAGGTGGTTTTAAAAGCTGACCACACGCTCGTGCACAATGTCCTTTTCCGGGCGCGATAATTGAAAACACATGGCGCCCGTGCGGGTAACCGCAAGCAATAGGCCATGGTGCACAAGCGTGTGGTCAGCTCAGCACGCTGCCGCGCTCGCTCGCCCCCGCTCCTCTCTGACGCTGCCATCTCTGCTGTCCAGCACTTCACTTGTGCTGACGCTGCCTCGTCCCGAGAAGAGAGGGCTGTTCGAGGCACACTCGGCTGTCTGCTCCGAGCTGACTTTTGTGTTTCCTACCATCAGAATATGTAAGTTTTAAAACAAAATCAGTTAAACACACGCTTCCATGTATACATGAAAAGAAGCCCCGCTTCACCCCTTCCCCGTGCATGCGCCCGTTTCAGTTGAACCCGTCGTCACTAGCTTGTTTAACACGTTTGTGAAAGCCGTATTTTATAAGCATTACCCCGCAGGCACAAGCGGCTACGCTCCATTTGCCCACTAGATGCCGCTCTGGAGCTGAAGATGGACCTCATCCAGCTGCTATCGCTCTCTGCTCCTGTATTGTTCCTATAATCCAATGCAGTGAGACAGGGGCTGGCTCTGGCTCCGCTTGTGAAGGTTTGATGATCAATTGATAACGTAATGCCACTGCAACCGCCGCAGGCCAAGTGCATCCCCTGGCAGGAAGCAGGACCAGCTCCGCGGTGTTCGCCCGCTCCTAGGACATTCTGTTCTTCTGGTCTGCGTTAAAGAAAGGTCCATGGGAACCTCTTCCTAGTTGAGCTGGGTTCTGTTCGGGGGCGCCGCGTCCTTCATAGATTTATGCAGACCAGCTGTAGAGAGACTTCTCGTGCGTTCAGAAATAATGCATTGTAATGCAGTATGGATCGAAGCGACTTCATTAGTGCTGGTTTGAAGTATAAAACAGCCGCTCCTGCATCTCTCGCAGAATTATTGATATATTTAGTTTCTATAGAATTGTCATCAATACAGGCATTATAAAATATCATGGTGTCCGCCTCTTACCGGTGACTTACAACCACACGGCAAACTGTTTTTATGCATCACAGCATTTTTTGAAATAGTGACCAACATCTACCCGATATTTAACAAGCATTGGCATAGCCAATAGGTCTCGCCTTTGGGACCTTATAAGTGTTTAGTTATCCAGCAAAATATCCTTGTTTAAGAAATGTGACAGGTTGGATAAGGGTTCTGAATTTATTTTGTTCCCATCTTGAAACCTTCAAATCAGCTGGGGCTCAATGCACTGCGGAAAACGATTTGCACAGCCATGTGGGTGGGGTGAGTGGAGCCGCCCTCAAAGGTGCTTGACTCCAGGTGAGTGCTTTATATATTACACTGGAGGTGATAGCACCAGTATAGTTATGGTTGTGTCAGAGGTTCCATAGGAAAGGCATTTTTAGTTTGAGCTTGTAGGCAGTGCGCATGCGCTGTCGCTATGGCGATGATCTATTGTGTTTAAAAAAAACTCAGAAGGGGCTTTTAGCCCGCCCACACTCACCATTCGTTAACAGCATAATCACTCTCCTTTGCTACCTTCTAATTCGGCAGAAGTTATGATATGTCACTTCCTGTGGCTTGTGTGGAGCACCGCTCAACTCCCGATTGATTAAACTTAATTAGTGTCCCTCCATTGCAAGCACTGTGATTGTAGTACTATTTCTACATTCTTTGTTAAGTGTTACTATGGCACAATTTCTTTTGTTTGCCTCTGCTTGTGGATTGTAATGATGTGTTCCTGTTTTGTTTACTTTGTGCCGGCTTGATAAAAGAAACATTTGCAGCCGCGTTTCCTCTTTCTTCATGGCCGGCAAGCTCTTTTGTTTACTTTGGGCGCAGTGTTTCTGCTTCACCCATCCTCCCCCAAGTTCATAAGATTAGCAGCATATGCACTGCCTATTGATGTTTGCCATCTCCGAGTGTTCTAAACTAGCCATAAAGATGCATACTGGAGCCACATAAAACATCTGAACGGACAAAATGCCAGCATCAATTTACAGCCTAATGCTAACATTTAGCTCCTTGCTATGCTGTGATCTATGATGTGAACACTGCTACATGGCAGATCTGAAAAAAACATGCTGAGATGTGCAAAAACACAGTGAAAGGCAACCGCAGGTATCTAAGCCACAAGCCAGCATGAAGGCTGTACAAGAAGATTTTATTTCTGCTTGAGCATGTGGATTCTAAGCGGTAACAGAGGCTTTGATAAACATAAGATATACTGCCTCCTGCTCTGTGCGCCTCCAGTGCTGAGAAGACCGGCCACAAGACACTAGTACCACAAGAAGCTCTAACAATGCAGAATTCAAGTGCAGCCCTGAGGTTTTACCAAAGACCACATTTCAGTTAAACTAGAGGTGAGTACAGGTTAATTATACACCAGCAGGACATCAAAGGAGTAATTTAAACTCCAGTGCTACTGTAAAACTGCGCACAAAACTGTATTGTTCCTTGATAAGGTTTTGGGGCAAAATCTGGGTCGAAGTGTGATTACCCTCACATATCGCCATTTTAGCACACATTACTGCCCTCAACATTTTCTTGCGACTTTAAGCAAAGCCTCAAAAAATGTCATGTTTTTATCAGTCAGCATAATCTATTTTCGTTTTCATGGGACGTCTGTAGGTCTTCCACACTACCCACTGTTCTACTCCCTCAGACACCATCAGATGCCCTACCGTTTCTAGCAGTTTTACGCTTGTATGTGTGGAAACGTTACCACCAAACCTTTGCTGGTGGTGCATTGTAATAAGTTATATGTAATAAGTTATGCGTGATAAATTCTATCTGTATTTCAGTAGTGCACATGCTGTAAAATGGCAGTATTTCGAAATTCATAGCTAAGCCGTGATATGTGGTAAAAATCTAGCAAAGGAGTTGATAATACCACAATTGTTTTACTGCATGTTTTAGCAGTAACAAGGTTGGTCACAGCAGACACTGAGGGCAAAAAAATAAACACTGAAAGCTTACTGCATTTACATGTGTAGTTACTAACAAACATTTTCTTGTTCTAGTGATCACATTTTTTTCTGTGATGTACCACTTTACGGAAGTTGAACAGAACATGTTACATGTGCGCAGTGCTGGACTGGATACGAGGCGTTTTTTGCTGGGGTGGCAGGGTGGGGTCCAGGCTTACTGAGGAGGGGTTGATTTTCTTGCTGGGGAGCTGCCCGCGCGTCTAAATGAACAATGCAAAACAAATAGCTTTAAAGCGTACCTATTTAAACATTTGTTTTGCATTGTTTATTAAGGAAAGCCCGGTAGCCAGTCCGGCCCTGCATGTGCGCTAATGATGCGGATACTCATAGCCCATAGTGTAAGGAAGGGAATGTGCATCCCAGCTGCTGTTTAAATTACAAAACAAAGCAATAATCAGGCTTCAGTGGGCCCCTTAGGTCTCTATACCCTGTTGCCACTGGACCTACTGCACCAATGGAAGCTACGCCTGTGAATTTGCAGCAAAACCTATATCTAGTGACCATTCACCAGAGGAATGTCGTCCACCATGGTAGATGAAATTTCGTCTTTGGACACTCCATCTTATTAAGAACTTTATACAAATCTACTTAAAAATGTAAACACTGTTATAACCTGTAAATTATTCAGAAATGATACATAAAATCCACATATAAACTACTCCTGACACCATCACAGAGGAGCATCAAGTTACCATCATGGGAAGTTCATTCACACACTGAAACAGGCACACCTGCCACTTCCTAGTCAACGTTGTATGTATTCTATTCATATAATTTTAAAATTATAAACACATCTTTTCTACTCAGCGACGTCTGTGCTTTGCCCATTTAGTTTACGTTAACATAGCCTTAGCTTTACTGTACAGTTGCTGTGAAATCACTCCACTGCAAACAAAAAAATATTATCATTCACAATGCCAGTGCTCTAACTTTCACAAATGTGACACCGATTGCATTGCATATGCTTGTTTTGTTTTCTTAATACCTTTGGCACCACAAAACGTTCTAAAAAAAGCACATTCACTTTGGTGTCTTCATGGCAAGTTTTGTGTAGATCCATCAAGCAGGTCCAAGAAAAACTGGACTGCAAAAAGTATCATTTCACATTTTAATTCCCATAGGACACTTTGGTCTACGATACAGAAAAAATGGCTCAATGGGATTACACTAAATTTAGCATGAAGTTTGCTTGACCTTAATTATGACAGCTGTGTCCCCTCTGAAGTTTGGTGCCCTGGACCTGAGCGCATTAAAGATTAATGGGGTGACCCAGTATCTCACAGAACCTGGGGGAAAGGAAAAGTATGTACTAATGGTTGGTTCGGTCGAGCACATTGAGAAGGAAAGAAACTTTTTTTGTTAGGCATCCGTAGGAACTTAGCATATTAATTAGCACATATAGCCTTATCGTTGGGCACCCATATGTGAAGTGCTAGTGCGGAATGTCTGTTCAGCACATCAACGTTTTGACCCTTATTCAAAAAGTGTAAATTGAAAACATCTCCACGGGTCTTCTTCCGGACTAGGGATACATTACAAGACAGCCTGTATGGTGGCCTTGTGATTACTACAGATATCGGGTGGCGCTGAAGAAGACCCGTGGAGATGTTTTCAATTTACACTCTTGGAATAAGGGTCAAAACGTCGACATACTGAAGACATTCTGCACTAGCACTTCACATATGGGTGCCCAATGATAAGGCTATATGTGCTAATTAATATGCTAAGCTACTACAGATGCCTAACAAAAAATTATTTTCTTTCCTTCTCAATGTGCTTTGTAAATGTTAAATGTTGGTCTATGTTGATCACATGACACATATCTATGTATGTAATGATATACGGTGTTGAATTGTCTTTTATATCTTTGTATATGTAGTGTGCTATATGATATATGACTGATAATATATTGTTCACTTTATTGAGTTCACTGTGTCGGTCTCAGTGTTTTTGTGTCTGTATGGTATATAATGCGAACGATATATCATTGATTGGTTTTTCCTAGTGGTCAGGATAAAATATACATATTAAAGTAATTCTAGCTTGCTCGACAGAACCAACCATTAGTACATACTGTTCTGGACCTGAGCGCAGCAGGCCGTACCAAAAGCTGACCCTGGATGGAGTCCTGGAGTTCAGGTATTTTCGGCAAAGATGCTGTATTCTCAGTCAGATCCTCACCACTGTATAATATGGTGAAACAATATATCTCCGTCTTAAGAGCGATATGTTGAGTCCTCCACAAGAAGCCATGTTATTCCTATAGATGAGTTGTCTTAGCATGCCCCTGTACATTTTCCTCAACACTGGTCATTTCGCTAGATCATGCTCGGTCGTGTGCCTAGGCAGACCAGGCACTATCACTGAACTCTCCTCACATTGTATTGTATTGTAATTGCATTTATATAGCGCTTACTACCCCTGACGAGGCGTCGAAGTGCTTTTTCGGCGAGTAGCACGCTACTCCGGGACCCATAGAGGATTAGTGTTGAATTAGTATAGTGAAACATGCAAGTACATTTTACGTGGTGGATAGGTTAGTCAGTTATATGGATTTGGAATGATAGCAGAAGGATAGAGGAGGAAAAAAGGTTTGTATTTATATAGCGCTTGTTACCCCTGATGGGGTGTTGAAGCACGCTACTCCGGAAGCCCATAAAGGATTAGTGGTGAATTAATATGGTGAAATATGAAAGTAATTTCAGTGGTGGATATTAGTCAGTTATTTGGAGTGAGAAGGATAGCGGAGGGATAAAAAGGGAAGAAAGGTTTGCATTCATATAGCACTTGTTACCCCTGATGGGTGTTGAAGCGCTTTTCTGGCGAGTAGCACGCCACTCCGGAACCCATTAGGAATAGTGTTGAAAATTAGTATGGTAAAATATGACGTAATTTGAGTAGTGGATATGTTATTCAGTTATTTGGGTAGAGAAAGGTAGGTGGCGGGATAGAAGAGGGAAAGAGGTTTGCATTTATATAGCGCTTGCTACCCCTGATGGGGTTTTGAAACGCAAGTAGCACGCTACTCTGGAACCCATAAGTATTAGTGTAGTAGAGAGAGTAGAGTAGAGTAGTAGAGAGAAGTTTGAGATGAGTCAGAAGGTTGGGCTAAAAGATATATTGAGAGAAATATAGGCTGAGAAATAGGGTAGTGCCTTGGAAATGCTAAATTAGAAGAAAGTGATAAATATATAGATCCATAAGTACATTGAAAGTATATAGATACATAAAGGAGGTAAGTATATGTAGATTAAAGATATTGATAGAGGCACAGGATGAGAAATAGGGTAGTGCATTGGATATGCTTTTTCAGGAGAAAAGTAACAGAGACAGATCCAAGTACATGGAAGGTACATAGATGCACAATGGAAGTAAGTACATGTAGACCAAGGATGATTTTTATTTATTTATTATTTATTTATTATTATTATTTATTTTTCCCCTCTCAACAACATAATTATTCTACATGTTTATACAAAGCAATACACAAAGATAGGTACATGTCTATAGTGAGAACAAATGCTTATATACAGAGGGATATGCTGTAAATTTCTGTTTGCGTATGGTGCTTATGTGGAGAAGAGCCCATTCTTGAATAGTTTTCTGAAGATAAGGTGGTTGTCGGTGGATCTTATGTTGTGGGGTAAAGAGTTCCATAGTTTGGCTGCTTGAACAGAGAAGGATGTGCCACCCATGGTTTGTTTCTTGTATCTTGGGATTTTGAGGCGAGATGCTCCTTTAGAGCGGAGGTTCCTCTGTTGAATGTGTTTGGTGATTTTATTCCTGATGAAGATCGGTCCCATTCCATGTATTGCTTTGTGGGTGATACAAAGCAGCTTGAACGTGGATCTTCTGGCAACCGGTAACCAATGCAGGGCTTTCAAGGCAGGGGAGATGTGGTCTCGCGGTTTGAAATGCAAGAGTAGTCTGGCAGCCGAGTTCTGAATCCGTTGTAGTCTTTTCATGGTTGTTAAAGGTGATCCGTGGTAGAGGCTATTGGCGTAATCGAGTTTGGACAGAACAAGGGAGATGGTAGCTTGGACCTTGTGCGGAAATCCCAAATGAGGGAAAATTCGTAGCAGCGTTTTTATAGTGACAAAGCTTGATCTTGCTAGTTTGTCCACTTGGGCATTCATCGACAGCTTGGAGTCCATGGTCATTCCGAGGTTTCTTACTTCCTTCGATACTTTAGGTGGTGATCCCAGTTCATTAGGCCATGCGGCAAGCGGGTTGTAATGTTTCCAATCGCCACACGTGAGTATTTCAGTTTTTTAAGTATTCAATTTGAGATGGCTCCAAGTCATCCACTGATCCACGGCTCTGAGACAGCTGAAAAGTGGTGATTTTCCAATGTCTTTGGGGCATTCCAGTTGAAGGAGTATTTGCGTGTCATCTGCATAGTTATAGCACGTGAGGTGAAATTGATTGATCAGTACTGGTAATGACTTCATGTAAATGTTGAAAAGCATGGGCGAGATGATAGAACCTTGAGGGACCCCTGCTTTTGTGGAGTACGGTTTGGACGAGAAAGGTGGGGTATGGATGACATTAGTTCTGTTTCGAAGGTAGGACGCGATCCAGTCTAGAGCAGTTCCCTCTATGCCGGCTTCATAGAGACTTTGTTTCAGAGTGTCATGGTCAACCGTGTCAAAGGCAGCTGAGAGGTCCAAGAGGAGTAGCGCAGCAACTCCGTTGCGGTCAACTGTATTTTTCAGGTCATCCCAGATGGCAAGGAGGGCAGATTCAGTGCCTCTTCCCGGACGGAATCCTGTTTGGAAGTCTGAGAGTACTTCATTTTCTTCAATGAATTGTGACATCTTGGCGAACGCTGCTCTTTCTATCAGTTTGCCCAGGAAAGGTCCATTTGTAATGGGTCTGTAGTTGTCAGGGTTCAGCGGGTCAGAGTTTGTTTTCTTCAGTAAAGGGCGTATGTGTGATTTTTTGAGTTCTTCTGGAAATATTCCGGTAGTTAAGGAATCGTTGATGATTCTTCTTACTGGAGTGGCAGCAGAGGTTGTTAAAAGAATTGTCTTGAAAGTTTGTGGTGGACAGGGGTCAGAAGGGCTGCCGGCAGGCCTGCTTGCTTTGACCAGGTCCATAAATTCATCGGAGAGGCTTGGTTAGAGTATTCTTGGATTGTTGTTTTGTACAAGTGTTAGTGCTGGTGCTTTGTTTCTGTTTTAAGTACGAGTCCAACATGTCTGCTTTGTCCGTGTAATGATTTGCCAGTTTGTCTGTGAAATCTTGAGTAATAGGATGAGTTCCTTCTAAGCAATTTGGTTTGCGAAATTCATTGAGTATTTTATAGAATTCTTTATTTGCACATTTAGCGTTTTGAATTCTGTCTGAATAGTACCTTTTCTTAGCTTTTTTGATAGCCGACTTGTATAATCTGCTAATTTTTTGTAGGTGAAGTTTGTCTTGTTTGGGGTTTGTTTTGAGCCAGGTACGTTGCAGCTTTCTAATTTGTTGTTTTATGTCTTTTATTTCTATGTTTCTCCAAGGTGCTTTTTTTCTTTTGTTCTGTTGTTTGGTTTTGAGTGGTATCAGGATGTCAAAAGCTTCTTGTAGCCACTCATATAGTTTTTGAACAGAACTTATTGTTTCCAGATTTGTACTTGATGTTAGTTGTGTTTCTAAATGTTCCAAATTGAGTTTGTTCCACGGCCGATAGGTGGATGGATGTAAGGTAGTTTTAGGTGAGTCGCTTAGTGTTGTTTTATGTTGGAAAGCAAGCAAGTGGTGGTCTGACCATGTGACTGGAGTTATAGTTTGAAAGTTAACTAGTTCAGTATTAGCAAAAATGACATCTAGGATATGTCCAGCGGTGTGTGTCGGTTTGTGAACAATCTGATGGAGGTTCAGTGCGTCTAGGCCAGTGATTATTGTTTTTGGATGGGTCATATTGGGTTTGTCAAACCAAATGTTGAGGTCACCCAGAACGCATAGGTTGGAGTGTATTGTTATTAGGTTTGAAACTGTGTCTAGAAGTGCGTCTGGGAATGTCGCCTTGCTAGGTGGAGGTCTGTAAAGGAGCAGGAAGTTACAGGAGGAAGACGGTGTAGGATTGCATCTTGTTAGAAGAGCCTCACAATTCTTTATGGAGATGTTGTCAATTTTAGTGATATGTATTGTTTGCCTGAATACAACAGCTAGACCACCTCCTTTTTGGCTATACGATTTTGGGTGATTGTTTGATAGCCTAGAGGAATGGCTTCATGCAGGACTGGGGCCATATCCTCTCCCAACCATGATTCGGTTATGAATAGTATGCCTGGTTTTGCATCTGTGAGAAGGTCGTAGATGTGATGCTTGTTTTTAGAGAGGGATCGAGCATTTATTAGTAGACAGTTTAGAGAGTAGCTTTTGGTGATAGTGAGACTTTGTTTTGTAGAAGAGTGGTCAGTATTGTGTGGGTTTGTAGCAGGTGTGTTTTTAGAGCTGGTATTAGCTGTATTAGGATAGCAATCGTGTAGCTGTTCTGTATCATGTTCCTCATCCAGCATGCTAAGAAGGCATTTTGATGGGTCTGCGTGTGTATGTGGTGGAGATGGTGTTTGAGAGTGAGTTGGAGTGCTGTGTTGTTTTCGTGGTGTGACATTGTTGTGAAGTAGACATGGGGAAGCGAAGTTGTGAGGTATGGCATGTTGCTTATATTGTTTGCGTGTGTTTAATGCGGAAGGTGTATGAGTCAGGGGTGGTGGTACAGCATGTGGGTCATGTAGTAAGGTTCTAAATTGTACAATGGATGAGAGGCGGTTAGAAGAGAGTTGCTGTGTTGCTGTATCTGTGTTAGGTGTGGTGGAAGAGAGAAAGCTTGGCATTGGAGTTGGTTCCTTTGTGTTGTTTGAAAGGTGGGTGTATGTTTGTATTTTGTGATGGTAAGTATTATGGGGTGTTGTGCTTTGAAGATCTTGTGCTGGTGTGTGATATGTTTTGTTTTTGAGGAGTAGTGAAAAGGGGTGCTGATGTATATGTTTCATGCAATGGATTTGGTTGTATAGTATTGTTTGTGAGAGGAGGTTGTACGGTAGAGGGGGTGGTGATGTGTTTATGAGTAGAGTGTATGATGTGTGTAGGTGGGAATGACGTAGAGGTAAGAGTGTTTGTCTTAGACTGGTTTGTTGCAAGAGTTAAAAAGTGTGGTGGTCTGCAGTGTGTGTGTTGTACGTTAGTGTTATTATGGTAGAAGGGAGAGGAGGGTGTGTGTTGGACAAATGATGGAAGGATGATTATATGTTTGTTAGTGATAAAAGGTGGTATGTTAGGTGTAATTACAGCAGGGAGCGTGTGTCTGGATGGGATGTAGTTATGTATGGTGTTGATTGGCGTTGTGTTAGTGATGAGTGTATTGGTTAGTGGTATAGGATAGGGTTGTGTACTGTTTGTAGGTGATGGTGCATATGTGTGGTAGTTGGGATAGTAGGGTGTATAGATGTGGTTTGGTTGGGTTAGTAGTGCATGCTGGTACATTAATCTGTGCATAGTGTTGTGCGTGGTGTACATTTGGTGTGAGTGTGTTTCTCTGTTTGTGGATGTGGATGGTGTGGGCTGGGTGTTGCTAAATGGGTGAATGGGCAGCATTTTTGGCCCTGGCCAGTCTCGAACAGGCTCAAACAGGCAACTGCCCTTGTCCTCTCTGCCCTTAACAGGCTCAAACAGGCAACTGCCCTTGTCCTCTCTGCCCTTAACAGGCTCAAACAGGCAACTGCCCTTGTCCTCTCTGCCCTTAGCCTCGACGCCCAGGCTGAGACGCCCTAACCCTGGCCTTTTATAGCCCTAGTAATCAGGTGACCCCGTCAGCCAATGGGAACCCTAGCCCTAACACTATCCAATCACATTAGCCCTAAAAATCTAGAACCAATAGGAGACCAGGACCTTACAGCCAATCTTAGCCCTTGTCCAAGCACCCAATCAGTTCAAAACCCTGATCTCTATGTCCAATAGAGGCCCTAGCCCTACCAGTAGTCCCAACCCTAGTCCAAGCAACCAATGGGACAGGAAGCCATAGTCCCTACTTCCAATAGAAAGCCTAACCCTACTCTTAGTCCCACACCTAGTCCAGCAACCAATAACACCAGAAGCCCTAATCGCTACTTCCAATTAAAGGCCTAGCCCTAGTTCCACCTTAGTCCCAACAACCAATAACACAGGAAGCCCTAGTCCCTACTTCCAATAGAAATCATAACCCTAGCCCTAGTCCCAACCCTACATTGATTGAATCACAGACCCAGAAACCAATCAGCACCCTCAAATACCCAACCAATGAGGACACTAACCCATATCCAATAGAAACATCAGATACAACCACCAATCAGTGTATACATGTACCAACCACTAGCAGACTATATAAGGTCCCAGCAACCTCAGACAAGGTTTGCTGGCCAGGGAGTTGGAAGCTGCTTCTCCTGTTCAGAATCTCCTAGGAGACAGACAGGCTCAATCCACACTTTGGACTTCTGCAGGTAAAAGGCCTCACAAACTTACAATCTAACAATACTGTTTGAATAAAACTTTACTCCCTCTCCTGGCCAAAAAACAAAGTGCACAGTCCCTATTAAACACAGTTTAAACAGCTCACAGAAGCACCCTCTGATGTAGAATATCCCTGTTGCTGGGGGGGGGAGGGGGGCTGGTTTCACTGGCTTGATAACACAAAATGGTGGCTGGGGTGCACTGTTGAACATACAGGTCTTAGCACAGAGCAAAGGAGAAATTTGGAGGGAAAACTGAATAGTCACCAGGAGTGAGAGGGGAAAAACTACAGAGTTTGGACTGCAAATCCCACAATTCAACACGTTAAATGGAAGCAATCATGGGCAGGAAAACCACAAGTTTAACACACAAAACAGGTGATAAAATATGCAATCACAGGCAGGTTAAAACTACAATTTTAAACTGTAACAACCACAGGCAAAGACAGTAATCACAGAAAAGGAAAAATCGTTTTTTAAAAAACATGTTGGGGGGGAAGAGACAGAACTAGTCTGCCTCCTTACCACTTCCTGGACTCTGCTCACTGCAATCTGGGGCACAGGTAGGCTGCAACTCACAAGATGGAGGAGAATGATTTGGGGTGCACCCAGCAAAGCCTTAAGGGGCCTGGGCAGGTGTGAGGGGAGGGCTCAGAGTTGCCTGGTAGCTGAATAGCCAATTCCCAGTCCTAGGCCTGCTGGCCTGGGGGCTGGGGAGCTGCTTCTCCTGTTCAGAATCTCCTAGGAGACAGACAGGCTCAATCCACACTTTGGACTTCTGCAGGTAAAAGGCCTCACAAACTTAAAATCTAACAATACTGTTTGAATAAAAACTTTACTCCCTCTCCTGGCCAAAAAACGAAGTGCACAGTCCCTATTAAACACATTTTAAACAGCTCACAGAAGCACCCTCTGATGTAGAATATCTCTGCTGCTGGGGGGGGGGAGGCAGAGGCAGGGGGCTGGTTTCACTGAGGGCCCAGCTCACACTAGGCTCCTTGTGACGATGCACTCCTCCTGCAGCACATTTCGTGCTCTGCCACTGGATGTAAGAGCTTCAAGCTTGACATCTAACACTAAACAAAGTTCCACTCAAATCAGGAGGGACTCAGAAGGGGGCCTACAGATTACAGCAAAACCATTAAAGCGAATTTACATTAGGAAATGAAAAGTCACGTAAATTACTTTACTGCGTCATTACCTCTGGGTTTAATCATATTCATTGTGAGAAAATGGACACAGTCATTTTCCCTGATACTAATCTTAAATGTATACCCCATGCTGGTTCTATCTCTGAATAAATCTGGAAAGTGGCTGAAGAGCTATCAGTGCGTGTAGTAGATGCAACTCCCGCGATAAAGTAATAGCAAATGATAATATAGACATTCTGAGGTGTGTAATTTGATCAAAACTTGGTGACAAAAGCTCAAGAAAAAAAAAAACGGATTTGATGTTAGCATTAGCCCAAGTTGAATGCACCCAGATTCAATTTAAATGACTGAGTTCACAGGTTTTTGAGCACACAGTCATTAAGGTAATAAATATATTTCACACGAATTCCAAAGCAGCAGATGTTATAAATTAATTACTACTTATCTTTATGATTCAGGGATTCATAAACCATATTCTCTCACCAAAATTAATATTTTCACTAATGTTTTCTCATGCAAATATTAATTATGAAATCCACAATTCCTATTGCTCACTTACATGATTATATTAGATTATAACTATATGCACTCATGCGATTTAATAAAAGGAATGCGTGCACGAGTAGGGTAGCTGTTCCCTTGCTGTTTTTAGGGCTTTCGCACACTTACTGTAGTTTCTGAATTTTAAAAACGCCACCATTCAAAACGGAACTACACAAAAGAATTGAAGATACAAAAGTGAACAATACAGCTAAACAGAATTATAAATGATCCGATTCATTAAAGTCATAGCAAGAAAACAAATCTATAGTGTAAGTACACAGACTACTGATAATGGCATAAATGAAGAAGAGCTAGGAAATGTCACTATCTTTTTGCGCTCGCAAAATCAACTCCAACATGGTAATCCAGGGGCACAAACATGATTTCACACTGGCCAATGGCCACTGGCCAATGGCGCTGAAATTACTCGACGTTTCATTAGGGGAGAATATGGTGGCTAGGTTTTTACAAGCCTTCACTCTCTTCTTCTGATGCTCTTCGTAGTCCACAACAGGCTAATAATCCCTGTTGCTTGCTGGACAAGGGTGTTGGCTGTGTTATAACGTGGGAGGTTGTAGAAGTACCTTTATAGCTTTCCAGTCTTCCATTATAGATGAAGAGAGGGTAGAGGGGTGTTCTCGTCTACCCTTCTTCGGGGACTCAGTCACCAAATATGATCAGTCATGATGTCATGCAGAGAAAGAGCTCAGTGCTGGGCTGGACTGGGTAGTCACTGAATAGCTGAAAACAAATCAGTACAAACTTCTGAGATTGGAGAAACATCCATGAATTAACAAGATTGTTAGATGGAAGAAACCCCACACAATCAATAAATGTCTTTCACTGAAAAAAGATCTGCCATGTATGAAAATCTGGAGTGGACGATCACCTCCTATAAGGAATCTGGACACTGTATGTCACGGATTCCAAGGATTCTTCATCTTTTGGCAGTTGTCTTCTTATCGGTCCAGGAACTTCGTTTGAAGAGTATAGTAATTTGTGAGTTAGCATTTTACCTATAGTATTGTCCCAAGAATTAGCTATTGTATGCATACATAGTTTTGTCTGTGGGTAAGAGGCGAAGGGTTAGAATGGCTTAGAAGGACAGTTTTCATACTTATCATCTTACTATGACACGTTGCAAAGGTTCTCTGCAATGACACAGAAATGGGAATTGAACCAGTATGTTTTGAAGAGACAAACCATTGCATCTCTCCCTATATGGGTAGGGCCATGGAAATGCTGGTCATGGGAACCACTTAGTATAGGACTGGTCTCCCATCTGTTGAAACCCAGATCTCATCCTGGTTTTTCACACACCCTGCTCTGACCCACCATTCCTGTTCACTTTCTGTGGCTTCTCCCTACAAATTCTAGATCTCCTCCCAAGTGTCAGTCATCCACAGATTTGAAGCAACATCATTCTCTGAATCACTAGAAACGATCTCTATCCAATGTCACACTCAAGAGTGTAGTACCTTGCCATCTCATCAGCAAAATCTGTAAACTTCAATTGAAATAACCAACAGACTCCACCAGCAAGAATACGCAAGGTTGGAGCGAACATACGGAGCTGTTGAGAAATAAAAAAGGGAAAGGGAAAAAGAGGGGAGAAGCTGCACCTGGTCAAGGACTCTGAAGGGGGGGGGGGCTACGTTTCCCGCCCCTCCTACGACCGGAGAGCACTCTTAAGCACGACGCATGCCAGCGGCCATCGTAGCCGCCAACAGCCTTGTTTGTTTGTCTCCCCAGGAGGGGAGAAGCCGCACCTGGTCAAGGACTCTGCAGGGGGGGACTACGTTTCCCGTCACCCCCTGTGACCGGAGAGCGCTCTTAAGCGTGACGCCTGACCGTGACCATTGTAGCCGCCAACAGCCTTGTTTGTCTACTCAGGAGGGGAGAAGCCGCACCTGGTCAAGGACTCTGCGGGGGGGGGGGACTACGTTTCCTGTCACTCCCTGCAACCGGAAAGCGCTCTTAGTCGTGATGCCTTTCCACGGCATGGGACGTGTACGGGGTCAGGGGCTGGCCCGTCCACGCCCATTGGAGACCGGAGGAGGCTGGGCCCCCCTCTGATAAGTGGAATTCCCTGAGGCTTTCTCACTCTCAACACAGGAAAATATAGCTAATCCAGGAAATGGGTAAGCGGAAAGCCACAATTGATCAAGCGTGGTGAGCAACAGTGAACACATTAGATGCATTTCTATCAAGGGCAGCAAATGTTCTCTCACAGGAGATAGAGCTTACAGAGCGACGCCTATCATTGGAGCCCTCCCTTCCCCTGAGGCGATGCTCCCTAGGGGAAGGTAGACTGAACAGTGATTTTATCCATCCTCCAACAGATGCCCCCTCCAAACTGCTCACAAGCACGGAACCTGCACTTCTGTTTTAGTACATAGTCCCGTAGTGTCTACGAGTGAAGTTGAGTTCCCCCTCCAGCTTGAACAAAAAACTCAATCACCGGTTAAGAGAAGAAAGAGTGGTAGGAGCGAAAAACAAAAGCGCGTAAGACCACCAGACTGACAAAAGCGGTGGTTACCACAGACCTTGAAAATAGCAGAAGCCATCCCTCCCCCTCGAATTCCTTATCCCCGACGAGAGACGAGGTCATGTGGAAAAAGTTAGAAAACTTGGTCACCCTCCGACTTGAGCCACTCCTCCGTAAATTAACGAAGATAGAAGGAAGATTATCCCGCTTTGATAATCTAGGAGCAATTAGCTTGCAACCTTTATTACCTCCCCGCCCAGCAAGCGATCACCAAGTGCAAGGGAGGAACCAAACAGGGGAAGCTGAACCAGATTATGCACATATCGCAAATTCTGTGGCCCCCACATCGGACACTGTTCTGTGTGTGCAACCTCCGGTACCCTTGGCACCCCGTCAACCCCCAATACAACAAGAGAAAGTAGCAGAAGCTGAAGCACAAAGATGGTTTTAAATAGCATTACCACTCAACAGAGACCAACTGAACTTATGGGGGGACTAATGAGGGGTGCGGGCGGAGGCCAGAAGAAGATAGGTGGGAGCAGAACTCTCATTTACATCAGCCACTAGATCTCCCTCAAGCAGCCTCACCTTTTGTCCTGGTTTTGGTGAACGTACCAGTCTTGCAAGAGGGGCAGGGGAAATCAACAACTCAACTAATGGCTAAAAGTCTATACTGGCTATTGAGGCAAACAAACAACTTTGAAGGGGGGGCGCGGGTTTTAGTCAAACCATATTATCATGGCTAGGAGAGTGGGGTGGGTGGGCTCATCTAGAAAAACACTGTCAGGGGACTGTGTGCTAGTAAATTTTAATAATACATTTGAAGTCGGGCTCCTCCTAGGCCAGCTTTATAAAGCAGTTCTCCCCGGGACTCAGATCTCCACCATACCGTCGGAGTATTTTTATAGCCATACCTCACTTTTTATTAATGGGCCCAGGAGAGACCCGATGGTAGGGATGGCGGGAAACAGAAAAGATGTAAACATGGGTGATTGTGAGCTGAGATTGGAGAATGCATTTGCCCCCTTGATAGATTTAGAAGCCTGTGATTGACTACCTCCGGCCGGATATAGCCACGATGGAGGGCTGGCACGATCCCATGTCACTATACAAGGGGGTGAAAAAAAAAAACAATGAGCAGATAAGGGTCCACAAAGAATGTATAAAACTAGCTTCTTGGAATATGGCAGGTTATAGGCTCGAAATTAGGCAACCCACATTGGCAAAACCAAGATATTGTATGCCTACAGGAGACATGGGCCACTGACCATGTATTCTTAGATGGATACCGCTCATTTCAAACAGAAGCAATATCATCGTCGTCAGGTAGAGCCAGAGAGGGGTCTACTAACTCTAATCTCAAACACTCTACCATTAAAAATAAAGAAGTTTGAGCACCCAAGCCCCCAATTCCATCTTCTTCTGGCGGAGGATGACAGTAGCCAAGTATGGCTCCTAATAAATTATTATAATAATAATAACTTTGGGGGAAACATGCAGTCAGTGGCGGTCACACTAGACAGAGAGATTGCTAAAATTACTAGTCATGCTGGCAAGAGAGAAATTTGTATTATATGGGTAGGTGATTTCAATGTTCACCCTTGTAAATACACACAAAACCGGTTCTGTGGCTTAGAAGATAGTAAGGGGGACCCTATTTACCATTGTGCACATCGCGAATATGGAAACACCTTAAATAGAATGTTCTACGCCAGAAATGGGGTAATAGCAAATAGGGCAGACGTAACAACGGGCAACTTGGAAAAAACTTTTAGACGTAATGACCAAGAAACCACAATTGATTTTATATTAGTGTCCAATTCTCTTAGTGACCAGCTTACTCACATGGATAGATTATTTACAAGTTTCAGTGACCACGCAATCCTCTTTACTCAGTTGACCCTGGAGTTTAGGAAAGCAAGACAACGACTAAAAATACAAAAGCCAATTTTGGCTAGAAAGAATGGATATCAACTAAAGTGGAGCCAAATTGACAAGATGAAACTGATCCCGCAAATCTTATTTAACATTATGGGGAATGTTTTAAACTGCCTAGAACTGGAGAGCGCTCCTGACTTATTGCTACCGCAGTTTGTAGACTTTCTTGAAAAAGTGAAATTGGCCCTTACCCAGATAAAGCCATAGTAAGTCGCTGGTTTGATCGCCCATGCACAAAAGCTCTCCAAAAAGCCCTGAAAAATCAGCCCGGAAATAGTACCTTGATAAGGTTGTTATGCAGGGACTATAAAACAGCCAGAAAGACAAGAGAAAGGGACATGAAGGAGGAGCTTTGGGCAGAACTTGAACAAGTTGCCAGTACTAGAAGTAGCAGAAACTTCTGGAAGGTATTCAATGCCCCGCTCTTTAAAAATCCCAAGGACCCCACGCTGGATGCCCATGTTGGCGAAGAAGCATGGGTGGCAAATTTTGAGCATATTTTTGCTTCTAATAACATTCCCTCGAATGACTCTCCTAGCCCAGATATAGTCCTGAATGACCACCTAACATTTTCACTGGCAGAAGTAAGAAGAGAATTGGCCTCCTGTAGCTCTGGGAAGGCGCCGGGACCCGATGGGGTCCCTATAGACTTCTTTCTGGAACATCAAGACTTGTGGGCCCCCTTAATAACAAATGTTTTTAACGGGATAGCCAAAGCTGGCCCCCTAACTTCATGGAAGACTAGTGTAATTGTCCCCATATAAAAAAAAAGCTGATAAAGAGAATCCGCAGAACTATAGGCGATTTCTCTGCTGGATACTACTGCAAAGCACATGGGTCGACTGCGGCTACAGAGGCTGGAAGAGTGGGAACAAGACAAGGACATTTTAATGCAGGCGCCGTATGGTTTTCAAAGAGGTAGGGGCACAATAGATCAGTGTCTAAATCGAACTTTGACCATAGACAAATATACTAGAGCAAAGGGTGGAAAGGTCTTCATGGCGTTCATGGACCTATCAGCAGCATTTGACTTCGTGAGCCACTCTAAACTATGGTATATAATGGAGTCAATGGGGATCGAGTCTGCCATAATTAACTTTATTCATCAACTATACTCCCATGCAACCGCTTGCGTTCGCTACCGCAAACAAGTGGAGTGCACTCGTCTGTTTAAGATCGACAGGGGAGTCAGGCAAGGGTATGTCCTTGCCCCATTTTTATTTTCCATCTACACAAATGGGGTTGAGGCAGCTCTCTTGGATTCAACTCCAGACGTTCCTGTGTTTGACACCCTTCCCGTTCCAATATTGGCCTATGCTGATGACGCAGTATTAGTTGCCAAAACGGGGGTGGCTCTTAAACGACTAATAACGGCATATGCGATATTTATGGCGTCATTGGACCCGAGGGTTAATGAAGCTAAATCCTTTGTTCTCATAGCAGGGGCCGGTAATCGTGATAGAGTACCATATTTCCATATGCACTCACGTAAATTAGAGGTGGTAGATACCTTTTCATATCTGGGGGTCCTGTTTGATAAAAACTAAGCAAGGTTAAGCTTGGTGGTGGGCAGGGCCCTAGGTATGGAGAGGAGTATGGCAGCTACTATGTAATTCGCAAAGAAGCTGGGCTCAAGACCTTTAGACCCAATAAAAAAGATCTACCAGGCAAAGACTATTTCAGCTGCTACTTATGGGGCAGGAGTATGGAGTATGGCTTCTATAGATTCCCTCCAAATCCTTGAAGACAGAGGGGCATATTCTCAAGGACTTATCGCCGAGTTAGCGGCACTTTATCGCAGCCAAAGTGGCGATAAATTCATCGCACAATTCACAAGCAGGTGCTAACAGCCGATATCACCAGTTTTCCCGCGATAGCAGCCGCAAAAAACATCGTCACGGATGACACCGGCAACTAACGCTAATGAGATGCAGAGTAGGCATTCCCGTGCAAAAACCCGCGAAAACACCACTCCGCAACATTCCCAACGACCAGCCAGATCGGAGATAAGATTCAAAAACATGCGATAAGGCGCGTTAGCAGCATGGATTTAACACCTGCTCCTACCTGGTGCTAAGTCGGACGACAACCTGCACCATAAAAGGGAGCCCAGCCCACAGCCACACCAGAAGAACAACAGATGCCATGGAGCTACTGATCATGCAGCTCGGAGCCCCAAGAGGGCCACAACACCCACCGCCCGGACCCCCCCTCCCCCCCCCGGACTACCACAGAGGCAGTGCAGACAAAGACACTAGACCTTCCGAAAACGCACCAGCCTCGGAGACTTAACGCCAGAGGAAGTCATTGCCCACTACAGGCTCAAAAGGACAACCACCCTCCGCATCCTGACCCTCATTGCCCACAGGCTGACGGTACCAACACAGCAGAGAACCAACATCCCTCCGCAGACAAAGCTGCTGGCCGTGCTGCACCTGTTGGCCTCTGGGACCTTCCAACCAACAACTGCTATAGTCGGAGGAGTCTCACAGTCAGCCCTGTCAAAGTTCCTCACACCTGTCTTGGGTGCCATCATCAGCTTGCTACCCCAGCAACTTTACTTCCCACACACTGCGCAGGAACAGCTGGAGATTAAGCAAGGCTTCTACGCCATAGCTGGCTTCCCACACGTGTTGGGGCAATCGACTGCATACATGTACTCCTCGTGCCCCCTGCCGCCACTGCACACAATTACCGCAACAGGAAACACACGCATTCCATCAATGTGCAGGCAATAGTGGACCACCGGGGACTCTTCACCAATGTCGTCGCCAACTACCCAGGCAGTGTGCATGATTCATTCATCTTCCGACAGTCCATCATCAACCAGCGCTTTCAGGATGGCACCTATGGAAATGCACTGCTCGTCGGTAAGTAACAACTGAACACACCACACACCTCAACTCCACCAACATACAACTCACAACCCTGGGAATGCACACGTCACAAAATCACATACAACATGACAACCAACATCCCCACATTGCAGACACGACAACACAACTTACTGTGACAACCTGGGCTAGCCATGTACACAAACCATCAACGGCATGGCACCTCAACCACACAATAGCAGAATGTGGGGAGAGGTGGGAACCCGGCATGGTCGAAGGAGGCAAGTGACCCATGAATGTGAATGTACACAATGCCAAGTGTGGCGTGGATGTGCTGGACAGACTGCAGTATGCAGACCACAGACACTTCCATGTCGACATACACTGCTGGTGTCTGCAGTTTACTGGACGCAACCATGTTACCGCAGCCAGTGGGGAAGAATACGGAAATGTAGCTTGTTACGTCCCCCCTGTAAGCGTGAGCGGAGTGGGCTGGCCCGGCGTACGCCAGGCCAGCGTAGGGGTGTGAATAAAAGCCCGTTACTCTGGGCGTGGTTCTCTTCCGGAATGGCCAACGTGCCTGCCAGGGCTGCGCCTCTCACCCCGCCACGAGGCCGACGCCGTGAGCGGCGGTGCCTGCGATCCTGTGCGCCTGCTGCACCCCAGGCAGCTGGTCCCAAGACCCGTCTTGCCCACCCCAGCGCACCCAGGCCTCACTGCTCACCTGCCGACACTGGCGTGTGTCAAAGAGGGCCCACCACGTGCCGGTGCAAGCTCCAAGCCCGAGGCCCGCGACCATGGCAGCCTCCTCAGACCATCACGGCCTCCGCGACACAGGCCCCCATTACTCCTTTCTCATTGACGTACTCCACCGCTGCCTCCGGCCTACACTGCGGTCCAGTAGGTCACACATTTGGAACTGAGTCTTGATTATACAATGGCAGAGTACATACGTTTATTGCAGATTTTATATCACCGTACTCCCTACGATGTGGTGCCACCAACTCTGTGCATAGCATTCCAACGACACGTGTCTGTGGGCCCTTGCTGACTACTGCCTTCGGCCTACACTGCGGCCCAGCACCGCGGGGTCACCTGTGTACTGCCTACACTGCGGTCCAGCAGGCCTCACACCAATCCAATCCAGTCCGGACCAGGCAGGGCACGGCATTGTCGCAGCCTGCACACATGCTCAGCTCTGGTGCTTCTACCTCCATCAACCACAAATCATCACCACATGGCATTCCAACGTTGTGTGTGAGAGTACCAGGAGGAGCAGCCTGAACAGAAGTTGGCCCGCGCTGACCGCTGCCTCCGGCCTACACTGCGGTCAAGTAGGTCACACATTTGGAACTGAGTCTTGATTGTGCAATGGCAGAGTCCATATCATTGTACGCAAGGAGAGGAGTAAGAGGAAGACGCGGTTCAGTCTGGATGAAAAAAGGATCCTCGTTATGGAGGTGACCGAACACTACCAACAACTGCTCTGGTGCCACTAACTCTGTGCATCGCAAGCCAAGGACACGTGGCTGGGGGCCCCTGCTGACCGCTGCCTCCGGGCTACACTACGGTCAAGTAGGTCACACATTTGGAACTGAGTCTTGATTTATTTATGGCAGAGTTTATACCATTGTACAAGCCTCATTGCAGACTGCATCCCCTTTCAGCTCTGGTGCCACTAACTCTGTGCCCCGAAATCCATGGACACTCTCTGGTTGAACTTTGGTGGCGTCTGAGTCTATGGCCTGGGGGTTGTTTTCATCATCATGTAGCAGATACTGACTTTGTGTCAAAAATGAGTCTGTAGCATTCATCTCCTCCATATTGCCTGTGTCTGCTTGGTACTGCCCTCTGTATCATGCACTGGAAGATCACCTTCCACTGTCCCCCCAAACCCTCCGTGACATTCACCTTGGACATCGACGAGGACCCGCTCCGCTCTCGTAGCCCTACCTCAGTGCACCGGTAGTCACTGTCCCATGGCGGTGTTCCATGTGCCGGCCGCTGTGCATCCGGGGCCACTAACTCCGTGCCGCTCAAGTCATGGACCCTTGCTGTTTGAACTGTGAACTTCTGATTGTCTGATCACTGTTGTAGTTGTTGCCAGCACCAACCACTCCTTGAGGGCTGGCTCACACTCACCCCACACCCATCCAGCACAGGCATCACTGGACATGTGACCCTGGCAATAAAAGGGGCCGGGCGCACATGCCCGTAGCCAGTTCCACAAACTATCTAAGTGTGTCCGTGTGGTCATTGTGTATGCATGAGGGCCCCGGGCCCTGCCACATTGCATTGTGCGGTGTACAGCGGGCGCAACCATGTCACCTCAGGCAGTGGGTGAGACCTGGGACATGTAGCTGTGTCGTAGCCCCCTGTAGGCGTTGCCGGAGTGGGCTGGCGTATGACAGTCCAGCATAGGGGTGTGGATGATCACCCCGGGGCTCTGGGTGTGGTTAAGTGTTGGGCTTGCCAATGAAGTACCTAATGCGTGTGTCTCTGTTGTAGTGTCGGCGCCACCCGTCCCGCATTGGACAAAGTTGCAATGTAACATGCCCCTGGAGTGCAGGCTCGGCCGAAGGGATAAATGTATGAGCGCAAGCCCGCTCGGGGTCCGGGATCATACATGCCAACTGTTGTGTGTGTATCGCTATTGCCGCAGCATAAGCCAAAGGTCTTGCCTCGACCGCATCGTGAGTTCAGCCAGCCATGAACTCTACATCTGTGTCCGCCCTATCTTTACCATAGGCCTACACACACGTGGCCGCCCACCTTCAACGCACAACATCACAGTGTCGTTGTCAGGCTTGTGGACATGCGCAGACAGGCATGACAATGGTGTGCCGTAGGAGTGCAAGTGATGCAACTGCGCAGCGCACACAGGTAATTAGGCTCAGGGGGAGGGAGGAGCAGCAGTGAGGCTACATAATACACATTGATGGCGCTCATTTGCTACAAGCAGTACATGTCACACAGGAATCACTATGACACACATCACACGCCAATCAACTGGTGTGCCTGCCAACACATCATGCAGAACCAACTATTGACTCATGTCTCTCTGCACTGTCACAGGTGATCAAGGATATGCACTCTGCCCTTGGATAATGACACCCCTCTGAGCCCTGAACACACAGGCCCAGAGGCAGTACAATGCGGCCCACAAACGCACCAGGGGCATCGTGGAACGCACATTTGGCGTGTTGAAGTCACGTTTCAGGTGCCTGGACATCACAGGTGGGAGGCTCCTATACAGCCCAGACATTGTGTGCAAGATGATCGTTGCATGTTGTGTGTTGCACAACATATGTGTACGCACCAATGCCCCATGGTTACAAGTGCCAGATGCACCGGAAGATGAGGAAGATGATGAGGAAGATGAGGCAGGTGGACCACACCCCACTGCAGCAGGAATAGCCCGTAGGAACACCATCATTGACAATTTCTTCACATGAGGACGTCACATTGTGGCAGTCCTTAGCAATCATGAGACAGTACAAAATGGCCACAGGCACAGCATGTGCAAATAAATTCTTTTCAACACACTTTCCCTGAGTTTCTGTATGTGTGCTGCAGTGTGGCACGGGGATCAGGGACATGGTCCAGAGTCATTGTGGGTGTGCAGTGTGCTCTACTTAATTGTGCATGTGTGCCATTGTGCCCATCTCCCCCCGTCCCCCCAGTCCCTGGTCGGTACTCACCCTGTTGATGTTGTGTCAGGTCATGTTGTGCAGTGTCCCGATCCCCAACTCCTGGCACCGTATCCTGACTGATGACTGTGGCCACCATTTTCTCAATGTCATCCAGCTCCTGGTGTGCCGCTGGTCCCCCACCTCCAATCTGCGTTGCTGCTTTCATGTTGGCATTGGGTTTCTTCTTGGTTTTGCCCTTCACATCATTCCAGCGACTCTTGACCTTTTCCATTGTCCTCCTCGACACTCCGACTGCATTCACGTTGTTCAGGATGTGCTGCTATATTTCCGTTTGTGTGGCCGATGACACAGTGGAGGTGACGGGCAGTTGTGGGTAGTGTTCTGTCACCTCCGTGACGAGGATCCGGTTTTCCTGCGGACTGAACCCCATCTTCCTCTTCCTCTTCCCCTTGCCCTTCCCCGGCGTTCCTGGATGGTCGTCTGTGGGGCTTGTGGGGTTCGCATTGTCCTCTGCACTCGGTCCGGGTGCTACGCAGTTACATTTTTTTCTCTTTTTTTTTTCTCTGCTTCTATAGTGCATTTTCACGCATGTCGCGTGGGAATCGCAGGCCTGTCGCTGGTTATCGCTGATTTTTGTTTCGCGATTTGGGACATCGCAACTTTTTTTGCGTTCGTGTTTCGCATTTTTTCGGCGTCGCGTTAATTTTAACGCGGGCATTTGTCCCGTTATCGTGTGACTATCGCATGGTGTGGTTGGGAATACTGCATTAACAGGGTGTTATTTTCCCGCAATAGACTGCGATGTGAGAAGTTGCGTTAAGCGAATTTGGCGATAGTTAACACGTTCTTGAGAATATCCCCCAGATTCTTTAAGAGACTGGTTTCCCTTCCTAGTTCCTACTCAAATTATCTTCTCCACACAGAGCTGGGATTACCTTACGTGTCAGACAGCATTAGACTAGCACCGATTTTATTATGGCATTCCATTTGGCGTAGGGACAATGTAAATTTAACACAAACTATAATAAAAAATTGCTTAAAATTGGACAATAAACAATATTAGATGGCTGCAATATGTAGAGTCAACCCTGACCGCCCTTGGGTTAGCAGAATTATTCGATGACCCAAGTGCGTGTACGAAGATTACGAAACAGAAAATAAAGGGTACCTTTATATCCAGGGCCACCTATGACTAACAGGAAATAAACTGTGCTAAACAAACAGTTCTTTTATATCAGTTGACTCCGCCCATCATAGAGGGGTGTTTTCCTATCTAGAGAGTATTAGATTTTTCTAGCATAGATATATTTTACTAAGGTTCTGACTGAACCTAATCCTCCTGATGTTGGGTTTTCCTGCAAGAAAATTTAAGCATTCTGAATTGACACCGTACCCATGCGATAACCAATCACAGCTGTCTGACTTACATGTATTTTTGTTTTGTGGGCTATATAAGAAAGAAAGAGAGAATTATATCCTTCCGATTTTAAGGCGCCATAATTTAAGGCAATGTCGAATAGCATTATATTTTTTAAAGACCCTTTCTGACCCTTTGTATGTTTTTCGATAGCCACATTCTTATGGGCTTGCATAAGGAGGAGGAACCTTATGGGACACTAGCCCTCTTTGAGGCTATTAGGATATATAAGTAAGCTGTATCTCTACGATTATATATTGTCACTAAGTAGCCCATAAGATATGTTTTAAAAAAGTTGAGGTTTTAGTGATGCACGGCCTGTTTTATGTCATCTTTGACTTTTACGCCATGAATGTCTTTTTAAATTTTTTTTTTAATTGCAGTTTTTGTAACAATACAACATTGCAGAAAGATGGTTCCAGCATGTTCATGGCAGTACAGAGAGAAAAAAACATGCAGAGCAACCACTAGTGATCATCTTGTAGTTACATCAGTAATTAGAGATCACCACGGCCATCTATAGCGTGTTCCTCATGCCCACCCTCCGCAAGTCCCACATTCAACAATTACAAGTATTAACGCATCAAGTATCGTTACATCCATATAAGGAGACACTTTACGTTTCATATACATAAGTAAAGCATACAAGACATCATGTAGGTTGGGAGCGCGGGTCTGTAGTGGGCGCCAGCGGGTGTTCTAGGAGATACAATTTGAGAGGGTCCCATATGTCACGAGGTCGAGAGGAGAGTGGAAGGAGTTCAGGATAAGTATATGCCTGCTCTTGCCAGAGTATCATATCTGCTATCCACTCCTTGAATTTAGGCGCCCGGCCCCTGCCCCACCTGCAGGCCACACGGCGTCTGGCAAGTAGTAGACTAAATGTAACAAATTTGCATTGCGCCGCTGGGATCTCCTCTGCGAGGCCGAGAAGTGCGAGCAGCAGAGATATTGGGATTTTCAAGAGTGTCATCAGTTCTAGCACATCAAACACCTGCTGCCAAAATGTACATACCGAGCTACATTCCCAAGCAAGGTGCAGGAAATCAGCTGCCTCTGCCCTGCACCTGTCACATCGGTTGGTGTCTCGGAGGCCATATTTGTGCAGCTTAACCGGGGTGTAGTAAAGGCGGTGCAGAAATTTGTAGTGAGTGATGCGAAGTCTGCTGCTAGAGGAGACCAGCTCGGTCTGTTTACAACAATACTCCCACTGGTGTTCAGTAATATCTTGCCCAAGCTCAGTGGCCCATTTTTAGCGTGCAGCGCAGGGAGTGTATTCTATTTCAGTGTATAGGCTATGGTACAATGTGGATACCACGTGGGAAGCATTTTCAGTGCGCAGCATGTGATGCAGTGGGGCTACTGTTGGGGGCTCAAGAGGGTATGAGGGAGTATGTTCTCTAACACCTTGTCGTAGACGGACATAAAGGAAAACATCCATAGGGGAAGGGGATTTGTCCCTAAACAATTGCGGCAAGGTTTGAAACTTGCCATTTAAATAGAGGTCTTCCCAGCAATGTATTTTGTGTGTATTTTTAGTCTTGGTAAAGACTCCTTCTTGCAAGACAGGCATCTTCGGATGGTATGTAAGTGGAAGCTGCGGAGAGTAGAGCATGGGAGCCTGCAGGTGGAGCACTATATGTTGCCACGCTTTGACCGTACACTCCACTGAGGTCGGACACATCGGCCGTGGTGCAGGTGTAGACAATATGGCTCCATCTAACGGGATAGGGTCCACCAGCCAATGTTCCGTTGCAACATGAGGTGTATATTTGGGAGGGTGGAACCAGTAGTGGGCAAAGTGTGCCTGCGCACATAATTAGTACATTCAAAATTGGGGATTTCAAACCCTCCTTGAGAATAGGGTCGTGTGAGTGTGTCCCATTGTAACCGGGGTTGTTTACCACCCCATACCAATCTGATTAATTCCGATCTGAGCAAGGAAAAGAAATGACTACCCGGATAATAGGGAATATTTAAAAACAAGTATAACAGCTTGGGGAGGAGGATCATTTTAATGAGGGAAACGCGCCTGTTAGAAATGGGATCTCTAGTTGGCAAGGGCTTGCACCTTTGTCCAAGTAGGGACCCTTCTTCCTAGTCAGGGTAAGGGAGTTACACTCCTAAAATAACCCCTGCTCACCCCCTTGGTAGCTTGGCACGAGCAGTCAGGCTTATTCTAGAGGCAGTGTGTAAAGCATTTGCACATAACCAACAGTAATACAGTGTAAGCACTACAAACTGACACCACACCAGTTTAGAAAAATATCCAATATTTTTATATACTTTAAAACAAGACCAAATACGATAAAAATCCACAGTACAGTACTTTAAAACTGATTACGTTGCAAGATAACTTCTTCTTTGCAGGAATAGTTCAAAAACAAAGTTCGTACGAGTCGGTAGCTCTGTCCGAGTCTACCGCGATGCTGAAAACCACAGAGTCTAACAGTTCCAGCCGACCGCGTCGATACAGGCCAGCAGAGTCGTGAACAGACTCGGTCACAGTACCTTTCTCGTTGTGGCTGACACGGAGTGTGCGAGCCGGTCGGCGTACGTCGCGGTTGCGATGCAAGATGGAAGCGGTGCAGGGTGCGTTGTCCTCTCGATGCGGTGCAGGCAGCGGCTCGGTGACAATCGTGCAGACGGAGTCGGTGAGTCCAAGGCGTGCGGTGCAGGGTGAGACGGTGCTCGATGCGGTGCTGGCAGGTTGCGATGCAGGCGACCAAGCCGGAGTGCGGGAGCTGGCGTCGGACAGCGGTTCGAGTCGGAGCGGTGCGTCGCAAGCGTGCGAGCGGTGCCCCAACTTCGATGCGGTCACGAGTGTTGAGCCAGTTGCAGCGACAGCGTCGGTCTGGTCCAGCTGGCACAGTGAAGCGATGCGAACTGCGGTGCCCACAGGTCACGGTGCAAGCAGCGGCTCGGTGGCGATGGCGTCAGACGTCGTCGTCGGTGAGACCAGGGTTGCGGTGCGAGATGCGGACGGTGCGGTCTGCGGGGCAAACAGGACACCGGGCCAGCGATGGAGTCGGTTGACGGAGTCGGTTGCGGTTCCCTTCCTCTGTGGCAACTGAAACAGTGGTTCCAGAAGCGGTACCCAGAGGGTTGTGAAGTCTTTGCAGTCCCTGAGACTTCTTAACAGGAGGCCAGCTCGGTTTCAGGCCCTTGGAGATTCTCAGCACAAGTAGTAGAAAGTTCAGACCAGTCCTTTCACTGCCCAAGGCAGAAGCAGCAGCTGCAGGCCAACCCAACAAAGCAACAACACAGCAAAGGGGCAGTACTCCTCCTGGCAGCTCTTCCAGCTCTTCATCTTGGCAGGTTCCTTGATTCCAGCGAGATCTAAATTCATGGGGTCAGGGCCCCAATATTTATATCCCAAATTCCTTTGCTCTCTGAAGGCAGAGAGGCCTTTGCCTGGCACAAACCAGTTCTGGTCAGTCTTGGAGCACTTTGTTGACAAGCCTCCGTATTTCCTTTCAGGGTGCAGGCCAGGGACATCAGACGCACCACAGGAGGTGGAGCCAGCATTGTAGAGGGAAGGCCCAGCCCTATTCAGGTCCCAGGTGTACTCCTCCCACCCATCTACATGTAGATCTTGCTATTCAGCCCTGTGCTGACTCACCCTGTCTCCGGGCATCCCCCAGCCCCTGTCACTCACACTCCAGACAAGGAATACACAACCTAGCAGAGGCAGGCTTGGATGGTTAGACAAGAAAATACCCACTTTCTAAAAGTGGTATTTTCAAACACAGAATGTTAAAACCAACTTCACTAAAGATGCATTTTATCATTCTGAGTCCAGGCATACTAAACTCGAATTTCTACCATGTTCCCTGGGTCAGTTAGGATTATAAACTGTAATAATCAAAACTGCCCATTCTGGCCTATGGGGAACAGGTAGCCTTGCAATAGTGAAAAACGAAATAGGCTGTATTTCACTATCAGGACATGCCACACACACCAGGGCATGTCCTACCTTTCACATACAATGCACCCTGCCCACAGGGGTACCGTGGGCCTACCTTAGGGGTGACTAACATGTAGAAAAGGGAAGGTTTAGGGTCTTGCAAGTGTGTGCACTGGCCAAGTCGACATGGCAGCCCCAGGCTGCGCACAGGCTCTGCATTGGCAGGCCCGAGTTACACTTTACGGGCTGTTTGCGTGGGGGGCACAATCCCGTGCTGCCGCCCACCAACAGCATTTGATCTATAGGCCCTGGCACTCACAGTGCCCTATACTAGGGACTGACACATAGATCAAATAGGCCAAAACATGGAAACACCAATCCATAACATATTTCATACAGGAGCACTTGCACTTTACCACTGATCAGCAGTGAGGAAAGTGCGCAGAAACACTAAATCAGCACAAAACAGAGTCAAAACCAGGAGGTCATAAAGCAAAAGGTCAGGGGAAACACGCCAGAAGATGCCAAGTCTAACACATGTCCCCTCCAGCTGAAAGTAGGGAGAACTACCCAACCCCATTGGAGTTCTCTTCACTAAGGCGGAAGAACCTGGACAGACCATCTGCGTTGGCGTGTTCTGTACCAGGACGGTGTTCCACCGTAAAGTCCATTCCCTGTAGGGAGATGGACCACCTCAGCAGTTTTGGATTCTCACCCTCATTTGCATCAACCATCTGAGGGGCCTGTGGTCTGTCTGAACCCGGAAGTGAGTCCCAAACAGGTATGGTCTCAGCTTCTTCAGTGCCCAGACCACAGCAAAAGCTTCCCTTTCTATGGCACTCCACCTCTGTTCCCTGGGGAGTAGTCTCCTGCTAAGGAAGACTACAGGCTGATCCAGGCCCTCTTCGTTCAGTTGTGAGAGCACCGCTCCCACACCATGCTCTGAAGCGTCAGTCTGCACGACGAATTCCTTGGAGAAGTCAGGTGCCTTGAGCACGGGCGCCGTGCACATAGCTGCCTTCAGGGCATCAAAAGCTTTCTGGCAGGACTCAGTCCAGATCACTTTCCTGGGCTGCTTCTTAGAAGTCAGCTCTGTTAAGGGGGCAACGATGGTGCCATAGCCCTTAACAAATCTCCTATAGTAGCCGGTGAGACCTAAGAAGGCTCTCACCTCTGTCTGGGTCTTGGGGGCTCCCAAGCCAGAATGGTGTCAATCTTGGGTTGTAGGGGCGCCACCTGGCCGCTTCCTACCTGGTGTCCCAAGTACACCACAGAACCCTGCCCGATCTGGCACTTACTGGCCTTGATCGTGAGGCCTGCACCTTGCAGATCCCTCAACACTTTCTCAAGGTGCTGTAAATGTTCTTCCCAGCTGGAACTGAACACAGCAATGTCATCCAGGTAGGCGGCACTGAAATCCTCCAGCCCAGCCAACACCTGATTGACCAACCTCTGAAAGGTGGCAGGGGCATTCTTCAACCCAAAGGGCATCACCCGGAATTGGTAATGAGCTTCTGGGGTTGAGAATGCTGATCTCTCCTTGGCCCCATCGGTTAAGGCAATCTGCCAGTACCCAGACGTTAAATCAAACATGCTGAGGAACCGGGCAGCTCCCAACCGATCAATGAGCTCATCAGCTCTCGGGATGGGGTGCGCATCAGTCCTGGTGACGGCATTGAGCCCACGGTAGTCCACACAAAACCGGAGTTCTGGAGTGGCACCGGGCGCAGCAGCCTTTGGGACCAAGACCACTGGGCTGGCCCAAGGACTGTTGGAGGGCTCAATCACCCCTAACGCCAACATCTTAGAGACCTCCTCCTTGATGCTGGCTCTGACCCGGTCAGTCAACCTGTAAATCTTGTGCTTCACAGGAGGGCTGTCACCTGTGTCCACGTCATGGGTACACCAGTGAGTAACACCGGGGGTCAGAGAGAACAGTGGGGCGAACTGTCCCAACAACTGGTGACAGTCCCCCTGCTGCTCCTGAGTCAGAGCAGGGGAGAGGATCACACCTTCTACTGACCCATCATGCTCCTTGGTAGACAGGAGGTCAGGGAGAGGCTCACTCTCCTCTTCCACCCCATCATCTGTCGCCAAGAGCATACTCACTTCGGACCTCTCGAAGTGGGGCTTGAGGCGGTTCACGTGAAGGACCCTCAAAGGGTTCCTGGGAGCCTGCAAATCCATCAGGTAGGTGACGTCACTTTTGCGCTCCACCACCTCATATGGCCCAGTCCACTTGTCCTGCAAGGCACAAGGTGCCACTGGGGCCATGACCCACACTTTTTGCCCAGGTTGAAATTCGACCAGAGTGGCATTCTGGTCATACCATCTCTTCATTTCTTCCTGGCTTGCTTCTAGGTTCGCCTGAGCGAGTTTCCTGAAGCGGGCAGTTTGGTTTCTAAAGGCCAGCATGTAGCTAAACACATCCTGGGGAGTTTTCCTGGGAGCTGCCTCCCAGCCTTCCTTTACCAAACTCAGAGGTCCTCTGACAGGGTGGCCATACAGGAGCTCAAAGGGGCTGTACCCAAGAGACTTCTGAGGCACCTCCCTGTATGCAAAGAGCAGGCATGGCAAGAGGACGTCCCACTTACGCCTCATGGGTTCTGTTAGACCCTTGATCATGCCTTTCAAGGTCTGGTTGAATCTCTCCACCAGACAGTTTCCTTGTGGGTGGTAAGGAGTGGTGAACTTGTAGGTTACACCACACTCCTTCCACAGGGATGTCATATACTTGGATATGAAATTGGTCCCCCTATCAGAAACCACCTCTCGGGGAATCCCACACGGGAAAAGATCCCCATTAACGCCCGGCCCACCACTGGCGCCGTCGTTGTCCTGAGAGGGATTGCCTCCGGGTACCGGGTGGCATGGTCCACCAAGACCAGGATGTACCTGTTGCCCATGGCTGTCTTGGGATCCAGTGGCCCCACAATATCCATCCCTACCCTTTCAAAGGGTGTTCCAACAACAGGAAAAGGTTGGAGAGGAGCTTTGACCTTCCTCCCACTCTTACCACTTGCCTGGCAAGTTTGGCAAGACCTACAGTGTGCATCTGACTGCCTTCGCATTTGGGGCCAAAAGAAGTGGGTGACAAGCCTGTCAAAGGTCTTGTCCTGCCCCAAATGTCCTGCCAAAGGCACGTCATGAGCCAGACCCAGTAGGAAGGTCCTGAAGCGCTGGGGTACCACCAGCCCACGGGCTGACCCAGGCTCAGCAACCTTAGGCTCACTGTATAGGAGACCATTCTCCCAGTAGATCAGATGTGACCCGGACTGATTACCAGCTGCCTGGTCTGCAGCCTGCCGCCGCAGACCCTCCAGAGTAGGGCACTCGCTCTGCTCCCTGCAGAACTCCTCCTGGTGGGACCCCCTTCTTGCTGCCAATGGGTCAGCTCAGAGATGTCTCCCAGTTTGGCTACCTGCTCCCCTGTAGGCACCGGGCGTCCCCCTCGAGGTCCGCCTCCTCCCGGTCCGTGGGAACTTCGGGGGCCGGTTTCCCGCGCCCCCTGCCCTTCCTCTAGGCAGGGACTTGGGCCACTGTTCCAGGCTCCAAGTCCTCTTGATCACCCTTTCTGGCTGCCATTGACCGAGTAGACACGCATGCCCACTCTGGCAACCCAAGCATCTCCAAGTGAGACCTGAGCTCAACATCCTTCCATAAGGACTGCTCCAGGTCGTTACCTAGCAGACAATCTACAGGCATGGTAGGGCTCACAACCACCCTCAAGGGACCTGAGACCCCCCCATTCAAAGGGAACCTGCGCCACCATACACTGGCGCTCAGAGTTGTCTACAGCAACTACTTGGTGGGATGCCCCTGGGACTACCTGCTTCTCAGAGACCAGGTGGCACCGGACTGAGGTCACACTGGCTCCAGTATCTCTGAGAGCCTCTACCCTGTTCCCATTAATGGTCACCCAGGTGCTATATTTCTTTGTGTTAGGGGGCACCTGGTTTCCTGGGACCATCTCTCTGTCCCCTAGTGAGACAAGGGTCATTTCTGCAGGATCCCCACCCTCCTGTGGGCACCCCTCCTCCCCAAGTGCTACACTAGCCAACACTTTGGACTGTCCACCGGTGGGTGGCTGTGTCCCCTTTGGGCACTTGGGGTCCCCCTTAAAGTGACTTACCTGGTCACATGCATAACACTTGCGGGGGCCGGTCTCAACAGGCTTCCCTGTAGAGACCCCTTTCTTCTTATCACCGGGGGGCTGGGAACCTTTACCCTGGGTATTAGTTTGGGGCCCTTTAGAGAACTCCTGTGCTTTACCCTTGTCCCCCCCACCTTTCTGCTGGGGACCCTGCCCACCTTTGGCTGAGTCTTCCCCCAAACGCTTTCTTGTGGACCCTGGTACTCACCCAGCGGTCCGCCTCCATAGCAAGCTTTCTGGGGTCAGTTAGCTTACTATCAACTAGGTGCTGGCGCAGATCTGCAAAACAGACTAGACAACTGCTCCCATGCAATCAAATTGTAGAGCCCCTGAAAATCTGTTACATTACTGCCCTTCACCCAACCATCCAGCGACCTACAGAACATATCCACACATTCCAACCAAGTGTTGGCCTCAGACTTTTACTGGACCTAAACTGATCCCTGTACTTTTCAGGAGTGAGCCCATACCTAGTGAGGAGAGCGTCTTTCATGTCAGCATAGGTGAGGTCCTGCCCCTTACCCAAAGCTATCAGAGTATCCCTAGCTTCCTCTGGAAAGAGAGGCCACAACCCCGCTCCCCAGTTCCTCTCAGGGACCCCATTCATATGAATAGACGACTCGTACCCTTGAAACCAACTTTGTATGTCATCACCCTTTTTGTACTCTTTACCTACATTCTTGGGGATGTGTACAATTCTGTCTGTGTGCTGAAGAATTGCTGCCACCATCTGAACCGGATCTACTCTTTAGCTCCAGCTCCTTGATCATTCTCTCATGATCTAGTATCATTTTCCTTTCCTCCATGGCTATTCTTTTCTCTTCCCTCTCACTTTCTATTCTGAGTTTCTCCAATTCAAACCTCCTTACTTCCCGCCTGTCCTCCAGCTCCTCTAGGGACAAACTACTGCTGCCTGGCCTGGAGGGTTCCCCCCCTCCCAAAAGCACATCCACCCTAGGAACAGGCTCCTCCACCTCTCCATTGAGATCACCAGGTTGCCCACTGGCCCCTCTGGCTGCTACCCAGGCCCTCAGCGCCTTTTGTAGCTCATCCTTCCTGGTGAGGCCTCTGACCTGGACTTTCAGGTTCTTGCAAATCGATTTTAACTCCTTGACATTGTAGGCTTCCAATCGATCCTCCTCAAAGGCAATTTCTACTGATGCAATTGATGATACTATTGATTCAGGCATGTTGAAGTAGCAAGTTCAAACTGGCAAGATCAAAAGTAGGCCAAAAAGAAAAAGAACCTGTAAGTGGTACGTAATGGTCTGCGATATGGTAGTAGTGCACACCAATCACTGTAAGTCAAGTGCAAACACAAGTCCTATCCTCACCGCTGCCAACCAATGTTAGAAATGGGATCTCTAGTTGGCAAGGGCTTGCACCTTTGTCCAAGTAGGGACCCTTCTTCCTAGTCAGGGTAAGGGAGTTACACTCCTAAAATAACCCCTGCTCACCCCCTTGGTAGCTTGGCACGAGCAGTCAGGCTTATTCTAGAGGCAGTGTGTAAAGCATTTGCACATAACCAACAGTAATACAGTGTAAGCACTACAAACTGACACCACACCAGTTTAGAAAAATATCCAATATTTTTATATACTTTAAAACAAGACCAAATACGATAAAAATCCACAGTACAGTACTTTAAAACTGATTACGTTGCAAGATAACTTCTTCTTTGCAGGAATAGTTCAAAAACAAAGTTCGTACGAGTCGGTAGCTCCGTCCGAGTCTACCGCGATGCTGAAAACCACAGAGTCTAACAGTTCCAGCCGACCGCGTCGATACAGGCCAGCAGAGTCGTGAACAGACTCGGTCATAGTACCTTTCTCGTTGTGGCTGACACGGAGTGTGCGAGCCGGTCGGCGTTCGTCGCGGTTGCGATGCAAGATGGAAGCGGTGCAGGGTGCGTTGTCTCGATGCGATGCAGGCAGCGGCTCGGTGACAATCGTGCAGACGGAGTCGGTGAGTCCAAGGCGTGCGGTGCAGGGTGAGACGGTGCTCGATGCGGTGCTGACAGGTTGCGATGCAGGCGACCAAGCCGGAGTGCGGGAGCTGGCGTCGGACAGCGGTTCGAGTCGGAGCGGTGCGTCGCAAGCGTGCGAGCGGTGCCCCAACTTCGATGCGGTCACGAGTGTTGAGCCAGTTGCAGCGACAGCGTCGGTCTGGTCCAGCTGGCACAGTGAAGCGATGCGATGCGAACTGCGGTGCCCACAGGTCATGGTGCAAGCAGCGGCTCGGTGGCGATGGCGTCGGACGTCGTCGTCGGTGAGACCAGGGTTGCGGTGCGAGATGCGGACGGTGCGGTCTGCGGGGCAAACAGGACACTGGGCCAGCGATGGAGTCGGTTGACGGAGTCGGTTGCGGTTCCCTTCCTCTGTGGCAACTGAAACAGTGGTTCCAGAAGCGGTACCCAGAGGGTTGTGAAGTCTTTGCAGTCCCTGAGACTTCTTAACAGGAGGCCAGCTCGGTTTCAGGCCCTTGGAGATTCTCAGCACAAGTAGTAGAAAGTTAAGTCCAGTCCTTTCACTGCCCAAGGAAGAAGCAGCAGCTGCAGGCCAACCCAACAAAGCAACAACACAGCAAAGGGGCAGTACTCCTCCTGGCAGCTCTTCCAGCTCTTCGTCTTGGCAGGTTCCTTGATTCCAGCGAGATCTAAATTCATGGGGTCAGTGCCCCAATATTTATATCCCAAATTCCTTTGTTCTCTGAAGGCAGAGAGGCCTTTGCCTGGCCCAAACCAGTTCTGGTCAGTCTTGGAGCACTTTGTTGACAAGCCCGCGTATTTCCTTTCAGGGTGCAGGCCAGGGACATCAGACGCACCACAGGAGGTGGAGCCAGCATTGTGGAGGGAAGGCCCAGCCCTATTCAGGTCCCAGGTGTACTCCTCCCACCCATCTACATGTAGATCTTGCTATTCAGCCCTGTGCTGACTCACCCCGTCTCCGGGCATCCCCCAGCCCCTGTCACTCACACTCCAGACAAGGAATACACAACCTAGCAGAGGCAGGCTTGGATGGTTAGACAAGAAAATACCCACTTTCTAAAAGTGGTATTTTCAAACACAGAATGTTAAAACCAACTTCACTAAAGATGCATTTTATCATTCTGAGTCCAGGCATACTAAACTCGAATTTCTACCATGTTCCCTGGGTCAGTTAGGATTATAAACTGTAATAATCAAAACTGCCCATTCTGGCCTATGGGGAACAGGTAGCCTTGCAATAGTGAAAGACGAAATAGGCTGTAATTCACTATCAGGACATGCCACACACACCAGGGCATGTCCTACCTTTCACATACAATGCACCCTGCCCACAGGGGTACCGTGGGCCTACCTTAGGGGTGACTAACATGTAGAAAAGGGAAGGTTTAGGGACTTGCAAGTGTGTGCACTGGCCAAGTCGACATGGCAGCCCCAGGCTGCGCACAGGCTCTGCGTTGGCAGGCCCGAGTTACACTTTACGGGCTGTTTGCGTGGGGGGCACAATCCCGTGCTGCCGCCCACCAACAGCATTTGATCTATAGGCCCATGCTACTCGTGATATGCTCCAGTGCTCGCCCATAATTAAGTCTAAGTAACTCCTCACGATCTGCCGTAACGTGTATCCCCAAATACTTCACTGCAGACGCGCACCATTCTATGGGAAAGTCCGTGGGAAATGGCGTGGCTGACTGAGTGAGTGGGAAAAGCTGAGATTTAGCCCAGTTTATGTGTATGCCCGAGAGGCCACCAAATCTAAAACTCCCGGAGGAGCGGGTTGAGGTTCCGAAGTGGCTCCTTAACATATAAGGTAACATCGTCTGCATAAAGGGAGATTGAAATTTGGCAGAGGAAGCATCGAAGGGCCTTTTCTTGGTATTGTTGCCGGATTTTGGCCGCTAGGGGTTCTATTGCAAGGGCAAATAATAGGGGGGAAAGAGGGCAGCCCTGGCGAGTACCACGGGTGAGCGGGATAGAAGAGGATGTGTGTCCATTGACCAACACCCTCGCTGTGGGGGAGGTATACAGCAGACGAACCCATGATAAGAACCCTATGGGGAGCCCCATGCTTTGGAGAATCATAAAGAGGTACTCCCACTCCACGGAGTCGAAGGCCTTTGTGGCGTCTAAAAAAACTGCCACTAAAGCCAGTTGTGGGTCGACATTTTGCAATATAGAAAAGAGGGTGCGAAGATTGTGAGAGGTCGCCCGTCCGGGGATAAAGCCCGCCTGGTCAGGCAGTACCAGTGTCTCCATTAATAGGCTGAGGCGGTTAGCTAATAGTTTCGCCAGGATTTTTGCATCCGTATTTATGAGGGATAGAGGTCGGTACGAGTCACACCGATCTGCGGGTTTGCCAGGTTTCAAGAGGGAGGTGATAAGTACCTCTCTCATAGAACTTGGGAGGATCTGCACTTCTTGAGCTTCCATAAAAACCTCCTTCAACACCGGAATTAACTGGTCAATGTATGACTTATAGAAGTCAATGGGTAGCCCATCGGAGCCTGGAGCCTTCCCCGATTTCATTTTCATAATGGCCTCTCTGAGCTAGTCATCTTCGAACGGTGCCGCTAAGAATTCCCGTTGGTTGTCTCCTAACCATCCCAATGCTATATCCTCAAGAAAGGAAGTGAAATCTGGGGCTCAGTTCTACGCGTGTTGTATAGATCTGTGTAAAATGCAGTGAATGTGCGTAGAATAGCAAGACTATCTCTGTGACGCTCTCCCGTGTCATCTAGTATGTCCATAATGTAGTTGGAAAAACGGGGCAAGCGAATATCCATCGCTAGGGCTCTGCCGGGCCTCTCCCCCTCCCCATACCTACGAGCGATGAAGTGTTTACCGCGAAAGCGAACTTCCCGCTCCGCTGTAGAGGTATATTCAGTGAGTTTCTCACGAAATGTGACCCTTTGAGTCCCGGATGCGTCCCGCCACATATCTTTTTCCAGCTGTTTCAGCTCCCCTTCAAGTTGGCGCAGACTACGTCGGATGTCCCCAAGGACGCCAAAGCTTTTTGCCATGCAGTATCCACGCACTGTAACTTTAAAAGCCTCTCAAACCGTGCCCATATGGGCAACTGAGCCTTTGTTTCTACTGAAGAAGCTGGCAATCTCCTCCCCAACTCCGCCTTAAAGACTGTGTCCAAGAGTGCCTCAGGAACAAGTCGCCAGCAGCGCGGAGTGGCGATAGAGTTAGGGGGGGCTACCATCAAACACACAGGGGCATGGTCTGAAAGGGTTCTGGCCTTGTGATCTACCAATATTATCCACGGAGCCACCCCCCAGGAGACCAACCAGTAGTCAAGTCGGGACCAGGACGCGTGGGCTGCCGTGTAGTAGGTGCCTTCCCTCCCCCCGGGATGGACATAGCGCCATGCATCAATGAGTCCGTGGTCTGGAGTAGGTGTGCAAATGTCTCGTGAGTTTTGGTGTAGTGATGAGACTGAGGATTTGATCTATCGGCTGACGGGAATAATGTAGTATTAAAGTCCCCCCCGCCCCCCCCAGATGACATGAGTAGATCCCACTTTAAGAATGTGCCCCCATAAGGCAGTGAAGTAGTCTGGGTCGTCAGTGTTCGGTCCATAACAGCAGACGAGTGTGACTGACTGCGTGCCCAATGTTCCCCAAAGTATGCAGTGTCTGCCGGACGGGTCGCCTAGAGTGCCTCCAAGAATGAAGGGAGTGTTCTTTTTGACTAAAATCAAGGTACCTCGTGAATAAGTAGAGTAAGAGGAAAACACCCGCTGTGAAGCCAATCTACTCCCAAAGCAAGAGAGACGACGTGGGTCTGTATGAGTCTCTTGGAGCAGGGCTATGCGTATTTGATGCCTATCAAGGTAGGTAAGAATGTCGACATTTACGAGGGTCTCCAAGTCCTCTAACATTCCACGTGAGTAAGTTTATGCGAAGCATGTCAGGAGCCGAGGACATTACTAATGAAAAGGTATATATCTAGAAGTGTCGCGGTGAAGGTGTCGATGCATATTGATCTCAAAATGTGCTGGCATGTCTGTCTGCTGGTGAATCTCATACGAACCATTAGGAAACAGTAACAATCCCCATCCCACCCACAACAGCACCCCAATCGTGCTGGAAATGACCCATCCAGACCCCGCGATACCCATGACATTACAGTCCAGGTCAAGTAGTCCCAAGAGGAATGCCAAAAAACAAAACAGTGATCGGGGGGATCGCCCACATGGGGGGATCGCCAGTGCAGCACGAAGACCTCCCTTCTCTCCAAACTGCTAGTTAGTTTCGCAGTGTCCCAGAGATGTTGAAGGCGAGAGAGGGGAGATGCTTGGCATAGTCCAGTACCAATCCACCCATCCCATGTGCTGGTACCCACCCATTCAATCATGCAAAACCAAAACCTTAGGTACAGCACTTATCTGTCTACGACTACTTAATTACAGTCTGGTACATCAGTGAGTAGTGGAGTATTCCCCACGGCAGATGAAGGCGACAAGTTCAACGCCGCGCCACATCGCGGCAGGGCAACAGGAAAAAAACTGGTTTGGAGAAGTACATGAAACGAACTTGGTGACGCTCTAGCCATCCAGGAAGGTCAGTCCGTCTTAGGCGAAGGTGATCTGGATGTGTGGTCTTCAGACGATCCTCTCGAGGAAAGGCGCTGGACAGACTTGAGGAAATCTTCCACTTGGTGTGGGTTGGTGAAGATGGGATATTTGCCTTGGTAGGAAACTCGCAGTCGTGCTGGATAAAGGAGGGCGTATTCGATCTGTGCCTTGCGAAGCTTCTGTTTAACCCCAAGGAATTTGCGGCGAGCCTCCTGCACAGCGACAGTGAAATCTGGGAAGATGGTGAACTCCAGGCCATCATACCGTAGCGATTTGCTCTCACGGGCCATTTTCAGCGCAGAGTCTCGGTCCCGATAGTTGAGCAGACGAGCCACAATGGGGCGGGGAGTCCCGCCTGGAGGAGGACGGGGCCCCAGGGAGCGGTGCACTCGTTCTACGATAAGCTGCGCTGAGAAGGTTCCTTCGCCACAGGCGCCACGCAACAGGCGCTCAACAAACTCCTCCATGCAACCCGTGTTGGTGCTTTCCGGGATACCCATTATTCGAATGTTATTCCGGCGACTGCGAGCCTCAAGGTCCTCATTTTTGGCAGCTATGACCTTAAGAAACTTGTCCATTTGTGACACCTGAAGCTGCAGCTGTGAAGTGGTATCCTAGTTATCCGATATGCGCCGTTCTGTCTCCTTGATCTGCTCATCATGCTTATCCACTTTTTGTATTAAAAAGTCCAAGCGGCTATTCATAGTGTCCATTTTCTCCGAGAGGTCAGACAGGCTATGCTGCATAGTGAGGAGCAATGTTTTGACCTCATCACCTGGGGGTGGAGGCTGTGTTTGCGACGGCTCCCAGGTGAGTTGGACAGATTCTTCAGAGGCTGAGCGCGTGACTGCCTTCTTGGCATCAAAAACCAGCTTAGGCTGGCGGCCATCCGGCTTCCCCATTGCAGCTTGAGTGATATGCGTCGTGCAAGTCTACGCCAATAACTCCAGAATACTCCCCCCAGCTGAGTGCCGTGTTGTGAAGGGTCGATTGTCAGCAGCAGTTGAGAGGGGTGGGAGGAATAGCAAGGGGGGGGAAGAGTAGTTGCCACTACTATCACTCAGCGGAGTCAGAGGTGGTGGCCATGCCCAGGAGCAGGCAGGCTATCCTGCATCCAACCACTGGGGCCTGCAGACAGCACTCCTTCGTGATGGAAGACGATTGCAGACAGCACTTCAGTGAGGAGCCCAATCCGCTTGTACAAGGCGGTCCCCCGGTCCACGGGCCGAAGGTGAGGCACGGCGCTGCAGTGCTCTTATGTCCAGTGTAGGAGGAGAGGGCGTACCCTGTATGACGTTTATTTATTTATTTACTTGAGTTTTATTTAGCGCTGGCTAGACCCGGAGGCATCAGAGCGCTTTACATGAGGAGAGTTACATAGCTTACAAATTATACATTGTTACATAAAGGTACAACAGTTACAAGTTACATTTTTAGGTTAATGGCGTGTAGAGGGGTAAAGGGGGTAATGTAAAAGGGTGAGGGGAGGGAGAATTTAGCGGAGCATAGGCATAAGGATAGACAAAGCAAGCAGGTGGAGAGGAATTCAGGGGAGAGAGGAAGGGAAAGGGGAGGTAGCCAAAGAATGAAGGAGGGAAGCGGAGGTGGAGGGGGTAGGGAACACAGCGTGGAGACGGGGAAAGTAACTGTGTCTGACGTCCGGTTGGGTGGGACAGGGATCATTCTCAGTCCTCAGTTGTGTGATTCCCATTTTCACGGTGGACTCTCTCAGCGGGGTCGCTGAGACTCCAGGGCATAAGATGCAGGATCCCTCCCCAACAAGGGGAGAGGAGTGCTTTGGTCACGGGCACACTCTGAGGAATGAAGGAGGGAAGAGGTGGGGGTGGGAAACCCAGCAGGAACACAGTGTCCGACGTCCGGCAGGGTAGGAGACGGCTCCCAGTGGTAAGGGGATCAGTCCCAGTCCTCCACTAAGTGTGTCACCCTTGTCACTGTGGACTCTCTCAGAGGGGTCTCTGAGACTCCAGGGCGAAGAAGCTGGATCCATCCCCAACAAGGGGAGTAGGATTACTTTGGACAAGGGCATAGTTGTGGGGGCCATTTAAGGGAGTCAAGCTGGTAGAGAAAGGCTCTCCCTGTAAAAGGGTCTAATGGTATTGCCTCTTCCCACTTGGCTAGCGCCACGTTGACAAAGCACCAAATCGCCAGGCTGGAAGGAGGAGCTCCGTGTTGCTCGTACAGTCACCATTTTAAGGACAGGCAACCCGCTTTCAACAAATAGCCGCAGAGCCCCTAATGAAGTCAAAAAAATGCGGCAAATACCTCATCGGGTGTGCGTCCGGTTGGATTAAGGTTAGTTCCTTGTGTGGTTCCAGTGTTATACTTTGATGGCGCCACCTTCGACCGCAGCCGCCATCTTAGGGTCAGGCATTGAACTTTTGTTGCCTCTCTCCCCTCTGGAGCGTGCTGCCAGCCGCAGGCCCGGTATCAACACACGGGCAGTCATCAGGGGGCCCGCCACTCCGGCACGCATCAGTCAAAACGTTCTCGGCCAGGCTACAGCACTCCCAGGCAGTAACTATCGTTCGGGGCCTCCCTCGCGGGTTCACGTCACCGGGTGAGTGCATTATTCCCCCTTACTTGGTTCCCGATGGATTCCGCTACATTCTCGCTCCTCTGGGTCCCCAAGTCGCCGCCACACACTACCATCTCAAGTAGGGCGCTGCATGTCCCGGCACTCAAAACCTCCGTCTGTTGCGCCGCTCCTCCAGTGTCTCTACTCATCTCCTCCACTCTGAGAGCAGGGAGGTCAAACCTTGCATCGAGAAGCAGGCAGTAGGGGGGGTGGATGAGGCCGCTATCGGATGATTAAAGTGACAACCGGCGATATCGCAGTCAACTTCTCTCGGCTCCCGGGTGTTTTTTTCACAATTCCCCGGGTGCCATCTTGGTTAGTTTCCGTGCGGGGGAAGACGCGGATCATATCTCGGCAAGGCGGGATCATAGGGAGGCGGTTTAGCGTTCAGATTGCTCCGCCAGTGCTCCGATTGCAGAAATTGACTAAATTGGCAGGATTAGGATGCAGCGAAATGCCGCTCTGGATGCCGGTGTGCAGGTTCATCACGGAGCTTCAAATACGGGTGGTCATCATGGCCGAGGCTCCTCCTCCTCAGGTACGTTAGGGGGATAAGTCCAGGAAGCACCCAGCGCTATGGGGTACAAACAGAGCAGTATATATCCTCCAATAAAATGCTATCGATACATCAGTTTATCAGACTATGACACAACCTGTATTTGTGGAGTTGCAGTAACGCGTTGGCAGCGGCCGTTTCCCTGAAACCGCGGACCTCGGCAGCAAAGTGCACTGCAATGGGTGCTCAGACGCGTGGAAGCCAGAGCCACAATGACAGAGATCCACAGGCAGGCGAAATATGCAACTTCACTCACCACCGGCAGTTGTTGCCCCAAGGTGTCCGTCCGTCCTCATGCTGCTGTCTCCGCACAGAGCGCCCACAGTAGTAGGATCAGGGCTCCAACCCAGGGTACGTGTCCAGCGCCCGGGGGTCCGCAGAGAGCAACCTGCTTCCCGTCATGCCAGGCAGGATGGCGTGTCACCCTCAGGATTCATAGCGTGTCAGGGACGTTTGGCAATGTAATGCGGCCCGCAGCGCTGTGCCCCGATCCTCAAGCCGGGTTATGTCCCCAGACACCGACAAATACGACCCGAGCACGGGTCTGGCCTCAGCAGCCGGCAGCGCGTGAATGGCGACACGCCGAAGGAACAGCAGGTCCCTTGCAGCCCCTCTGCGCTACGTCGCACTCTCCCCAGCCAAGGCGATGTTCTTGCCGGGCCGGCTCTCAGCAGCAGTCAATTCGGATATTGCAGGCACCCCGAGCGGAACAGCGGTTTCTCTCCGCCCGCCGCACCACACAGATCGCCGGGGCCCGCCGCCACGTGGGAGCCACGGCCCTCGAGTCGCGCAGACAGCCGCCCTGGGCTCCGGCCCACCTCCAGCGCCCACCACGCTCAAATCTTCTGCCGGCTCGGAAGACGTCGAAGGAGAATCACCAGACTCCAAAATTCACACCGCAGGCAGTGGGTGAGTTAAGGATCGGCTGACAGTTGTGGGAAAGCAGGATCAATAGGCGGTAGTGAGGATTAGTGTAGGATCATGCCACCGAGCAGCCAGAGCCTCACTGGTGTGCGGCCATCTTGGTCGTGCGCCACCTAGCGCCCCTTACACCGTGAATGTCTATGAATTATTTAGGTAATTTTATTGTACACACGGGCAAAGTTTAAGAGACACACAAGGGGTCTTTTATGAAATTAATTGGGCTTACTATGTTTATTATTGTTATATTTTGTATTTGTACTTTTTATGATCTGTATTTTAAATGGATCGAATAAAAGAATAATGATTGATTGAAATAACCAGCAATTCTCAGCACCTCACATTACGATTCACAACAACACCAGCATCCAATTCTAGCGTGACACCACTGAACCGACCACTCACAGCATGGCACCCAAAGACATAACGACCAATCCCAGAGCAGCACACACACCAACTGTCCACTACCAGTGTGGCACCTTCTGAAGTAACTCTCAGCACCTCACATTAGTTCTCACTTCAAAGTAATCATATGCACATAAACAAATTATTGAAACAAAAAAAAAACCAGCAACTCTGTTCCATTAACTGCTTAACTGCTTCGAACGTTCCGCGCCAGTGCGGAACGTTCTATTAAGCGGGCGGGGCCGCGTCGGCCAACGGACGTGCGCAGCACTACAGAGGTAGTGCTCGCGACGGCTGTTGGCCGACAGAAGCACTTAAGGGGTTAAAGAAAAATCCAAAGTCAGCAATCACCCCAAGGGAATTGCACTCTCCTGGCCCTAAAAAACACAACACACACACACACCTCGACCAGCGGGCAATCACCCTGACTAGTGCGGTCTACTTCTTTGCACAGAGGATCAAAAGACACCATTCTCAATTAGTACATACTGACGAAAGAAGTTTAATAAGTCACTGTCTTAGAACAGCCGATAGCACTTCATGCTTCAACACCTAATTCTTTACAGACAAGTCATAACATTCATATAAATCAATATCTATCCCAGGATCTTGGATTATGACAAATCCGAAAACCAAACTTCAACTCTTTGCAGCAAGATCCTTAATCTTCATAAGCAAAAGCATATACACAAAAAAACATTCCATTTCTCATCTTCAACAGGGAGACCTTCTGGACCCAATTTGACACCACACCGCAAAACACCCCAACCCATCAAAACCACAAACGCTTAACTCTTGACAACAAGCAATTAAAGACTCATAACCTTACTTATACTCACTCTCCTAAGACATTGCAGCTGCTTCAGGAACGCTGAAACACCACCAATACTGCAAACTAGACCATGGAATTGTGGGAACGAGGGTGGGTTTGTGGGTAGGGGCAGATTCTAATTGTCTTGGGGGCAAATCCTAACTCCCTGCGCCTCAGTGGAAACCAACCTCTGCTACCAGACTTTTGATGCAGTACTTTGCACCTTGAAAATCTTTGGTGCAAACTCAAAAACAAGCTGCACTCAAGCGGATGGACCTTTAGATCTGGACTGAGTCTTAACACAACAGATCAAATATGGTTAAGTAACATGAAGCACATTTGGCTCCACAAAATTGGCTGAGAATTTTAGATTTGAAAATTATGAAGGTTTATTAGCAGACTAGCAAAATACAAATTGAAATCATTAAAAGTAGTTGTAAATCAGTCATCAATACGTGAATGCATTAGTCCATATAATTAAAATTAATTAAAAATCACAATTACAAAGACAGACATTTAAGTTGTCATAAAGTATATCAAAGTAGGCTTGCCTTTCCATAAAGAGTAGTTTCCTATTTAGCACAACTAGGAAATTCAGGAAGGTTTTAGATAAGCCAGGCAGAAGGTGTCAGCATGAGAACCGCCTAACGGAATCAAAGATTCAGTCAGGTAAGTGGGAAAGGGATTTGCCCAAGAGTCTAACGCTTTTGGGCAAGAGCACAAGACATCACCTTTAAAGGGAGCACGGAAAAGCATCTCCTAACTAACTACACAATTCATTAGTTTAAATCTTCTCCTTGACCTACACACCATTCCTATAAAGGGAACCAATCCTGATCGATGATAGTGTGATAAAGTCACTCCAGTTCTGTCCAAGGCTAACACACAATGGAACCTCTGCTGCACGACCTTCAGTTGATATCTGTAATACCATGATACAATCTGGTCAGTATGTTCTCAATCCCTTGTGCGTGCTCATTATTTTGCTCTCCGAGGAACGTACAAAAAAAAACCCCATTCACATGAAAACTAAAACAAGTAAGACATTCAATTAACGCTGGCTGGTACAGCTTGGCTCCTGTAACAAGAGAAAGGAGAACATACATGATGGACAGAAAACGAGGCAACTGATCATGGGCCATTTTAAATTGAAGCCTACATTAATTATTGTCAACTTTAACCTGTATAACACACAGTGTATATATAGTTGCATTTATTTATTTTTTATTTTTTTATTTTACAGAGTTTTATATAGCGCGAACTTGACCCGAATCGGGTATCAGAGCGCTTTACATAGCACCAGTTGCATTACATGAGGACATATTCATTTTTGTTAGGCACGGGGAGATTAAGTGATTTGCCCAGAATCACAGGATGTTCAGCGCCATTGCCGAGACTCGAACTCGGTTCCCCAGATTCGAGGTCGACAGCCCTAGCCGTTAGGCCAACTCCTCTCCCCTCCTCTGCATGTTGCAGGTTAATTGATGTAAATGTGAGTCATCACTGTCATCATTGCTCATATACTGGTGAACCAGGTTTCAGCATTCCTGTTTTCATCTGGTCATGCATGTTTAGCTGACCAGGTCCCATGCAGGTGTCTGGTTGTGGTGCAGTGCAAGATGCTATTTTACAACTGGCACACTGTGAAGGTGGCAGGCCTGGGAGATGGTCCACTGTTGGGAACACAATAGGCTACCGGACGGGGTGGTGGGTTGGGGGAGTGAGGAGATGAAAATGAAAAGAAAAAAGGACTTACCTGGAACGGCGGCCAGCCGCCACCTCTCCTCTGTCCTCTTCAGCTTCCTTATTCCCGTCTCAAGTCCCAGCCGACAGCTGGAAGCACCCGGACTCCCCTGAGCCAATCATAACGCTGCGTTGATTGGTCTGAGCGCCGTGGATCGGCGCTCAGACGGGGACAGGGAGCCTGTGCATGTTCCCCCACCAGGCTGTGTAATGCACCCTGGTGGGCAACATGCAAAGTGTGCATGACTTTCTGGCCGGCTCAAGAAGGCCGGCCAAACTGTCATGTGCACTTAGGGAGTGCAAACCACTCCTACCCCTGCTCTGGCCAGCCCCGCCCTGCAACTGACTGCAATAGGAAAAATAAAATGATAATGATACGTCATTAGCATTTTATTTTTCCTTTTGAGCAGTGGGGCGACGCTCCTCCACCTTAGCTGAGGAGCCGCCACTGCTTGCAAGTCTGTGCCTAATAGATGCATTATGTCCCACACACTCTACCCCAGCATGTAACTAGCTGGACCTTCTCTTAAATGCAGGCAGTATTTTAAGAATTAGCCTTGGAGACAGCTTTAGCTCTCTCAGCAGACTATTTTCTATCCAAACAAAATCATACAAAATATACATACAACCAGGGGCTCTTTGTCAGCAGGCTTAAATTGTCAAATTGTCATTCACATATTGTTTGTTCCCACCACAGAATACAGCAGGGGAGCAAAAGGGTCAGCTCACCTTACTCATCGACTCCTTTCACATCCACTTAAAAATCGTTCCACTTATACTTTTCATTTTAAATATTTTTTATATTGCCTTTAAATAGTACTTTTTTTTATCTTGCATGCACATCAACCCACTTAGATGGTGATTTATTTACTGCTGTCTTTTTAAAGTTATAAAGTGTTTAGGTGACATTGTATCATAGTGGCTGCCTGCAATTGGAGTGGTTTGTTCGCTGGCGATGTCAGTGTAAACCTACTCCTCCATGTGCACTTACAAGTCTAATTGTCAAATGACTCCTGTTCTCGCCCCCCTACAGTTCATCATGAAGTCTGGATCACGCGCTAGGAAAATACAAAAATATATTAATGGCTGCACTTCTTTCCGTTTTCAAGTACATTGCTTCCTTGTGGGGAGGGAGGGTCATATTTTTTTTATTTTTATTAATGATTTACTTTGCATTGTCATCCTCAAAACAGTAAAACACAAGCACAAGACAATTTCTATTCAGCAAGAAAAGAAAGCAAATACAAAATCTTCATGTTTGGTACAGACATCTGGAGGACAAATTAAAAGATACATGGATTGACAATATAAACAGTCCCTCTAGTCCAATACAATCCCTTTCCAATAAGGCTGTTCCAGCTGGAAATGTTCTTTCAAGGAGTCCCATATCTTACAGCGTTTCTGAGGGCAGTCGAGTGCATCGAATAGGGGCTTTTCAAGAAGCCAGAATCTGTTCATGTGCCCAAGCCACCCTTTAAAGGAAGTGCAGCCATCTGCTCTTCACTGTTATGCAAGTTCCAACCCATTAAGCATAGAGCCTTTGGGTAGCAGTGCGTGTGTAGGTTTTCTAGTAGTTGTAGGAGGGCAGGAGTGGTCTGCCAAAAGTCCTTGCTATTGAGTCAAACCACCCTCACCCCTGAGAATATTTGAATGGCTAGGCAGCTCCAGGTTTTATTTAGAAAGGTAACAATCTTCAAGTGATACTCCAAGCATAAATAGCAAGCATACCTACCCTTTTTCCACAGTATTTCATGGCATAGTATTGTGTAGAAACTTGAATTGGATCAGACACTACTGAGCAGAAATGGCAACCTCCCTGGGGGACATAAGGGATTACCTCTAATCTTCTTCACATACGCTCCCCTCATCTGTCTCCCTGGTCTTTCACAGGATAAACAATTTATCAGGTGAATAAATGACCAGTGACCTGTAGACTCAGGACATCTTTTTATCCACAAGGGCCTCCATAGTAAGCTCATCTTCCAAAGGATCGCAATGTCTTACAAATACCTCAGATATGGTGTGATGACATCTCTCAGCTGGAAGTACCTGGAAAAACTGGGGCCCATGAAATTCAAAGGGATGTATGATGTTACATTGCATTCCATTGTAATGCATGCCTTTACCACGCATGCGTTACAACGCGAATGCCATTACAACGCAAACCTTTACCACGCATGTTATTTCAACGAATATGCCTTTACCATGCATGCCTTTACAATGAAATTTGTTGTAAAAGCATTCATGTTAAAGGCATATGCATGGCAAAGGTTTCCCTGACCCCTAACCTAAACCCTAATGCCGGTCCCGGATGTACCCCACCATCTGGCCCCAACCCTTCTAAAAAAAATACCCTTCCCGTGCCCTAAACCCTAAAAATCTACCCCTGCATGACCCCTCCGGGCCCCCAGCCCTAAACCCGAAAACCCTACCCCGGCGCAACTCCCCCTGGCCCCCAGCCCTTCCCCTACCCTAAACCCTAAAGCACTACCCCTTTGCTACCCCCTGGCCCCCAGCCCTTCCCCTACCCTAAACTCTAAAACACTACTCCTGCGTGACTCCCCCTGGCCCCCAGCCCTTCCCTTACCCTAAACCCTAAAGTACTACCCCTATGCTCCCCCGTCCCCCATCCCTTCTTTAACCCAAACCCCTAAAACAGTAGCTCCCCCCGCCCCAGGCCCTATCCCCCTTACCTCTCTCTCATGCAGGCAACTTGTCTGGGGGTGGTGCATGTCTTCGTGAGGAAGCGGAAGAGTCTCTCTATTTCCTCCCATGACATGGATTGCCTACCAAGGCAACTGTTTCCACACATATGCCCTTACTACTACACATATGCCTTTACCATACATACCATTACAATGAAATTCATTGTAAAAGCATGTGTGGTAAATGCGTATGCGTAGTAAAAAAATGTGTAGTGAAGGCTAAGCGTTGTAATGGAGCATGCGTTGCAATGCATGCATGCATTGTAATGGCACACGTAGAAACAGCTGTGCTGTAATGGCTGTTTCCCAATTCAAAATCTTGATATAGCTCAATAAAAGATCAAAGTTGGGTTTTCGAAAGCATGTCCTTTAACTGAGAAATGCCAAATGAATCCCATCTGGAGAAACACTTCAGAGAGAGTACCTGTGCTAGGGAGAACCCCACCAAAGAATAGTCTCACTGGTTAATTTGCCATCCCACCTCATAGATCCAAGTGATGCATGCCAGATGTCCAAATGTAGCCTAACAGTAGGCAGTATGCTGGAAGAGAGACACCCAACCAGAGTGTTAATCTAGAGGCAAGCATTTGCCTAGGTCCCAACACTAAGGTTTATATGGCAGATAACGTTGAGGTCCATACAGCTAATCATTAATGACTATTAGGCATGAGGCACAGTAATAAGGTACTGTAGGAAATCCATCTTTTCAGCATGGTCACCCCATATTGTTTCCCTTTCCTGGAGCCATATTTTGCTGCTTTAGAACTCTGTGCACTTTAACCCTGTTATCCAGTAGTAAAGTACCTCTGCTCCTCCTTTAAACAATGGTCAAGTTGGCATATTCCTAATTGGTATACTGAAATTACCTATAAGCTTCCTAGTATATGCTACGAAACTTTCCCAGAGCCTGCAAGTTAAATGCCACGAGTGGACTACAGCACTTGTTGTGCCTTCCAATGGCTTCAGGCCTACCAGTGTAGCCTGACTGTAGCAGTAGAAAAACTGCAATTTGAACCCAGTGGCGGCTCGCAGAGGGAGTGATGCGGGGGAGGGGCAGGGTGGGGGGGTAGTGGACTCCGACATACGGCAGAACGGAGTAAAGTAAGTAAATAAATAAATAAAAATTTACCTTGCGCGCGCTGCATCGCCGAGTTTGCGATGCAGTGCGCACAAGGTAAATTGTTTTATTTATTTATTTACTTACTTTACTCTGTTCCGCCGCTTGTCGGAGCCCATTACCCCCCCACCCTGCCCCTCCCCCGCCCCACCGCCTCGCAGCACTCCCTTTGCGAGCCGCCACTGTTTGAACCATCAAAATAATCCTGTTTGACTGGTCAAAACCTCCATTTTAGATATGAATATGTCACCCATATGTAGGCCTTGATGTCTACAAGGCAGGGTGCAAGGTATTTAAAAGTATGGCATGTAGGAATTTAATGTTAACATGTCCTTACAGTGACTAGCACCGCAAAGCTATTTCTCGCTGTACAAATGTAGAAAACCAGATGACAGATAAAAATGCTAACACTGTATCTTGGGAATGGGACTTGCTGGAAAAATAATTAAACAACTATTTTAAACAGGAATTAAAAAGCCAATTTAATGATAGTCAGATTTTTAATAAATATTAAGGAAAAATAACTTTTAGAAAGTTATCTTTTTCCTACCTTAAGTTCGTGCAAGCTAAATTTGCATTTGCTCTCCCACTTCTGCTAGCCAGAAATTAGCATTTGAATAGGTATGAAATGGTGCAAAATGCTTCACAAGAGCAGAAAATAGGCTAACCTATTTGGGTAGAGATGACTCCACTGAACCTGATAGAATATGCAGAGTGGGGCTGTGAGCATCCTTTTTTACATTACTGTGTCTACTCCTATTTGACAACTCTTCTGGGTTTTTACATAACACAAGATGACAATACAGTTCTTTTGTATATACTGTCTGGTTCTGGAAAACACTGCTCTGTTCTACCAAACTTCTTTCTCAGAGATTATTGTAGGTAGAATGGCTATCCCAAACTTTATTGTTAGATATGACAGAAAAACAGGATTACCATACACTCCACACACTACACACACACTACACACACACTACACACACACTACACACACACTACACACACACTACACACACACTACACACACTACACACACTAACCTCAGAGCCCATGTTTAGTGTGGCCAAAGACTTCTGTCATTATGAAAAAACCCAAAGTGGGTAGGGTTGGCCCTGGGAACTTTTATTCGATTGTTTAGGGTGTGTTCAGGCATCATTCCCACTCACTAACTCGTGCCAGGCTTAAATGTGTCACCTACAATCACCCACTTCAGAAACTGCTGGACCTGTGAAAGATCAGAAGAGGATGAGCCTGCTGTCTCAGACCTGAGAAGAGCCTAAAAGACTGAACTTTCTCTCCCACTTGTGCCCCGGACAAGAAATGGACACCAAGGGTCTGTAGGTTGACCTCCTGTTAAAGGTAGAGGGACACAACAAGCTACAATAGTATTTCCCTGCAACTGCCCAGCTGACCAGTGGCAACTAGATCTTGACTGGATCCTTTTGTTGGCCTCTGCCTTGACACCCTGCGAGTCTCTAAGGGCTTCCCCTGAGGTCCTGGTGGGCTTTAGAAGTATACTCCAACAGTGGATTGAGGCTTAAAGGACTAAAGTCATAAGTTAAAATCTTTGACTATGGCGAATCTAGATGGTGACTCTGACACGCGTTCCATCGCGGTCAGCGTCAAATTGCACCTAGGTCTTGGTCTACCATGACCATCATTTCTACTGTATGCTTCTTGGCGCTATTCCAACTTAAAACTTTAAAAAATCATATCTCTGCTTTATTTTATTTGAACTTTTTTTATTTTGTTTATTAAAATTAAATTTACTCTATGTTTCTAATTCTGTTTTGTGTTTTTATTGCTTCGCATTTTGACTTTGTTGTTTTTGTACTGCACAAATACTTGACACATTTTCCTAAATTAAGCCTGTCTGCTGTGTAACATAGCTAGCAGGTGGTTGAGCCCAAGTTAATTTAGCGACTTTAATGGTTCACCCTGACAAGGGTTGTGAATATTCATTGAACTGGGTAGTCACCTTACCAAATAATACTCCAACTTCTTATAGATATCATATCCACCAGTCCAAGACCACCATCATACAAAGCATTTGGCCATGGAGAGACAAGGACCTTATGACCACCCTCGGAAAGCTCCTAAGGAAAGCATTGATATTGACTTTTTGGAAAAAGGAGGGAGTTATTCGAAATGGTAATTCTGGAAGGCACAGAGTAGTTTTAAAACTGAGACCATTTTAGTGAGAACCACTCGCCACATATGTGAAAAGGGAGGGTGGGGAGGCCCGGTGATCCACAGCTTGCAGGAGGCAGTTAAGGATGAGAGGGATATTGCTGGCCCAGCACCGAGAAGCAGACAAATAGACTCACAAACATTTGAAACCATCTGATTCCACTCTGAGCTCTGGAGCCATTATCAATTCTCTCTTTATGAGCATTGTACCAGGAATTGATTGGTTTGGACCAGTAGACCTTCAGACCAGAGATGAAGGGTCATCTGCAGGCAATGAAAATGTGTTCTCTACCTCCGCTAACCAATGAAAACTCTGAATAGTATCCACTGGTCGTAACCATCAAGCTAGTGGTTCAGTAGCAATGATGACTAGTAAGGGAGAGAGGGGACACCCTTGTCTGGTTTCCCTTTCAATGGAAAAGGGGGTTAAGACACCATTTATCCCACGTTCGCTGTTGGGTGAGTGTATAATAGACCAATGTAGGACCAAAACACTGCATGCCAAGTCAACCCTTACCCAAATGAAGAACAGCCACAAAAGACAACCATATAGGCTCGTGAAAGCTGGGATAGTACATTGTTGGAAACTCTCAACATGGGGTGTCCCAATTGACCACATCTCTTAGAGGGACATGCCGTGAAATGTTTTTAATAAAAGCATGAGATGCTCAAGGATGCGGAAGCTGCTGAGCCAGTGTCATGAGTCTCCCGTGGCCACCCCTTGGACCATGAGTATGAGGGGCGACTTTGGCCTCCTGGGTCAATGTCCCATTAAGTTCGGTTAAAGTCCATCACAAAACCAGTGACCACTGATCTACTGGTCTCCAGTTAAAGCAAACCCAGTGGTCACCTTTAACTTACAGTAAATTCTGTGCTGGATGACCAAACTGCACTCCAATGACTCTCTCGAGTTCTGCAGACTTGGGTGCAACTCTTGAGGTTCGGGAGTTGGCCTCCCATGCTGCACTTCGGCATCCAGTGGTGATCAGGCTTCTTGGCACTGGGCACTCAAGAGTGCAGGCTTCTCAGCTTTTATGGTCCTTGGGCTGTAACGCAGAGTCATCCAAATGACCTGTGGCGTCACCTTCATTGTCCGAGGCTAGGTATCACTTCTCCATGAGCGTAACACCACAGACATGGTCCTTTCTTTTCTAGCCCAAGATGCATCAGGAGTAATCCAGCCTCTCTTTGCTGTGTCCTGAGAACAGCAGGGAAGTCCTCCTTTGGCCCTCTCTATAGTACATACATGATCTAAGGTCTGGGTGCCAGGAGTGCAACTTTTATGCTCACTACAAGCCTAGGAGGATAAGGTGACTAACTAGCCCAAGAGCTACCAGTTCCCCTCCCACTGATTACTTCCTGTGAAGTGCAGCATCTAGCTAGTCCAGGATGCACTATTCTGTCCATACTCAACATGGCAGAACCCTTCTCTTGGTGTGTGGAGCTCCCTAGCTCAACCCAGATGTATGGCTACCTAGGGGCTACAATCCCTCTTTAAAATTATTTGACAACAACTTCTCACTCCCTGCCCAAGATACTAGTCTGTCTGCTAAAACAAAAGAGCAGCCCCTTATACATGTGACAGCCATTTACCATTCAAAGGCTGTTTCCCCTTGAAGATCTACATTTGGGCTCACACCCACTCTGGCCATTGTGCCAGGAGGAGATGACACTTCTACTCTCTGCTGGTCCTCTGTTGCTCTTCCTGAGAGTCGTTCTACCCCCTCACCAGGAGCGCAGAAGGCTGTTTCAAGGACAGCAGTTTGTGTGCAACCGTAAAAGGTTACTGGAAACTTTAGGCAACAAAAGTTTGTACAAAAAGTGTACAAAAGTGACATTAAATTTGACTTTAGAAACAAGTCGAGTTTACTGTAAAGATTTGTTAGATACATTAAAGTACAAAGTCATTTGAGATGTCATCAGTGATGTCATCAGTGATGTCACTAACCAGGTCATGAGTGATGTAATATGTGAGGTCATAAGCAGTGCATTGCGGGGGCAAGCGTTATAGTTAGCTCTCTGCTAACTAGAACTGCTGAATTTCTCTGGTTTTGTACGAGTGAACCTTGAGCCTAACTATAACATCTCTGTAATCTTTGGTTTGTTCAGTGAATTTCTAAGCTTTTGTTAATTCCATTTCCTAATTATAACGTCCCTGTAACCTTTGTTTTTTTCAGTGAATATATATATATATATATGTTATAGTTAGGAACTAGTTTCCATAGGAAAAGCATTTTAGACTTGCCTATAACTTTGTTGTAGTTTGACCAATCTTCATGAAATTTTCCCCAAAAAGTATCAAAGTAGGTTCTATGTGTCATGGAAAATTTGGGGGTGATCGGTGCAGTGGGGACAGAGAAATAGGGGCACGATTAAAGGGTGCATTTGTAATGTTAAGTCCCATAGGAATGCATTGTCAAACCTACAGCCGGAACCGCTGGACGGAATTACACCAAATTTGGCAGAAAGGTAGATGTTACGCAGATTGTGCTTTTTTTTAATTTGGTGCAAATCCATCCAGTAGTTTTTGAGAAATTTAAGCTGAAAATTATAGATATATCTCTGGCCACGATGCACGCACCAACATAAATGCTCTGATTGGCTGTACCCAACCTGAACAGAAAGTTGTGGCTGCCATTTTATCTATCGATAACAGTTCCGGTGGCTGAAAATCTGTGTGAAAGCCCACATAAGGGGTCAGGGTGGAGATACTCTGACCCCATGGTTGAGAAATGGGGGTGTCAGTGACACAAGTTATGTGTCCAAAATTGATTTTTTTAATTGCACACTATATTCGCGGCGGTGTCGCGACCGCTGGCGCAGTCCCCTGTGTACCATTGCGGGGACATCGCGAATATCAATGTCGTCGCGAATATTGGTGAAAATATAACAAAAAAATCAATGAATCATTAATATGCATTGTTATAGAGATATTGATAAATGTTTTTATAGAGTTATTTATATAGGGAGTTATCTACTGTGATGGTTAGAATTAATTATATAGTTATAATTTGTTTATGTGGTGGTGGCTATAGAATTCCTGCTTTTGCTTTCTACTTCTGTAACATAACCGTGGGGATCACGATTACCGACGTCATCGCGCTCACCGCGAAAATGGAAAATAGGTTTTGGATATGGTTGTTCAAGACATACACTAAAAAAACATGAGTTTGAAGTGTACACTGTACAGTAATAAACCCCTACTGTGTAAAATACTGTAATATGTGGCATTATATGTGTTTTCACTTTATGAAAAAGGCACGATCATCGCGGTTAACGACGTCATTGCGATAATAACCGTGAAACCGGAAAATAGGTCTGAAAGATGTTTTATAAGGAAACTAAGTTCAAAAATATGAGTTTAAACATGCTTTGAAAGAAGTATGTATATAGTAATATGTGTAGGGCAATGTTCAGAAGGGATTTTTTCACATATTATTTTTGGATGTGTCGGTGGCCATTGAATGTCTGCTTTTGTTTTCAGTTTTCGGGACATGTCCGCAGGGATCATGACTTCCGCTGTCTTCTCGGAAACGGAAAATAGTGTTTGAAGGCGATTATTCTGTAAACTCACTACAAAAATAAGAGTTTGAAAAGTACACTAACAAATCTCTGCTGTTAAATATACTGTAGAATTTGTCTATATATATGTTTTACACTTTGTATAAACCACGTGCTCTTCGCGACTACTGATGTCATTGCGGTGACGTCGGTAGCCGCAAATACAATTCTTTTTTTGTAATGGTGGCTTTCTTATAAATTGATCACAGAACGAAAAGTTAAAACAATATTTTATTAAATATTTTGAGTTAAACTTTATTTAAAAAAATGTCTTTAAGTGTATTTTTCAATACGTGAAATACATTTACCGATGACAGAATCTCCACAGAAAATGGAACAATGTGGTGCCGACTTACAAACTTGTTAAAAATAAAACCATTTATTAATGTATTTTCTGATAAACACATATGAAATCAAAAAATGAGTGGTGTATTATATAAATATAATACACAATATCCAATTATAGAAAGAAATTACGAAAATCTTAGTGGTTCACTTACAAAAAAATGGACGTTACAATTTGGAAATAGAATTTTAAAAAAACCTTAGAAATTGAAAAAAAACAAAGGTTACAGGGACGTTATAGTTAACAATTAGTATTTAAAAAACCTTAGAAATTCACTGAAAAAAACAAAAGGTTACAGGAACGTTATAGTTAGGAAAGAGAATTAAAAAAAACAAACTAGAAATTCACTGAAAAAAACCAAAGGTTACAGGGACGTTATGGTTAGGCTGACATTTCACTCGTACAAAACAAGAGAAATTCAGAAGTTATAGTTAGTTGAGCTAACTATAACTCGTGCCCTCGCAATGCACTGCTTATGACCTCACATATTACATCACTCTTGACATGGTCAGTGATATCACTGATGACATCACTGATGACATCTCAAATGACATCACTCATGACATCCACAGAATCTGACGCAGACACTACACACCCATGTAACCTTTCATACACCCACTCAACTTTCACTCTACCATTCTCGAAACCATTGACATACCCATACCAGTACTTACATACCCAGTCACTGATTCATAGGTCTACACACACATCCACTCAGTCATCACCCATACAGCCACTCGTACACCAACTGACTCACTAATAAAGCCACTGATATATCTATGCTTACAGCCACAGTCACTCACACACTCCCAGTCACCCATAGAGCTACTCCCACACCTACTCACTCACACATAGTCAATCACACAGCCACTTACTCACCTAATCAGTTATACACACACCAACTCACTTATTCATACAGATACTAACACATACTTACTCACCTATACAGTCACTGATACAAACACACACTCACCCATACAGCCACTCTCACAATCAATTACTCACTCACACACAGTCACTTATCTAATCCAACACTCACCTATACTGCCTTTCACATATGCAGTTACTCTCCCATATACCACTGACACATCTATTCACTCACAGACAGCCATATGCACACTCACTCATACAGCCCCTCTCAGACACACTCATGAACCCATACAGCCAGTGATTCACCCACTCACTCATCCATGCAGGGAGTCACGCACCCCCTGACCCACCTACACATACACTCATACAACCATACAGGTTCTCAGACAACCAATCAATAACCCATATAGCCACTCATGTACCTACTCACCAAGCAATGCAGCCACTTACACACCAACTGACAGACTGATACAGACATTCACACAAATTAGTCACTCACCCATACATTCATTGAGACATGTATAATCACTCACTTATACAGTCAGTCACGCACCCACTAAATCATCGATACAGGCACTCATACACCCATTGATTCATCAATGCACCTTGGTGTATATATATATATTTAACACTCAAACTATTTAGTAACACTCACAGTCACCGGATGATGGCATCAGTGATGTCATCAATGATGTCATTTGAGATGTCATCAGTGATGTCACTGATCATGTCAATTAGTGATGTAATGTGTGAGGTCATAAGCAGTGCATTGCCCTCCTGGGTAACACCCTCCTGGAAGAAGACGACGACCTAGAGGAAGAGAAGAAGGGAAGAATTGACATAAGGGAAGAAGACCTATACTCTTGTTGATAACCACTATCTGCCCCCCCAAATAAAACACGCCAAGATTAAGAAACCTATTCAGCCTCCTCACTTCTTTTTCCACCCATCCCTCCCACAGTTGGTTTCAGAAGTGGGATCGAAGGATATGAAGGCAGTTGTGAATAAAATGGCAGAAAGACTGGAAAAACTGGAGAAAATAATGGAGAAATTCCCAGCGTTGGCTGAGGAAGACAGAAAAAACTACATAAAACCTTAACAGAGCAGAGTCAAACCCAAGAAACTGCTGTAGGAAAATTGGTGGAAGCCCTCAGTCAGCAGCGAAGTCACACAACCCTTCCCTCTGTGGTTATGCAGAAATACGTTAGTGGGGAAGATCCTGATTTTGGTCTCTCAAACTTTGAAAGGATGACAAGAGCAGCAGCATGGCCTACGGATAAATGGGGACAATATCTTGGTCTACTTCTCTTCTGTAATCTCCAGGCGGCCTACCAGGCAGCCAATCTTCTTGGAACAACTCCCTATGAGGACGTTAAGAAAAGCATTCTGGAAAGAATGGCGGTGGAGGAAGAAACATAGAATCCGACTACAGCAAATTAAAGACGGGCCCCAGACTGCACAACGGCGTTGGACGTCTACCAGGACGATATCGCATAGCACCCCGAGGATCTCCGTGACGGGATCGGTGAGACCGTTCATTATTGATAACCTGAACAATACCATAGACGTGTGGACTAAGGTGCCGTCCCTACAAACCCTGGTGTCAAGTTCATTTTTAACGGATACTAGAACTGCTTGGTTCTCGCATACAGACAATGTATCGCCGTGGTTTAGAATTGACAAATACATGAAGGCACACATGATCTTTGAGTTATTTCCAATTAAGAGACAATTACCTTGAAAGGTCCTGAAGAAGGTGGTGCAAAATCTGTTAGCACACCGAAACGCGTAGACGCTCCTCTGGTGTTAAATTCGAGGAACTATTGAGTCAGAAATCGTGTATAATGATATGACTTGGATATTATAGATTCAATCGAATTAATGAATTGTTGATGATTTTTAATATGTCGCTTGTTTTTGTCTCTTTTTGCTGATGGAATTATTATTGTATTAGTCTTATGAAATTTGTATTGTGTTTGGCCTTTTTAACGAATTGTATGAGTCATCAGTGTTTATATATTTGGAATAAATTCATGAGATTTTTAATATTTTGTGTTTATAATTACATGTTGGGTTCTCTTTTATAACACACATTTATGCGAGTGATCCATATGAGGAACGGTTGAATGTGGTTATTGCATGGTAGTTGACTCCAAGGGAATAATTTCTTTTGATAGTGTTACTATATTTGGCACCCTGTCCCTTGGATAATTGGGCCACTCCCTTTCTTTTAAAATTATTTAGAACAATACCTCTCATCATTATATGAACCCATTCAGAGATGGGTTTGCCAACATACTCAGTTTAATTTAGACCGAGCCGTAAAAATAGCCAGTGCTTTCAACCGAGCAGAAGAGCTACAAATTGGTCGAGAAGAAAACCAATGGAAACATCCAGGTGGAGCTATACCAAAAACTCAAAAGGTTCCTCCCTCAAGGAAAACAAACAATAACACTAATACCTGGACCCTGTACCCACCCGACCTCCAACCAATCCCGGGCCCCAGTGTTTTCAATGTGGTATGTTCAGACACATTGCAAGAATGTGCTCCCAGAAGGAAGAACCCATGGAGGTGGGGTTGACTAGGTCCCTCTATTGTGCACAATTAGGACATACCCCTCTTAGCACAGGCAAGTGTCCGTAAATGAAGAGCCTAGAAAAGCCTTAGTGGACACTGGATGCTTACAAAGTGTTATGCAACCACAAGCTGTTCCGGGGGGGGTACAACACACTTCCGGGGTCGTCAATATCCAGTGCGTACATGGAGCCAGCAAACAGTATCCCACCACTGTAGTATGTATACAACACAAGCCCTCTGTAACCCAGATTCCTCTACAAGTAGGGTTGATTCCCAAGCTGCCTGAACCCCTGGTTAAAGGCAATGACTATCCCTATATGAATAATTTGATTCAGGAAACATGGAGAGAAGGAGAGGAATGGAGAAGAACGGCTCAATTTTTCCACATGCCAGACCACGAATGGCCCCAAGGGAAAACCAGGAAAAGTAGAAGAAAGAGAAGAGAAGAAAAGAAAGCCTGGACCCGAGTTGTTTTAGCCAAACCTAAAGAAGACAGCATTTGGGAACACAACCGAAGTTTTCATGCCGCCCAAAGGGTGGATCCAACTCTACATGAGGCATGGAACAAGGAAGACCCCATCAAGTAGGTCCCGACTTCTTTATACAAAAGGGATTACTGTATCGAAAAGGGGGAAAAGCCCTAACCCCAAAATTGTTAATACCCCAGCCGTTTAGGGAGAAAGTGTTATTTCTTGCACATAGTCATCTGTTGGGGGACACTTGGGGGGGCAGAAAAAGTTATACTTGAGACGTTTTACTGGCCTGCAATGTATCACCGAGTCCGTAGATATTGTAAGGAATGTCCCATTTGCCAAAAAACTGTAGAACCTTGCCCATGAGAGCTCCTTTGAGACCTTTACCTATAATTGAAGAACCCTTCTCTAGAGTGGGAATGCATATAATTGGGGCCCTTCTCCCATCGCATAGTGCAAACCGTTACGTACTGGTCTTAGTAGATTATGACACACGTTTTCCCGAGGCTGTGACTTTAAGACAACCTAATACCACCCAGATTGCCAAAGCCATGATTAACATCTTCTCTCTAGTGGGATTCCCACTGGAAATTATAACAGAGCAAGGGACACCCTTCATTTCCAAATTAATGAAACTGGCCTGCCAGCAGATCAAAATCAAACAAATACGCACTGCTGCTTAACATCCTCAAACAGATGGATTAGTGGAATGGTGTAATGCCACACTCACAACAACCCTAAAAAAGTTACTGGATTTAGAAACTCGAAAATGGGAGGATATGCTACCCCTGGCTTTATTTGCCATCCGGTGTAGACAACAGAAAAGTACAGGATATTCTCCTTTTGAGTTGCTATATGGTAGGCAGCCCCGTACCTTATTGGACATTTCAAGGGAGGAATGGGAAGAGGAACAAGATAGGTCCAAACCACTTCCGGAGTATGTTGTTAGCCTGAAGTCCCACTTGAATCAAATCTGAAATATCATAAAAAACCCATCTAGATCAGGCTCAAACTTCCCAAAAGATCCAACACGACAAAAAAGCTAAAGAGCGATCCCTAGAGATAGGTGACTTAGCACTACTAATGATGACCAGCACTAATCAGAAATTATTAGGCCAATGGCAAGGTCCTTTCGGGTCATAAAAAAAATGACCCCTGTTACGTTTTGCCTTGAAATGGGCCCTGAAAAAAAAATATCACTCAGATATTTCATATTAATCTATTGAAGAAATGGCAAGGTGCTAGGCCTGCTCTATTAGGAAAAGTGGAAGTACTCACCCCATTGTAACAACAAAATATAGAACCAGAGTTGTCTGTTCATCAAAAGCAAGAATTAAGCGTACATTTGCAGCCCTTCCATAACGTGTTTTCCCTGACTCCTGGGAGAATGTCAATAATAGAACACGCAACACATATCCCCCAGAAAAAAAGATACAGCTACGTCCTTACCGTATACCAGAGTCCCGATGGGAATCCATTGAGAATGAGATACCTTAAATGCTAAAAATGAGGACAATAGAACCATCCAATAGTGAGTGGAATTCACCCATTGTGATCGTCCCCAAGCCTGATGGATCAATCAGGTTTTGTATTGACTTTAGAGAAGTCAATAAAATATCACAGTTTGATTCATACACCCTCCCACGTGTTGATGAAATGATCGAGAGGCTAGGAGAAGCACAATACATCAGCACATTACACTTGTGCAAAGGTTATTGGCAAGTGCCCTTAAGGGAACAGGATAAGGAAAAAACTGTATTTTCTACAACAGGGGGACTATATCATTTTAAGATGCTTCCTTTCGGATTACATGGAGCCCCTGCTACCTTTCAAAGGCTCATGAATTTAGTTGTCAAACCCTGTGAGGCATTCGCAGCAGCTTATATCGATGATATAATCATTCATAGTTCCTCTTGGGAACAACACCTGACCCATCTAACACAGGTAATTCAGGCCTTAAGAGAAGGTGGCCTAACCATTAATCCAGCCAAAATCAGTCTAGCTGCGAGATCCATAAAGTACCCAGGATACCTTCTGGGTGAAGGATGCATTAAACCCAAAGAAGAAAAAGTAGCGGCTATATCAGGATTACCCTTTCCAAAAACCAGAAAAGATCTTAGATCCTTTTTGGGCATCTTAGGATACTATAGACGGTTTATCCCAGACTTTTCGTGTGGCTGCCCCCTAAAGAGACTTGTTAAAAAAGAATGTACGAACAGAAAGGGAGCTTCGGCAGCCTTCTCCCTCTTTCCTACAAGCCTTCCACCAATTGAAGCAAACCCTTACTTCAAAACCCACCCTACTCAGTCCTGATGACACCAGACCTTTTATCTTACAAACCGATGCTTCTGAGTATGGATTAGGGGCCATTTTATCTCAGACAGACTCCCAAGGACAAGAAAGACCCAATATTTACATCAGCCGCAAGCAATTTCCACAGAAAAAACAATATGTGGTGGTGGAAAAGGAAGAATTAGCTATCAAATCGGCCAACGAGTGCCTAAGGTATTACCTTGAAGGTAGAGAATTCACCCTGTATACGGATCATGCCCCTCTGGAATGGCTCTCTCATAATATGGGACATAATGATACAAAATTACGATGGTTTCTAGCCTTACAACCCTTCCGATATATCACCTATCATAGAAAAGGAAAGAATCAAGCCAATGCGGACTATCTGTCCAGATATCTTCTAGAGTAGTTTCTTGCAGGCAAGAAAGTTAGGAAAGGGGGATGTAAGGAAGAGACTTGTACCCCACAGAGAGAATCCCCTGACTCACCTTTTCCACTGCGGTTCCCCTGCTCATTCTCTTAACGCCGACTGCACCGCTCCTGGATGGAAGAAGGACAAAGGGTTAACCAAACCAAAACAGACTCTCCTTGCCCTGCACAGGTAGAAGGCGGACCTGCTAGGACTTGGAACCAATCCGGGAGTCCAGACAGAGGAGAAAAGGATGCCACCAAACCACAAGGAGAGCGCGAAGGTGGAGGGCGGAGTTGGGCAAACCCAGAAGACGCCGAGAGCAACAGGTCGAGTGAGACGCTGTCGGACACTGAGGAAAGACCGACTGAAGAAGCCTGCCTGAACGGTGTGGAGAATGAAGACATCGAAGTTCTAGAGGACTGGAGTGAGGAGTGGTGGACGCCCAGGGGGAATTGCCTATATGCCGCCGCAACTCAGGAGAGTTGTGGCATTTGCGGTACATGCTCCAGGCGGGGAAGGGAGTTAAAGGGAGGGTTAGGTTGAACATGGGTCGGGTTAAGTGTTGTGGGACGTAAGGAGGATTGCGTCTGGAGTTCTGTGCAGTCGTACTGAAGAGGTTTTGCTTGTTTTTTATTTTGGCATGCTAGGTTATGTTCCTTTTTTTTCCCCTCAACATATCAATTCTTTAGTACCCAGGAAGTAGTGAAATCAAAATTATCTCGACTGGTGATTGCAAATAAACCGGTTGGTATACGGGGTAACAAAAGTCAGTCATAGCCATGTTAAGCAGTGAAAAGCCCGACTGCTATTTAAATTTAGACAATCTTTTGTATACTCTTTTGGCTTTTTCTTTGGTCATGTATTTTTTTCCCCTCTTTATCTCGTTTACTTTTCCTACCTGTGGCAAGACCAAAAACCAAAGGTAAAAGGGCTGCAAAACTGACTTGTGGGGATAGCCTGCTTCTAATCCACAAACCTTAAGCTTAGGTTCTTTTTTTCCCCTTTCAATCACCCCGGGGTGTGGTGAAGGGTACTATCCTAAACTTAACTATAATAAACAAAGATACTTACTGCCACCTTCTTCTTTTCCCGAGCCTCCTGGGTAACACCCTCCTGGAAGAAGAATACGACCTAGAGGAAGAGAAGAAGGGAAGAATTGACATAATGGAAGAAGACCTATACTCTTGTTGATTACCACTTTCTGTCCCCCCAAATAAAACACGCCAAGATTAAGAAACATATTCTGCCTCCTCGCTTCTTTTTCCGCCCACCCATTCCACAGGGCCCTAGCTCAGCTGACTACTAGGGAAACCTAGCAAACCTGTACATTTTGGAAAAGTAGACACCCAGGAGAATCCAGGATGGGGTGACTTGTGTGGCTCTCACCAGCTTCGCTTACTCAGAATCCCTTGCAAACATCAAACTGTAATAAAAATAAAAAATAAAACATTTTCCTCACATTTCTGTGATGGAAAGCTCTGGTATCTGTGGGGAGCCACAAACTTCCACCCACCCAGCATTCCCCCAAGTCTCACGATAAAAATGGTACCTCACTTGTGTGGGTAGGCCTAGTGCCTGCAACAGGAAATGGCCCAAAACGTATTGTGGATGCTCCAAAATTATCTATATCAAAACGACCTGGTTTTGAAAGGCAGTCACCTGCGTTTTTGGTCCCCGGCTCGACGGCCATCTAGGGAAACCTACCAAACCCAGACATTTCTGAAAACTAGACACCCGGAGGAGTCCAGGGAGGTGTGGCTTGTGTGGATCCCCCTACGTTTTTTTTACCCAGAAGTGGAGGACGCTCCTTCTACCACATCACATCAAAGACCTGGAACAGCCTCCCCACGCTACTTTGGACCATCACCTCACTTCCGTAATTCCGAATGGCCCTCAAGATGTGGCTCTTCAAATAAGCCACCTGGATACCCTATCGGGTGATTAGCCACACTTTATAAATCCTGGTTGATTGATTTGGTGTCAATAGCACAATGAATTTGTCTGGAGGTATGGTGGAGAAGTGAACCTTCTATACTTGATTAAATATTTTCAGCACCCAAGAATATGAAATTAGATTGTTCCACATTTTGGCAAAACTCTTTAGACAACCTCCCATTCGAAGATCTTTTGAAGACTCCATGGATAGTCAGGATTTGTTCATGGAAAATGCAGTTTAGGACTGAGAGATTACCCGAAACTAGTCAATAATAGTGGACCCCTTCTAATACCTCTACCTTGAAAGGGCTGGCTCTGGACTTTTGTGAAAGAAGATGGACCAAAAGCTCTACATGGATTGAACACTCATCCTCCAATCAACGGATGAAGAGGAGACATCCGTTTCTGATCTTCTGCTGACTTTAATTATATTCTTCTAACTGTGGTCCAAAGGTTTTCTTTGCCAGAGAATGGGATGCCCATAAGAAGAGTTATTTGGCTTGAATCCACTCTCCAAGACCCCATCCCACGGTACCTATGAGCTGACATAGCTGATTTAGAGGCAATTAGAGCATCATAAGAAATGTTGGCCAAAAGGTGTTGTCCTATTATAGACAAAACAGAAGTGCCTTTGTTGCCTTGCTGTAACATGTCCACCAAGCTCTGAAAGTATCTAAGTAGAGACTAAGTAGTGATTGGATTACATAGTGTGTACCACAAAATTAGAAGCAGCAGATTTGAATTTATTAGCAGTGTTTTCGGCCCTCATGACGAAGACAGGCTTCCTTTTACACAAGAAAAATACATATTCAAATAAAGAAAACATTAAAACACTATATACAATGTAAATTATCCATTCAAAATTGTTGCAAAATCGTACTCTTGCAAAAGGCTAAAAGGAGTCAAAACAATGAAGATAAAAAGGACCCATTCTTCTTATAACCAAGGGACTCTGAGTGTTTCAAAGTCTGTCAAGCCATCAACCATAATATATTGCTTCAGGGGCCAAAGGCAGGAACACCACAATTCCCCTACCTGCACCAATTTACCTCTCCTGTCCTTGCCTTTCCTCAAAAGTATTCCGATACATGTTGGTGCTTGTCTGGAGAAATCCCTTAGAAAAAAAAAAATTTGTTCTTCTGGCTTACCTAACTGTCCTCGTTTGAGCACCTTACTAATAACGCTCGTTCTTATGGGACAGTAAGTGTGACAGTTTAGTAAAAAATGTCTCAAATCTTCTATGGCACTGAAAACGCATTTTTCAGAAATTAATGTGTTTCTCCCGTTCAGGGTTTTGTTCAACAATAACCAACCTCCTCTCGCCAGTGCAAAAAGCCTCCTTTCTTTAGAGTTTGTCAGCAGGATTAAATACTGCTGGGCACTTGGCAAAGGATGGAACATTCCCCTGTAAGCAATGTGGGATAGATTGTCCAATGCGTCCATTCGTCGTTCTTTAGCCAGGTGCTACAATATTTAGTAACTAGGGAGTTTATTACGGAGCCGCAAATTCATTTAATAACAAGTGTATTGGCAAAGAAAGACAACCTCCTGCCACAAGAGCTTCCGATCTTCCTCACAACATTCCAACTGTCATTCTAGCTCGTGAGATAAGGAGGATAACAAGGAGAGCTTAGGAAGGAGTGGGAGCAGGAAAGAAAGGGAAGTGGGAATCATAATAATTTGCAAGGAGTGCTAACAATATAGAGTTTATTTGTCTCTTTGAGATCATGGAAGATTTTTCTCAGGCTAGTACCAAATTAAGGGGCTTATTTACAAGCCCCTTGCACTGCCGGTACGTCACTTTTTCCCATCTTAAAAGTGATGCACCGGCGGCGCAAGGGGCTTGTAAGTAAGCCCCTAAGTCTCTTACTTTCTTTGAAACAGAGTTACAGAATGTGATTTACTAATCAGCTTGAAGTGTTCCTCCCAAGTCCAATCCATCAGGTTGTTCTGACACAATGTAAATCTTTTGAGGTCGTATTTCATGGGAGCTATCCGGCATCTATCTTCTATGGATTGTAACTCGCATCCGATTCCAGGATAGCAGTGGGAAATCCTTTCCATAGGTTGAGGAGTCAGATACAGCTGAGGTGTGTTTTAAACCCACTTCCACTTTTTTGTCCACTGGATCGGCACGCATAGCATCCCCACCTATAATGGGACCTTGAGATGATGAAACTGCCATCAATGACTAAACCTTCACATTAGGTAGGAACTCTTCATTAAAGCCCATCAGAGGATGTTTTCAGAGTAGGCTCCTTGACAAATTAGATCTCTCTACCTCATTCCATGCTTTAGACAGAAGTTTGCCTATTGTATTGTGCAACGGTAGTTCTCTTCAGTAGTTCTGTTGGAAGAGGTCTTCTTTGTTGTCATAAGTAGAAGAATCTGGGAATTAAAGATTCTTTCTCACATACTGCAATACTCTTTCAAATGGAGTCCCTGAATATAGTGCCCCTTGACGTCTCCCTTAGGTTCATCAGGTTCACGGTCATGTTGTATCCTCTGCTGCTTCAGGGGAGGCTCCCTAGATTGAAATGCAGCAGCAACAATCTTATTGGTCTTTTGGGAATAATACCAGAGAAGTAAATTCAGAATTAGGCTGATGATCTGTGGTGGCAGGTTCCCCTGAAGATTCTGAGACGTATTCCTGTTACACATGCTTAAGCTTGCCAGAGCACTTAGAAAGTGTCATAGTATCAGGAAAGCCCACAGAGCTTTCTGAGAACAGACATACTCTAAGAGTTAATGACAACGCATGTTGGCAGTTGGGCTGGACTGTTCACATGAGGAAGAGGGTCAAGACTGATTTGCATATGGCTGGGTCTGAACTAGGGTGGCATAGTGAGCAAAAGAACGATGGATTAAACCCAGATATGTGACTGGGGGTGAGTGTCTGAAAAGTTTCAGCGCTCCGTCCATCATCTCCTTGTGTTTGCTTTGTTCTCCCTAAGTTTGCAGGGTATGCCCAGACGTGGGTCCCTTGCTCACTTTGCCACTGGATTCAAGCTAGCCTGGCCGATGAGGGGTGTTACCCCAAAACCAGTCCCATGTTGCCCGTTTCCGGTCCAGGGAAGACCTGGCTTGGCAGTTCGGGCTGGACTGTTCCCATGAGGCACAGGGTCAAGACTGATTTGCATATGGCTGGGTCTGAACTGGGGTGGCGAAGTGAGCTAAAGAATGATGATGGATTCAACCCAGATCTGTGACTGGGGGTGAGTGTCTGAAAAGTTTCAGCGCTCCGTCCATCATCTCCTTGTGTTTGCTTTGAATGCATAAACAGACACCATTTCCTGCTTGGGACTTTGTTTCCACTGAAATGAAGTCCTGCCCAGACGCCTATCGTCCTGATAATTAGCCCTAGAAATAGAATCTCAACACTCCGCACTGAACCCTAGAAGAAGTAAACATTTTTAAATGGGTCGCTAAAGCAGACCCGATCATTTTCACAACCATGTGCGTCCCGCTCGAAACCACTAGATAGAGCAGGTTCGCCGAGAATGCTCCACAATGAGGGCTTCTGGGGGTGGCATTCGCAGAATGTCAACCCCCGGCCAGCTTCGGGCGATTAAAACGTTCCAAAGGACAGGTGTGCAGTTTGATTGGATGCACGCGGGATTAGGCGGTTGGGGAACGGCCATTTAGGTTGTTGAAATTATTCAGGCTCGGGTGGTGAGGTAGGGAGCTGGTTTACCCAAATTGCTGTGTAAAAGTTTATGCTGTTGCGTAAAGTAAGCCAAGAATATTAATGGCTGAAGCAGCCACAGCGGTTAGGGAAGCTTTAAAAATACTTTGCGATGCTGGAAGGGAGGACTTATTACAGCCTGGTGTTCTGTCCCAGGCTTGGGTAGGAATGGAACGACCGAGGCGCTTAGCGGCCAACAGTGTATCAGCTGCCGTTTTAGCCTGCTCGTCAGTCGATAATTCCCCCTGAGCATTTCCCCAGTGCGCGCAGCGAGTTTAGCGAAGAGAATACAAGAGAGGCTTCCCTTACCTCCTCAGCGCTCGGTGCTTCGTCGTCTTTGAGGCAAGGGAGGGGTCGTGCACACACTCGCGCATTACAGCCTAACAGGTCGGTCAGCCTTAAGCTCCTTAAAGGAGCAAAAGGAATTAAAGGGGAGGTTAAGACAACACAGGAGAGCTCAGTATCGCCCCCTGGTGGGCTAGCATCAGGAGAGAGCTCTTTTTGTTTGTTAAAGGAGTCAGTAAGGGAGGCTTCTTGTAAACAAACCATCCCTATATTTCGAAAGATGTTAAAATTGAAGGACAATGAGGCTTCTTCAAAACCTGTGGAGAGATCTTTATCCCCAATTGTGTGCAGTGTGTCAGGTGATAAAGTAGTGCAGGCAAGACATTCTCCTGCTCGCTTATCAAAAGTCGATGAGAGTGCCAATCATTCAGACAGAGTAATGGGGAAAAATAAGAAAAATAGGTTAGATAGCCAAGTGAAGGAGACTTTTGAAGCCAAAAAAGAATTAGAAGCAAAATATACAGCTTCCGAAAGGTAGGAACACAGCAGGAAAAACTGGGAAATGGGTTTGGGTATCCAGTGAAGTAGATAGAGGGGCAGAAATAGTAAATTTAAGAGAGGAGGAAGTTCCAGAGTCTGCAATTTTCAGCGGCTTTCGGAACCACGCTGGGAAAATTCTGCATAAAGGAGTAAAGTGCAGTAAGAAATTACTGTTTGCAGGTCAAAAACGTCCTGTTGTCACCAGTCTGAAGAGAGGGAGGATATTGACGCGATCATCCCGACGTCGTGGGACCCGAAACGTTCTTATCAGTCTTCAAGGACAATTGATTGGAAGTCATTTGATGGTGGAGTTGGGGATGGCGAATGCCCGGGAGGGAGCGCGATTAAGAAGGATTTGCATTTTGAAGGGGTGGTAGATTATGGGGATGAATGTGAAGAAATGGAGGAGGGGGAAATTTGTGATGTTATTGAAGGGGGCGTTTTTGTTGTGGGTAGAAGGGTGGAGCGGGGGAGGGGTTCTAAAATTTTGTCCAAAGATCGTATTTTACAGGAGTAAGAGAACAGGGGATCTTGGTTCAGACACAACGGGGGAAAACGATGTCAAGACGGGGAGACAAAGAAAAGGTCAGCGATGGATATGGGCAACGCACTAGGAACAGGTGAGAGCCATGGATCATGGGATTTGAATAATAGAGTATGCTGTAAGAAAAATAAATTGTCAGATCTTAAATTGGCGGATAAAAATGTGGGGACGGATGGTATGTCAAATGACTTTGAGCTATCCAAACTAAGTAAAAAAAGGTCAATCTAAACAAGATGACAAAGTAGATGGGGCTATTGATGATCTAACCAATTATGGGGGAAATACTGAGAAAGATGATAAAGAAAAAAAAGGAAATCTAGAACTGAAGGTTTAAAGCGTTTGCCGTACATGGGGCATTCTATGCCATTGGGAGCACTTTTGAACAAGGTGACCAAGGATAAAATATGGAAGGGTGAATTTGTGGATGTATTTAAATTACTTCACAGAGAGATCCAATCAAAAGAGGGGTCCAGGGAAGAAGCATGTGAGTTAGCGAAAAGGTCAAGGGTGCCTACTACGATTGATACTTGGACATCAGCATTTTTTATATTTGCGAGTGTCTATTGTGAAAAATTTGCCAAAAGAGCAGTATCCATATTTAAATACATTGACAGCATTAGGAAAGCACATATGGAATTTGGGGATTTGCTTGGCTTCATTATGATGAAGAATTTCGAGCCTGGTTGGTTCTTATCCCGGAAAAGCCGTGAGGTGAAGTTGATAATGAGTTATGGGTGCAGTGGAAGTACCCTCAAAGACCCCCACCTCCGATGCACACTGCTAGTGGTCTAGCAGTAACACATCAGCCTTTTCTTGCTAAGGCCACCTCGGGGGGGATTTTGGAATAGACCGCAAACAGCTAAGTCAGGTGCCTGTTGGAATTTCAACAGAGGTTATTGTCAAAAGAACCAGTGCAGGTAAAAACACTAGTGTTCGAAATGTGGAGGGAAGCATTCCATATTTCAATGTTTCGAGGACAAGCAAACTGGGGAAGTTTTGGTCAAGGCAGAGGGAGAGGCAACACATTTCACTCTGGTTACAAGGGCTTTTACGCCAATTAACATTGAAAGTTTATGTTTTTGGTTAAAGTTTTACCCCAACAGGGAAGAGGCAGCAAGGCTGGAGTGGGGATTTAAAGAAGGTTTCAGATTAGGCTACCAGGGCCCTAGATGTTGTAGATTTGCTAAGAATCTTAAGTCAGCAAATGAATATCCACAAGCGGTAAGACAAACGTTGTTGGCAGAAGTTTCAGAAGCGAGAATGGCTGGTCCTTTTTCTTCATGGCCTTTACCTAATCTCATAGTATCCGTTAGGCGTAATACCTAAGAAAACAACAGGTGAATTTAGAATGATTCAACACCTTTCTTGGCCACTAGGTTGCTCTGTTAATGATTTTATAGCAAAAGAAGATACCATGGTTCAATTTGCATCAATAGACATAGCCTTGAGTTTGATAAGAAATGCAGGCGCTAAAGCAGAATTAGCTAAATGCGATATTAAATCAGCTTTTAGGCTGTTACCAGTTCACCCGCTAGATTTTGAATTGCTAGGTATTCATTTTGAAGATCAGTTTTTTGTGGACAAAGTATTACCCATGGGATGTGCCATTTCCTGCAATCTTTTTGAGGCTTTCAGTACCTTTTACAGTGGTGTTTTTCTTACAGGTCAGGTCATGTCAACGTCACTCATTACTTGGACGATTTTTTGTTCATTGGTTCAAGAATGCAAGAGATCTCTTCGTCAATTTGAGTTGTTGGCTAAGGATTTGGGAGTACCTTTGGCAGCTGAGAAGACGGAAGGTCCTGCAACCGGTTTAGTTTTTCTAGGCATTGAGTTAGATACCGTTAAAATGGAAGCAAGATTACCGGACAAAAAAGTACTAGAAATGATCAATCTATTAGAACAAGCCAAATTGTCTCCTAAATTAACTTTGAATCAAATTCAATGTCTTTTGGGGCATTTGAATTTTGCTTGCCAAGTGGTAAAAGCAGGAAGAGCTTTTTGTAGAAGGCTAGGTTTTTCTATGTCCGGGCCACCCTGCCACATCACAGGATTAGGATTTCAGCAGCAATGAGGGCTGATTTTGACGTTGGGCTAATGTTTCTGAGAGCCTTTAATGGAGTCACTATTTGGTCGCTGGATGAGGACTTTGTTTGGTTGATACAAATGTTTTCGGACGCTGCAGGTGCTAATGGCTTTGGTCTCTTCTGGGAAGGCAAATGGTGCGCTGAGAAATGGCCAGAGAGTTGGATTTCTGAAGGGAGAAGTATAGCATTTATTGAATTTTTTCCTTTGTTGGAAGCGTTAGCTGTATGGGGTACTAAACTGGCAAACAAGACAGTCATCTTTTACGTTGACAAACCTGTGGTGGATTTGATAAATGGTCAGAAAGCTAAAGAAAAACACCTACTGAAATTGCTGCAAAGATTTATGTTAGGTTGTCTGATGTATAACATAATTTTTAAAGCTAAACATGTACCAGGAGCAGATAACAATATTGCAGATGCATTATCTCGGTCCCAGTGGCAGAAATTCCCTGGTTTGGTGCCCAGAGCAGATCTGCAAAAACCTCAGGTTCCTCAAGAGGTATAGGAACTAGCAGAGTTAGAATGCTTCGGCTAGTCGAAAAATCGCTTGCAGAAAGTACCAAGTTAGCTTATAGAAGAGCATGGTCAGAATTTTTAGAGTCAGGTGCTTCTTATAAGACTCACAGTTTAGAAGGCCTAGCAAAGCGTATGGAGGACATACTACATTTCCTTATGGTTAATATAGAAAGAAACATTTCAGCTACTACGATCGCTGGTAAATTGGCAGGCCTCAATTTTTCTGGGAAATTTTTCTGGGGCTATGAGCCATCTGCAGGCGAGATGGGGAGGCGCCTTTTGCAAGGCTGGGCAAAAGAAAAGAAGAGGTCATCTTGTCAGAGAGCCTGTTTCGCTGAAGATGTTAAATGCCATAATAAAAGCTTACCTGTTATTTGTTTTTTTCAATTTGAATTTTTGTTATTTAAGCTATGCATGTGTTGGCTATTTTTTGGAGCTTTTAGAATTTCAAAGCTTTTAGGTAAAGGTAGTAACGATGATCTCAAAGTTATAAATGTGGTTAGTTCCATAATAGCAATAAGAATTTTTCTGGAGAAATCCAAAACAGATCAGGTAGGTAAAGGAGCAAATGTTACTCTTCAAAAGATCTGTGGTTCGCTGTGTCCATTGAAAGCCTGGCAGAAGTTAAAGGTCTTGGGAGGTGCTGCTTCTGAATTTGTTTTTAGACATCAAGATGGTTCTCGTCTTAAGGCTTCTCAGGTATTGGCAGTGTTGAGAAAAGCCTTGTGCCATTTGGGATAAAATCCTTTTTGCTTTGGTACGCACTCTTTTAGAATTAGTGCCGCCTCAGAAGCAGCCAGGTTTGGTTTCTCCATGAAAGAAGTCAAGAGTTTAGGTCGTTGGTCTTCAGACTGTTGTTTGAGATATATTAGAAATTTAGAAGTTCTTTAGAATATGATATAAGTTGTTAACGTTGTGTTTCTTTTTCAGGTCATATTTCGGGTCCACCTGTGGCTCTTGGGACCATTTGGATAATTGGACATTCTTTTATAAAATGGGCGGCGAAACAAGCCGAAAAAAGACATTTTGGAAAAAATCTAGGTTTTCGTTCGGATGACAAAGATTGATTGGTGGGGAAGGGGGGCATGAAATGGGGTCAGTTAATGCCATGTTTAAATGAATTATTAACGGTAAGGAAATGTCCTGATGTTCCGTTCATACATTTGGGTGAAAATGATTTAGTTCAATTGTCAGGTTTAGGTTTATTAATAGAGATGAAATCTGATTTAGAAGGGATTGTCAGATCCTGGGTCAAGACAAAAGTGATTTTGACAGCACTTGTCCCTAGAAGGGTATGGCGGGGAGCAGAGAAGTTTACAGCTGTTGAAAGGGCAAGGAGAAAGGTTAGCAGAGAGATGCATCGTTTTGCAGCATCAATGGAATCAGCTGGCTGGCTCATAGTGACATAACTAAAGAAGACTCAATTTTTTCGCTAAGACGGGGTTCTCCTTTCTTTTATAGGCAATGAATTATATCTACTGAACATAAAAGAAAAGTTAGCAGTTACCTTAGCTTTAAACAAGTGGTGTTAATTTGGGGGCTGTTGAGGTGACCGTCCTTTATTCTTGGCTCTCTAGCTCGAGCAAGATTTTGGGAGCTAGCTGTTTTGGCGGCAGGCTTTGATAAGATCGCTTCTTAAAGATCTTTCTTTGGATTTCGTTATTTCAATGTGCCAACTTTTTGCATCTATTCAAGAACTTTTGGGGATATATTAACATTGAAATAAAGAGGGGGGGGGAAACAGGAAAAACGCCTGGTCAGGGTTTTTTCCTGGTGGCAGAAATTGAGGAGATCGAGACAGACAGGAAGGGTTTGGGGAGTAGGTTCGGCCAGAGGGAAACAGGGGAGCAATGAATGAGGCAGGAGGAAGGCAGGGGATGAAAGAAAGGGGTTGGGGAGGATGGTTGGTTAGAACAATGTTTTGGTTCACATTGTTGTAAAATTTGAAACTGCATACCTGTCCAAATAAAGCGGCCTTTTACCCTATCTGGCCTGGTTATTTTGCATATCGCCCGATGAGGGCTCCTGGGGGTGGCATTCACAGAATGTCCACCCCCGGGCAGTTTCAGGCGATATGAACGTTCCAAAGGACAGGTGTGCAGTTTGATTGGCTGCGCGCGGTATTAGGCGGTTGGGGAACGGCCGTTTAGGTCGTTGAAATTATTCAGGCTCGGGCGGTGAGGTAGGGAGCCGGTTTATCCAAATTGCTGTCCCTCCCAACCTCTATAATTCTTGGCCATATTAGGGCCGTAAGTGGCTTTTTCTTGAGTTCTATTGCTTGGTATTTGTCGCTTGGACAGGTGGCAGAAATTGAGGAGATCAAGACTGGCAGGAAGGGTTGGGGGCATTGAGAGTAAGTTTGGCCAGAGGGAAACAGGGGAGCGATGAGTGAGGCAGGAGGAAGGCAGGGGATGAAAGAAAGGGGTTGGGGAGGATGGTTGGTTAGAACAATATTTTGGGAAGTTTTACTGTGGGGAATCGCTTAAGGGTGGAGGGGGTGTTAGGATATTGACTTTGTATTAGTGAGGCTTTGTTCACATTGTTGTAAAATTTGAAACTCCATACCTGTCCAAATAAAGTGACCTTTTACCCTATCTGGCCTGGTTATTTTGCCTATCGCCCGATATAAATAGGGGCCGAGGCGCTGGCTGAAGCGCAGACCCGGTAGTCTTCACTTGCTTCAACGTGAATTACGTAATAGAGGTCGATAAAGCAGATCTTACACTTACCTGAGCGGTGCAGTCGCAAACTCCGAGTGTACGGAAAGAGAAAACAGGAAGTGCTTGTGGATTCAGGCTGCGTCACTTTCTGGTCTTGTAGCAGGGTGGAGTCAAGGAAGTAGAATGAATGCAGAACTGTTTCCCTATGTAAGAATCAGTTACATTTTTAGATTCTCTTGTGCAGCAAAATTCTGTAATGCCAAGAGCAAAAGGTAGTTTATGTTTACAACTGCGGCGAGGAAAACTTGGGCTCAGAGTATTCTAAATTACCGGAAATTAACCTGGCCATGTTAAACAATAAGGCAAAAAGCCTGTTTCTTATGCTGGATGCCGAATAACAGTTTTGGGCTGTCAGCCCTTTCCAATTTAAGCAATGACCTCTGTCTCTCAATCAGACCCATCATGCCGGTGTTGTCATGGCACTGTTTAACTACAAAGTGGATTATGAGAATGCACTGATTTAATCAAGGCTTTTCCAGATTTCAGATCGATCGGTTGCAATGTGCAGAACTTGCATATCAAGAAAATTGACAGCATTTAATTACAGCTGGAGATATACTCTAGCTGCCGGTCATCACGTTTTCAAAACCTGCAACGCGTTTTTGGATCTTCAACCTCCTGGGTCTCAGTGGTTCCATGTTACGTAATTTTGGGAAAGCTGAAAAAAATATGATCCTACCTGCCCAATTAGTTTCTTATGTTCTCTCGCTCCCACAACTAGATGTTTTAGGCCTGTCTTGACAGCACAAATTCTTGTCTACGTATTGTTAGCAATTCTTAAAATTCTAAATGGAGGGCTTTACTTTTTAGATTTTCTTGGGCAGCAAGTTTTGTAACGGCGGGAGCAGAGCTCATTACGTTGAGGACAACAGCGATGAAGAGTGGGCAAGGAGGTAATTGTGGTGATGATGCCCGTTAGTTTGGGAGAGAGAGATGTCAACTGAGGGGAAACAGCCTTTAGCACACAGGCAATACAACGCAATGCCTTAGCTACACATCCATTACCACACAATGGCTTTACCAAGCATGCCTTTGGAACGAAATGTTAAGTATATGTAAGGTAAGTGTATGTAAATATTACCCAGCAGTGGTCGCTACTGGGTAGTTATAGTTAGGTCATTGTTTCCATAAGAAATGAATTTTTTGTGTCGCTTACAACGTGCACCCATTTGATGAATCTTTACAAAACTTTTCAAAAAAGTGCTCTGTTTTGCCTAGTTTGTGCATTGAAAGTTTCAGGGTGATAATGTGAAGCGGGGAGGGGAGCAGTGGGGCCGGGCGGGTGTAAGGGGGGGCCCCAAAAAAATCCCTGTGCATTGTCCATGCACTTCTTTAAGAAGCATTACCACAAAAACTACTGAACGGAATTACACCAAATTTGGCAGGAAACTAGATGCAGATTGTGCTTTTTGTGATTTGGTGTAAATCAGTTCAGTAGTTTTTGAGAAATTAAGGTTGAAAAATAATTGTATATCTGGATGGTTGGGTCCAAGAGTCTCGCAGGAGCTGCAATTTAAAAATAGAGGGTTCTGATTGGCCCAGGGAGCATTTTTCCCCTTGGGCCAATTTGCTCCATCGGGAGTCAGACACCTGTGGAAGTGAGTGCTCCGACTAGCTGCCAGCAACATGAGAAAAATGTTGCTGGAAGCCATTACAGGGCTCAGGGAATTTAGTCCCCTGTTCCGAAGTTAAAAAAAATAAAATCACGTAAGGGGGAAGGGTAGAGATACCCTACTTCCTTAGGCCCCTTGTTCGGAGGGAGTGAAAGGGACCCCTCCCAGGCCAAAATACCCCCCAAAAATATTGTCAATTTTTGCAGTGATCCCGCAGCAAAAAATAATTAAATTGCGACCTGGAACTGCATTCTTTAATTAAGTGGAAGGGGGTGCGCGGCAACCCTCCCGGAGACATTTTAGACCCCGGAGAGCCGCATTCCATAAAGGAAGGGGGTGCAAGGCCTCACTCCCCGCGCATTCATAGGCCCCAGGAGACCTCATCACCTGGGGCAGCATTCATTAATTAAGGGAAGGAGTGCTTGCGGGCCCCCTCCCAGAGGCATTATAGGTCCCGGTGACCAAATCCCCCGGGGACTGCATTCTTTAAAGAAGGAGGGCATCTGGGCCCTCTCCCCATGCATTCATAGGCCCCAGGTAGCAAATCCCCGGGGCTGATATGTCTAATAAAGGGGTGGGGGCACACCAAACATTTTTAAGAAGGGTCAACTTCTGGGGGTGTGGTCCCCAGTGCCCATAAATGCATGGAGAGGGGGTTTGCACAGCACCTCTCCCCTTTTATTTATATTTGGGCCCCAGGGGATGGGGTCCCTGGGGCCTAATTAGGCAGGTAGCGCCTCTCCAAGCCTCATTAGGCCCTGGGGACCTCATCCCCCAGGTCCTTTTTTTTCAAGGGGTGGGGGCCAAGGGAACCCCCTGCGAGCCATATGTGGCTCTGGGGACTCCCATCCCCAGGCCTTTACTTTTTTTTCAAGGGGATGGGGGCCTCGTAACCCACTCCGAGCATTTAAAAGACCCTGGTGATCCCATCCACCAGGGCCTTCCCTTTTAAAGTGGAGGGGGGCCCACATGGCCTCCCCTACCCAAGCCTTATTAGGCCCTGGGGACCCCATCCCCCAGGGTTTTTTTGTTTTGTTTTTTTAAGTGGGAAGGGGCACAGGCCCCACCCCCCAAGCTGTTATAGGCCCCAGGAACCCCACTCCCAGGGCCGAAACTTACAAAAAAGGGGAAGGGGCCATGTGGTCCCTGTCCCTAAGTCACTTTAGGCCCTAGGGACCACATTCCTCAGGGACTTTTTCTAATAATAAAAGGGGAGGGCAGCCACGTGGCACCCCCTTCCCGAGCCTTGTTAGGTCCTGGGAGACCCCATCCCCCAAGGCCACTACTTAAAATAAAGGGGAGGAGGTCCGACCGGCCCCTCTCCCCGAGTCTTTTCCAGCCTCGGGACTTCATCCCCCGGGCCCATATTATTTAAGGTGGGTAACCTGGTGCCCACCATACACTCTTTGGGGGCCACGGGAGGAGCCCTAGAGCCCCCACGGCCCCAGCCAGCTCCCCACATGTAGCCGGAGCCAGCATTGCTCCCGCCTACCGGGAGCAGCTACTTATGCTGCTCCCTATGGGCGGGAACTACATTTTGATCTGCTTCCCACGGAATGTATCACTGCAGGCAGGGAAACAGATCAAAAGTCTGCTCCCAGCTGTCTGGAACATTTTTAAATCTCCTGCCTGTTGGTAGCAGACTAAGGGGCCGATTCCGATCTCGGCCGGTAGGGCTCCGAATCGGATTCGGCTTAACCGGATCCGATTCGGAGCCCTATTGCCCGACCGATTCGTACGCGCGTCCGGGCGAGCGAGTACGATGCGAAATCGCCGACCGACTCGTCCGGGCGTCCCGACCGCTCCGACCGACTCGTTCCCGGGTCGAACCGCACCGACCGACTCGCTCGGACTCGACCCGCGCAATGGAGACGTTTCCCGGCCGGGTAAGTACGATGCGCGCCGCGAGCAGTCCGACCGAGCCGCGCACTCCGGCTCGAAAGAGCAGTCGGAGCTGTACTTTGGGGGTCCATGTCGGACCCCCCTGTACGCGTAGCCGCGCGAGTCGCACATAGGGGGGGACCTATGGGTCCCCCCTACCTGTGCGTGTACGGCGCGAGTCGCTTCGCCGCGTACACGCTGTAGGGGGCGCCCTTGTCCGCCTTGCACCCATTGAGTCAATGGGAGCCCGCGTATGCGTTGTACGACCAGCTCCCATTGACTTCAATGGGAGTCCGACCGACTCGAGTCCGATGGCATACGTGTGCATCGTACTCGTTCAGTCGGGCTGCACGGGTCCGATTCGGTCGGAAATCTCTCCGGGTCCGGCTCGGTCAGAGAGATTTCCGGCCCGAATCGGAATCGGCCCCTTAGTGTGTATTCCCACATGGCGGGAGATCCAAAAATGCTCCCGCCAAGTAGGATTAAATACAGGTTTCCCTGCCCACGCTGGTGGGGGCAGGATAACCGCTAAGTCCCCGGGTGTGGGCTCCCCAGGACATAGCTAGTGAGCCGGCCCTGGGGGATGGAGTCAAGGTCAAAATAAAAACCAACTGTTACTAGCTGTTTGGAAGTACAACACTGACTTTCCTCATGATGGGTAAAATTAACCCATTCCAGAGCTTGAATCCGAACACCAAAAATCTCTAGCCTCCCTGGGATTTATACTTGGTTGGAGGGACTACGAGGAGACTTACTCTGAAAACAGGAGTATCCTGTTTCAGACAGGCAGATGGACAATATTTGTAACACTGTCTAAACATTACGTAGGATTCGCAACTCATTCATAAGATAGATCGTCTCCCATGTTAGGCCCATCCATTGGCCCCCTACAAGGGCCAGAGTCCACTTTAAAATTGACATTTGTGATTAGGTTGGTGAACGTTGCAAATCTTGGAATGGCCATTTTACAACTGATGGTTTAGCATTCAGCAATGATGCTTTGATCTGGTAAATCATGTACGATTTACAATATCCATTAAAAAGACTCCACATTCAATTTCCTAGTTTTAGTGAAGTGCGGAGTGGTGTAACAAGTAACATAGGAGTATAGTGTGTACTCCCAATTTAAAAAAATACGTATTTTGCTTTATTGTACACTTGACATGGTATCAAGATTACCAACTCATCCTTTATTGTATAGCAGCTTAAGGACAGGAACAGCATAATTTTAGGCTCTACCTTCTATATATCATTTATATGTATTTATGTGTACTCCATACATTGAACAGGAGTTTAACTTCATTAATCTGCGTGTTCCACTCAAATAAGATTCTAGTAGGTCATCACTTCTTAGCCTGTAGGAGGAATCATAAGTAACTGTACTAAGTTGAATATTAATCAATGTAACCGCATTTACTGAATGTGCTTACGCTTTAATAATATTCATTGGATTGCTAAGGATGAATACTTAAGGCTTCCAGTTTTCAGTTTTTACTGATTTTTACAGATAATTACAGACAGAAACAATCTATTTCACGTCTGTATTTATTTTTAAAAGCGGAAAAATACAAAAAGTTGGGCTTCTTGTGACTCTCCTTGTTGTCCTTCATGAATTCCAGACCAACTGCTAAGCAAATAGACACCACAGGGATTTAGAAACAAGATCAGATTTCTTGAAAAATATGCATATGTTAACATTAAGGGTGGGCGGTAAATTTCATTCCGCTCGCGGAATTTGCAAAATTTCGGCGATTCCGCGCGGAACGCCGAATTGCCGAAAATTTTGCGATCCGCGGCGTAGCGGAATTCGTGGGCATGGCGAGTAGAGGTATTGCACAAAACTGTGGCAACTTCTTGGATAAATAAATATGCCTGGCAGGATTCATTCTGGCACGATGCTCCTGTCACAAAAATTAAACCTCAACAGGAAGCACTTGCAGATATAAAGCAGGTGCCAGAGTTAAAGCGCAAATTCGGTAACGCATTAATCAGCCCAAAAAAATCGTGCGCTCAGTCGAGGCTGGGCAGGTGTGCTTTCTCCCCATATCTACCGTCAAAAATTAGCTGTGATGCTTGATGGAGGTCTTTGCATCCATGACTTTCTCAAGCGCAATCCCAGTGTAGTTCTTGTGACCAGGAGGTTCTCTCTCCTCATCTGCTGCTCTGATCGGTCTCTGACCTTTTATAAACAAGAGGCATGTGAACTCGCATAGAAGCCCCGCCCCACACACACTAGCTGTATGCAACGTCTTCCCGCCCTTTACCCACTATGATGGACAGCTCACTCAAGGGACCCCGGCGCCGTGGCAAAGTTACAGACACACATGGTCACTGGAGACAACTCTTCTGGCCCTTTACGCACCTGTGGTGTAGGAAAGGCACTAATTTACCTAACGAGGTAGCACTTACTGATTAGCCAGTAGTACTCCAGTTGAGTAGAGGTATTGCACAAAACGGTGGCATCTTCTTGGATAATAATATGCTGGGCAGGATTCATTCTGGCACGATGCTCCGGTCACAAAAATTAAACCTCAACAGGAAGCACTTACAGATATAAAGCAGGTGCCAGAGTTAAAGCTCAAATTCGGTAACGCATGAATCAGCCTAAAAAATTGTGTGCTCGGTCGAGGCTGGGCAGGTGTGCTTTCTCCCCATATCTACCGTCAAAAATTAGCTGTGATGCTTGATGGAGGTCTTTGCATCCATGACTTTCTCAAGCGCAATCCCAGTGTAGTTCTTGTGACCAGGAGGTTCTCTCTCCTCATCTGCTGCTCTGATCGGTCTCTGACCTTTTATAAACAAGAGGCATGTGAACTCGCATAGAAGCCCCGCCCCACACACACTAGCTGTATGCAACGTCTTCCCGCCCTTTACCCACTATGATGGACAGCTCACTCAAGGGACCCCGGCGCCGTGGCAAAGTTACAGACACACATGGTCACTGGAGACAACTCTTCTGGCCCTTTACGCACCTGTGGTGTAGGAAAGGCACTAATTTACCTAACGAGGTAGCACTTACTGATTAGCCAGTAGTACTCCAGTTGAGTAGAGGTATTGCACAAAACGGTGGCATCTTCTTGGATAATAATATGCTGGGCAGGATTCATTCTGGCACGATGCTCCGGTCACAAAAATTAAACCTCAACAGGAAGCACTTACAGATATAAAGCAGGTGCCAGAGTTAAAGCTCAAATTCGGTAACGCATGAATCAGCCTAAAAAATTGTGTGCTCGGTCGAGGCTGGGCAGGTGTGCTTTCTCCCCATATCTACCGTCAAAAATTAGCTGTGATGCTTGATGGAGGTCTTTGCATCCATGACTTTCTCAAGCGCAATCCCAGTGTAGTTCTTGTGACCAGGAGGTTCTCTCTCCTCATCTGCTGCTCTGATCGGTCTCTGACCTTTTATAAACAAGAGGCATGTGAACTCGCATAGAAGCCCCGCCCCACACACACTAGCTGTATGCAACGTCTTCCCGCCCTTTACCCACTATGATGGACAGCTCACTCAAGGGACCCCGGCGCCGTGGCAAAGTTACAGACACACATGGTCACTGGAGACAACTCTTCTGGCCCTTTACGCACCTGTGGTGTAGGAAAGGCACTAATTTACCTAACGAGGTAGCACTTACTGATTAGCCAGTAGTACTCCAGTTGAGTAGAGGTATTGCACAAAACGGTGGCATCTTCTTGGATAATAATATGCTGGGCAGGAGTCATTCTGGCACGATGCTCCGGTCACAAAAATTAAACCTCAACAGGAAGCACTTACAGATATAAAGCAGGTGCCCGAGTTAAAGCTCAAATTCGGTAACGCATGAATCAGCCTAAAAAAATTGTGTGCTCGGTCGAGGCTGGGCAGGTGTGCTTTCTCCCCATATCTACCGTCAAAAATTAGCGGTGATGCTTGATGGAGGTCTTTGCATCCATGACTCTCGAGCGCAATCCCAGTGTAGTTCCTGTGACCAGGAGGTGTTCTCTCCTCATCTGCTGCTCTGATCGGTCTCTGACCTTTTATAAACAAGAGGCATGTGAACTCGCATAGAAGCCCCGCCCCACACACACTAGCGGTATGCAACGTCTTCTCGCCCTTTACCCACTATGATGGACAGCTCACTCAAGGGACCCCGGCGCCTTTCGGCACGGTGGCAAAGTTACAGACACACATGGTCACTGGAGACAATTCTTCTGGTGGCACAAGCAATTCCGCGAGCTCGCAGATATTTTTTGCCATTTCGCGGAACTTTGCGTAGCGCGACTACGCAAATTCCGCCCACCCCTAGTTAACATATATTTGTATATAATGCTAATATTTACCTGTCAGAGTAGTGTTTTGTTATATTTGGCTGCTTCATTTACTAAACTGCAACAGGCAACAACGTAGGAGTGCATCTTTATCAGTTAAATACATGTAGAAATATACCATTTTACAACTCTATTAATAGTCAAAATATAAAATAAATTAAATAACAATAAAATGGCCAAAAAATAAACATGGATGAATACAGATGGCAATGTTGAAAAACAAATACCACAAAACCGGGAGCCCTAATAATACTGCACTCTGCTTCCATTTTGATTCGAGTTAACTTAATCTGACGCTGGGCCTTAGTTGAGGTTTTCACACTTTAAAGTTTGACCGATATGTGGTTTCCTCTGTAAGTGTGTTCACAGGTTCCTCGTTAGCTAGAGGAAGGTTTATTGTTATGTTTGAGTGATAGTGAGGCCTGGGAAGAGAAAGCTGGCAGCAGACATGAAGAGACAACGATGAAAGGAGTCTCCTGTACCCAGCATACTGGGAAGATGCAACTCTCGGGGACAAGCAGATTTGTACCCAATTGTGTGAGAATGGGAATTTGGGGAGTTTACCGGTTCTGTACAAATGCCACCACAGGATTGGGACTGTGGGAATGTGATATGGAAGTTCTGGAACCTTCGATTGTGCTTTTAATTACTGTTCCATAGTAAGTTAGGTTCAGACCCTACCCTGACTTAGAAGAGAGCACACCTGTGCTAGGGTTTTCCCGAGTGGAAAGCTTTATGCTAGACACTCTTTCATCTTTCTCTGAACATCTGAGGTTCGCAGAGTGCCGACACCTTCTGCCCTTCCTCTTTAGTAATACCAGACTCTTAAGTTTGACAGTGTGGATTTTTTTATGGAATACATTATATGGATATTTTGCATTCTTTACATATTGTTAGTATTCTGTATTTCATAATACTTTAATTTAGAATACTTCCTTAACCATTTCCAAATTTGCTGATTGACTAAAAACTAGAAAAAGAAACCTTTATGATTGAAATACCATCCTCTCCGTCGTCACTGCGAAGGCTCTTGGTTTCACTGTGGACATGTATTTCCGAAGTTAGCTCCCTCTCAACGCTTCAAGTCAACAACCAAAGGTCCATAGACCAGTGGGAAATACGGTTTGATGATTTTACCAAAAGATTGAGGTAAAAATACCCGCTCCATCAGGACTTAGAACCGCCAATGCACATGTCTTTACATTCTCACCACCACATCTTTATTCAAGATTGCTTCCATTTGTACCTACTTTTTTGTGAATAGGCAGTCTTTACTGCAATGTCATACCTACCTCTTACTGTGGTCTTAGCATTTTACCACCATCATAAGTAAAAAGAATTTAGACGTGTAAAATTGCTGTTTATGAGCTAAGGGCCTGATTCACAAAGGTAAACTTACACTTTGGTAAAGTTTACTATTTTTTTATATTCACACAGAGTTTTATTTTACTAATAGTAATTTTATGACCGCGTAGACTCCGGACTCATGGCAGAGACTTCACACATAAGATAGGACAAGCCTAGTTTAACTTTGTGAATAAGGCCATAAGATTTGTAGTCATAGACAATGCTGTGCTAAAAAACACAAACAATCAATCTGGGTTTCCTGCACAAATATATGAGAAAACGTTTAGCTATGGGAAAATACTTTAGCAAGGCCTAGAGGCTATTGCTAGATATGTGATATATATATATATATCCTGCTGACGGTTCGGTGTAGGTAGTTACAGTTAGGACCTAGTTTCCATAGGAAAAGCGTTTTTTGACTTGCCTTTAACTTTGGTGTTGTTTGACCAACCTGCATGAAATTTTCGTAAAAAGTGCCAAAGTAGGTTCTGTGTGTCATGGAAAGTATGGGAGTGATCCTTTGCAGAGGGGACCGAGAAAAAGGAGCACGAAATAAGGGTACGTTTGAAATGTTAATTCCCATAGGAACGCGTTGTCAAACCTACAGCACGAACCACGAATTTGGCAGAAAGGTAGATGTTACGCAGATTGTACTTTTCGTTATTTGGTGCAAATCCGTTCAGGAGTTTTTGAGAAACTAAAACTGAACAATATAGTGATCTCTCTGGTCGTGGATATTTCGCGATGGTCACGAATATTTTGAGGTGACATCGTGGCAGCACGCGCCAACAGGAATGCTGCGATTGGCTGGGCTCAACCTGAACAGAAAGTTGCGGCTGCCATTTTATCGATCAGGAACGGTTCCCGGGCTGAAAAGGTATGTGAAAGCTAATATAAGGGGTCAGGGTGGAGGTACTCTGACCCCATGTTTGAGAAATGGGGGTGTTAGTGAAACAAGTTTCTTTTATTTTTTATAAATCGCACATGATATTCACAACAACGTTGCATTTACCAGCGCGGCCCCCGTGTACCGTTGCAAGTATCCCGAATATTGGTGAAAAAAAAAAAAGATCTATATATATTTGTACACGCTCGCCGGTCACTGTCACAGACTCATGTACGCACTCACAGACTACTCAGACACTAATACACCCATTCACATACCCACTCACACACTTATACATCTAGTCACATATCGAGTCAGAAACTCGTGCACTCACTCACATACCCATTCAGGTACTCATGCAGCCACACAGACTCACTCAGACTTATGCACAGTCTCATACCCACTTAGAGACTTACTCCCACTCACAGACCCACCTGGGCACTCATGCACCTACTCATAGACCCACTCAGATACTCAAGCACCCACTTACAGACTCACTCGGAGAGTCATGCACCCACTTACAGACCCACTCATGCATGTGCTCACAGACCCAATGAGACAGTCACACACCCACCGACAGACCCACTGAGACACTCATACACCCACTCACACACCCATACAGTTACTCACACTCAGTCACAGTCCCTCAGATATACATGCACCAACAGACCCACGCAGACACTGTCCTCCCAGTCTCAGATCCACTCACTTATGCATGCACCCATGCACTCAGACTTATGCTCACTCACAGACCCATTGAGACACTCATGCACCCACTCAATCATACACCCACTCAGAGTCCCAGATACTCACACACCCATACAGCCACTCACAGTCCCTCTCAAAGACCCATGCACCCATTCACTGATACACTCAGACATTCCCAGTCATTGACCCACAGAGAATCATACGCTTACTCACAGACACACTCAGTCATGCGCACTCATACACTCTCAGACACACACTTAGACACTCATGTAATTTAAACCAATATGTTACTAAATAGGTTCAGTCAAACTTTATGTAAATATGTCGATATTTGTGTTTTACACTTCACCGAAAACAGGGTATTCATGACCACCGACGTCATTGCGAACAAGGAAAATGCATTTCAGATGCACTTTTCGACTAATGTATAGAAAGGGGAAAGTTAAATCAATATCTTACTTAACAGCTAGACTCAAACTTTATGTAAAACATGTCAGCTTGTGGCCTTTGCTCTAGGTATAGAATATGGAATTTTTGTGGGTTTCAGTTCCTTGAATAAATTTCTTTCAACAAAAGACTTACAATTGGTAACGGAGGCACGAGACACTGCACATTACCACTATCCCCTTAAATGCAGAACATTGCAACCTGTATTGTGCCCAGAATTAGACACTGAGTGCACAGTTGAGGAGCAGGCGCCATACACTTCTTGACCTGAAATTAGATCCAGTATACAGAATATCTGGTGTATTTTTATCCAGCACTCACAAATTTACATGTATTCTAATCATCAGTATAAGTCCATTATATATGCACCCTTGATCAAATAGGGATAACATCCTTTGAATAAAAATAAAATAAAAGTCCAATTTGAAAAAATAATCAATTTTTTATTCTTTTCAATCCTTTAAAAATCCCTTTGTAGCCAAATCCAAGCCAACACGTTTCGTCCACTAGGGACTTCTTCAGGTCTCATACATATGCCAAATAGCGCAGCGTGCATTCCACTGAAAGCACGCCACCCTACTTGGCATATCGATGGAGGATTACTAACGTCGAACCACAGACTCAGTGGAGATGCATACGTTACATTACACCCACACATCCTAACAATACAAGGAATATGAAAAGTACATTCGCCCGAATACATGAAATAAGACATGTATAAGCCCTGAAGAAGTCCTCGTGGATGAAACGCATTGGCTTGGATTGTTTTATTCACCCTTCCGATAAGTGTAATTGATGCTATTTTGCTTGTTTTTATAAAGCTACTATTCATATTGTATACAATAGGATAGGATTTTGATTTTAATTTCATCTTGAAAATATATTCCTGGTTTCCCAGTGTTCTTGAGCGTGTCTTTCTATAATGAGAGGGTTTGGGTTCCCCTAAATATCCCTCACAGAATTGCACAATTGTTTCCTAGCACACATTTTGCTCTCAAATAATGCTCAGTGGGTTCCAGGATGATTGTACTCCATATGGTTTTAGGTCTCAGGTTGGCCCATTGACAAAGTCCTTTCTGCCAGAGGGCCTAAAAACCCATTTCAGGGCCTTGTCCTAGAAAACAATCAGAAAATGCATCATATCCATGAATTGGAAAGGAAAGCCTTTATCAGATTTATTGAAACCGGGCAAATAGTATTTCTAGTTTCTACCAGAGGGGCTGCTGAAAATCCATTTTAAGGCTGTTGTAGTAGTCTACAAAAGCCTGCAACCTTTGGAGGTCAGTGCAGCTCTCGCCACAAGAACAAGCATTTTTAAAGTCAATGAATCCTCTGGGCTTTGCCAATGCCTTTTTAAACAAATCCTAGACAGCCTCCGGGAATGCTTGAGCATCCTCAGTGGCCACCTTGGAACACAATTTCCTGATACATTCCTGAATGTATTAAAAGATGGCTGCCTTTGGCCAGGTCCTGTGCCCAACCTTGGCTGGCGGTCAACCCCAGCATGTGGCAATTAGCCAAGCACAGCTGTAGTGCCCTAATCTAATTTTTTAATGTGTAAATCCTGTACCAAATCTGCAAATCCAGAGACCCTAGGGAGGATCTAACAGACCAAGGGAGGACCCAGGATTTGCTAATCCAGCAAAGCATTTGCAAATACTGCGATAAAAATCATTAAACATCTATTTTAATTGCAGGGGTACCCTTTTGTGGGTCCCATAGGCTGACCCAGCCCAAATGCCCTTTTTGTATTTATTTCTCTCAACACTGTGCTCAGTGCACCATGTTGGTAATAGTGATAACAGAAATTTTTCTCCGATGGCCAAATAGCGCATGACAGATTCACAAATTAATGGTCCAAATTTCTCGATCTTTTAACCCTTTTAAGCCCACCACCCTCAAAATGTAAACACATGTCTTGAAACCATGACAGGGAACTTCCTTGAGTAAAGTTCTACTTTCATGCCAAATTTGGTGCAATTCCCTTCAGGTGTTTTTTCTGAACCAGAGAGCAAAGATTCCTATGCAAGTTACAATCTAAAAAAAAAATCACTTTTGAACGCCCCTGCTCGTGTTTGGTGCTGCTTAACAATCTGCACGAAATGCACATACCAATCGTAAATCTGATTACTTTTTGTATTGGAAAGTTTTGTGCATATTCATCTAAAGGTGCCAGTCACTAAGAAAACAAAAAATGCCCTTTCATTAGAAAGGCACATATAACCATATTTAAACAGGTGCTTTTTAATATTATAAATAGTTATAGGCCATGTCGGTGAAATTAAAGTTATTTAACTATGACGAGAGAACAAAAGGTTAAATTGTGTGCAGTGAGATAAAACCACAATAACTAGGTTTGCAAATGTTACCCCCATTCTTTTTCCTATAATGTGATTTTAAAAAGGAATCAGTATGGATTAAGCCCGTTTCTCAGATCAGAAAAACAGCACTTTGGTAAGCCAATGGAATTTGACCTTTGCACCATGGTAATAAAAAAACCCTTGTTCCTCATAACAGGTTACTGGACCACGTCTTTATAAATACTGCATGACAAAAAAAGCATAACGTAAAGCATACACGCAGATCTGACAAGTGTAGTATGCTGTTTATTACCATTGTTAAAGAAGCAGAGGTGAATCGTAACCCACTTGAGGCTTTGGCTCTCATGAGATATGGCCCCTCCCCACACTCAACAATGATAATAAAGAACATTTGCACTGGGCTCATAAAATATCTGCATGTAGTATATAGACACATGTGCAGTGTTGAGTGCAGTAAGGAGCCATGGCCCGAGAGGCAAAGCCTTGATAGAGCTCCTGCATTCTCTCAACAACAATAGATTACATATTCTACTCAAAGCATTGTATATAGTTTATGCCACTATTTTTTCATGTATATTTTGTGCAAAAGATATTTAATCAAAACCAGTATGCAAAGGGTTAAATTCACACTAGGTAAAACACTGAAGAGACCTTGAAAAATAAGGATCAGGACATTGTGTCTAGGTATGCTATTGGTTAAGCCTCTCAGGACAGAACTTTGCAAAGGTATTCAGGATGTTTTATAGGCTCATCTGGGTCCCCCACAGTAAAAAAGGCCTCATCTACAAAAAGTAACTCTTCACCAGCCAGTAAAGATGCATTGTTTTTACATTTAGACACGTGTGCAACTAAACTAGTTAATACAATATGAGAAGTGAGAAGAATGTGCGACTCCCTTGCGTACAAGCTTGGTTACATGGAAATAACTTGTGGTTCCTGATCTTATCCCGCTCTGATCTTACAAAGTTGTCCTAATGGAGCCTGATATAAGACAGTTGGCCACTGGGGACACTCGACGATTCCTCGAGGCATCGAGCATGGAAGACTGCATGAAGGCAACAGAGAGGGACCTTAATGAGGCAAACATATTTTGAGGACAATAGATTAGCTAGGAAGATCTGATCTACGCTCATGATCTTTTTCCCAAAACTAGCTTGATAAAGATAGAAAGCGTGGTTTTCCCATAAGCAAACCCTTAACCAATTAAAAACCATTTTCGTAATGGACGTTTCCAAAGAATCAATTAAGCTACTACGTCTTTAGTTAGTTCGGTTATTATGACAGCACTTTTTAGGTCGAGCCTAGTGGCAGCACGCATGCACTGCTCGCTCTGCGTGACTGCTGTAGTAAAGTATGAGATGGAAGCCGCGCCCACTCTCCGCCCCTATTTTTCATTGGCTTGTGTCATTGTCTTTCATAAATGCTGCCTTCGGATTCGTTAATAGGCTTGTTAGTCCCTCCTTAGTACGGCCTTGTCTTCATTCGTAACCTCCCATGGCTACTGGCCCCTTTACTTCGGTTGTAACACGGGACCTGTTATTTAGTCTGTAAGCACCATTTACTTTGAGTTTCTCTTACTGCAGGCCGAACATGCGCTGCTTCAGCTGAAACCGCTTTTGTTTTTTTAAGCAGCACGGCCGCCCCCTAACACGGGCGCCTGCTTTCAATCACTTTAACCCGACATTATCTTGTGTCTGTTTCAACCCCACCCAAGTAAAAGGGATTTAGAAAGGATTAGCAAATTAAGTCATGTGAATTCCAGGTAGCAAGTAATGGTGTTCAAATGGGCTGAAGATGACAACAGCACATCTGTGATACATGTCATCTGTACTAAAGCCACCTGACGGGTTGTTTTCAAAAGCCTGTTTCATCAATACCACCACCACAACCAATACCACCATCACAACCAATACCACTGCCAATAGCATCCCCACCGCCAATAGCACCACCACCGCCAATAGCATCACCACCGCCAATAGCATCACCACCGCCAATAGCATCACCACCGCCAATAGCACCGCCACCGCCAATAGCACCGCCACCGCCAATAGCACCGCCACCGCCAATAGCACCGCCACTAGCACCACCACCGCCAATAGCACCACCACCACCAATAGCACCACCACCACCAATAGCACCACCACCACCAATAGCACCACCACCGCCAATAGCACTAGCACCACCGCCAATAGCACCACCACTGCCAATAGCACCACCACTGCCAATAGCACCACCACCGCCAATAGCACCACCACCGCCAATAGCACCACCACCGCCAATAGCACCACCACCACCAATAGCACCACCACCACCAATAGCACCACCACCGCCAATAGCACCACCACCGTCAATAGCACCACCACCACCGTCAATAGCACCACCACCACCGTCAATAGCATCACCACCGCCAATAGCACCGCCACCGCCAATAGCATCACCACCGCCAATAGCATCACCACCGCCAATAGCACCGCCACCACTGCCAATAGCACCGCCAATACCACTACCAATAGCACCGCCAATACCACTACCAATAGCACCGCCAATACCACTACCATCACCACCAATACCACTACCATCACCACCAATACCACTACCATCACCACCAATACCACTACCATCACCACCAATACCACTACCAACACCACTACCACCACCAATACCACTACCAACACCACACCACCAATAATACCACCAATAATACCACCAATACCATCACCAATACCATCACCACCAATACCACCGCCAGTACCAATACCACCGCCAGTACCAATACCAATCCCAGTACCAATATCACCACAAATACCAATAATACCACCACCACTACCAATACCACCACCACTACCAATACCACCACCAATACCACCACCAATACCACCACCACCAATACCACCACCAATACCAATACCATCACCACCAATACCATCACCACCAATACCATCACCACCAATACCACCACCACCAATACCACCACCACCAATACCATCACCACCAATACCATCACCACCACCACCAATACCATCACCATCACCACCACCACCAATACCATCACCACCACCACCAATACCATCACCACCACCACCAATACCATCACCACCACCACCAATACCATCACCATCACCACCACCAATACCATCACCACCACCAATACCATCACCACCACCAATACCATCACCACCACCAATACCATCACCACCACCAATACCATCACCACCACCAATACCACTGTTAGACTTGGCATCTTTTGGAGTGTTTCTCCTGTCTTTTTGCTTTCTGACCTCCCGGTTTCGACTCTGTTTTTGCTGATTTAGTGTCTCTGCCCACTTTCTCACTGCTGTTCAGTGTTAAAGTGCAAGTGCTCCTGATGTAAATTGTTATTATGGATTAGTGTTTCCATGATTGGCATTTTGATTTACCCGTCAGTCCCTAGTAAAGTGCAGAGTGTGCCAGGACCTGTAAATCAAATGCTACTAAGTGGGCCTGCAGCACTGATTGTGCCACCCACATGAGTAGCCCTGAAAAGGTAACTCAGATCTGCCACCGCAGTATCTGTGTGCAGTTTAGTACTGCCATGTCGACTTGACAAGTGCACCCACTTGCCAGGCCCTACCCTTCCCTTTTCTTACATATTAGTCACCCCTAAGGTAGGCCCAAGGGACCCCTGTGGGCAGGGTGCAGTGTATGTGAAAGGTAGGACATGCCCTGGTGTGTGTGGCAAGTCCTGATAGTGAACTACTGCCAATTTCATTTTTCACTACTGCAAGGCTACCTGTTCCCATAGGATAGAATGGGGAGTTCGCTTATAACATTTTATAAACATAACTACCCCTGGGAACAAGGTAGAAAAACAAAGTTTAGTATGCCTGAACTCAGAATGTTAAAATGCATCTTTTAGTGAAGGTGATTTTTACATTCTGTGTTAGAAAATACCACTTTTAGAAAGTAGGTATTTTCTTGCTTAGCCATCCAGTGTGCCTTTGCTAGGATGTGTATTGACTGTCTGGCTTTGGGATGAGAGGGACCGGGGAGGAGCAGTGGCTCCAGAGTGTCTAGATGTGTCAGGGATGGGCTGAATAGACCTGGGCTGCATTTAGAGTAGGGGGGAGGAGATTTCCTTTCAGCTGACTGGGCCTGGTCTGCCTCGGACAATGCTGTCGCCAGGTAGCTGCACCAGGGAGGACAAGACTGGTTCTGGCTGGGCACAGACACTCTGCCTCCAGAGAATAAAGGATTTTGGTCTATAAAAAGTGGGGCCCTAAACTTTAGAACTCTTTTGGAACCAAGAAGACTGTCAAGAAGAAGAGCTGGAGAAGCGGTGAGGGGGGGGGGGGGGACTACCACTTTGCTGTGTTGGCCTGTAGGGGTTGCTTCTGTTTTGGGCAGTGAAAGGACTGGACTGAACTTTCTGCAACTTCCTTTTTGTGAGTTTCTCCAAGGTCTTGAGGTAGAGCTTGCCCCCTGTTCAAGAAGTCTCAGGAACAGCAAAGACTTCAAGTTCTTCTGCCATCAGCACTGGGGACTGTGTGTTTTGTGCTGCAACAGAAGAAAAGCAACCAGACGCTGTCTACGACGCCGCTGCCAACTCCGTGTCCTGAAGGCACCGCAGAGGGCACCGCAACACTGGTCTCACCGACACCACCACCTGATGCCGCCACAGAGCGGCTGCTTGCACCGCAACCTGTGGGCACCACACTCCGCCTCACTCCACGCCGTCGCCCTGGTATCCCAGACGCCGCCGCCCCATGCAGACATAGACGCCGCTGCTTGCACCATGGTTTGAGAGCACCGCTCGTAAGTTACACAATGCACCGTCCTCATTCTGTACTGCAGCCTTGGCCTACTGACCTGGCGCCATCGACTTCAGTTAGTCAGCCGACGACAGCGCTTCAGCAACGACACCGCTGCTTGCACCGTGACCTGCCAGCACTGCGACGAGCACCGCATCACTTTGCACCGCAGCCCGTCTCACCAACATCGCTGGACGACTGTCACCGAGCCGCTGCCTGCACAGCGACCTGAGGGCACCGCATGCCGCACCGCCGCCTGCTGACTCTCCAGACTTCAACCGCAAGTTCGATCTGCAACGCGTGCGACTTCAAGGGCCTGACGACTTCTGCACCGACCTCTGGAACCTGCGGACGCCGGCCTTTCGGGGCTCATCGAGAGGTCGCAGACCCCCTGCATTTCTAAAGGTACTGTTTTGCGGGTCATCCCTACACCATAGCTGGGCTGCGACACCACGGTCAGCCAGAACTGTTTGGATTTGTTGTTCACAACGCCGTGATAGCCCCAGACGGAGCTATCGACTTCAAGGATCTATATTTTAAGTCTATTTTGATTACTGAAGATTTCAAAGTAATATATTGTGGATTTATCGTTTTGGTCTTGTTTGGAGTATATAAAAATATTGGATATTTTTCTAAACTGGTGTGGTGTCCTTTTGTAGTACTTTCACTGTGTTACTGTTGGTTATGTGCAAATGCTTTACACACTGCCTCCAAGATAAGCTTGACTGCTCGTGCCAAGGTACCAAGTGGGTGAGCATGGGTTACTTTAAGAGTGTAACTCCCTTATCCTGACTAGAAGGAAGAGTCCCTACTTGGACAAGGTGCAAACCATTGCCAACTAGAGACCCCCATTTCTAACAACCACCAAAACCAATACCACCACTAATACCACTACCAACAGTACCATTAATACCACCACCAATATCACCAATACCAGTACCACCATCACCAATGCCGCCACCACCAATACCAATACTGCCAATGCCACCACAAATGCCACCTCCACCAATACTACCAATACAAATACCACCACCACCAACTCCGAGCCTCTCACTATTAATAGCAGGGGCACTGTACAAGGCCGGAGCTGCAGCAGAGACCATCCCTCCACCAAGAGGTGAAGCCAGGGCCCTACTACAGCTGGAGTGTTTATTAGGCCAAACATAGCAATGACATTATGCAATGCCACACTGCACACTCAAATCACGGAGAGGGCAGGAAATGCCACCCCCCTCCCGCACTTCCTCCTGAGCCGCGACAGTGTTAACACAGAGCGAAAGGTGTTGAAGCGCTTTGATAGTGTTAATAGCTCGGATCATATGTAACTCACTTCACACTTTGTGTTTGTGTCATTTACAACACTTTCACGGCACTATTTATCACTACTTTGAAGACTTCACAGGCTGGTCTCTTCCTCTGATATTTACAATCTAACAAGCGATCGAGAAGGCCGTTTATTGCAATGCAATAGGTTGCGCATTTGCGAGAGTTTAAGCTATTAGTATTGTAAATGACAATGCCTTTTGTTTTATAACCCAAACCATAAATAAAAGGCATTGTCATTTACAATGCCAATAGCTCAAACTCGCATGAATGCGAGACCTATTGCATTGCAAATGCTTGTTGTACATGGGCACTAGTACCGCTTCTAGCCAGCTATCAAGAACGGGAGCCTGATTAGCTGCGGTATTAGCCAAATGTTTCAAGAATGGATACCATTTCTGTTCACAAGAAAGAGTTCAATGTGCTGCTCGTGAAGCCCTATTGATTACTGAATTTGCAACTCAAAGTCAGCTATGTTCGAGGGTTAATGATAGTATATCAGAGACAAGTAGTTCACTGCTGTCCTTGGTCGAAATACAGCGAGGAAATCCTCATAAAAAGCTAAAAAGAACATGAACTAATCATCATCACTGATATGAACTTCTAGTTTATTAGCCTCTGTGTGATCCACAATAGAAACAATTTTCCAGAATGATCATTGGTCATTAGCCCCGAAAGCCTTCGTTAACTTGGACTACTACAATTCTGGACAATTTTCCTTTTTAATTGTACTCAAATTCTTTAAAATATTATTCACCGAGCAACCACAACTTCGGTGACCAGATTCTCCTCATCTTTTATTGTCATAAAGCGTTCAGTCTTCAGAAATCAACACTCCTTTTTCAACCATGATCCAGGCTTGTTGCTTACAGAACTTACAAGGTATGTGGTTTTGTTAAGGAATGCCCCCAAATTACACCGGTTTGTATGTATAATGGGATACAGACAATCTGTGGCTTTGAAGAAAAAAAAATAAGGTGCCCAGCACTTAGGGTATTAGTCCAAAAATGTGGCCAACACTATTGATAAATCTTTTGCTTCCCATTTAAGGCACGGACAGTTATTGGAAGTTGTAACAGTCACAGAGGACATAAGGACAAAAAGATACAAGTGTTTTTGGTCACCTTCTATTCTTCAAGTGACCGCCATATCTCTCACTTAATGCCAGTTCTCTATACACACCAAAATATAATCAAACTAAAACCCTCTCTTGGTCTAAGGTTATGATTCAACAATGAGTATGCTCATGTTCTACCATAGCAAGCACTCGGACAAGTGCTAATTCTGAAGGGAAAAAAACAAAAAAAACAAGATAACTAGAAAACATAAGAGCCATCCCAGGAGCCAGTCGACTGGACTGCCGAGTACAGAGGTTTCAGAATACCATGGCTTACTAGTTTTATTTCTACCCAACACCTCTTTCCTACAACACCTTCAAATTTTGTATCTTCACCTCTCTTCTTCAGCGCCTTAATTATCCCTGGATTCTCCCTTTGTCCCATTTTTCTCATCTTATCTTTTCTTCTCCTTACTCTTTCTGCCTCTCTTGCCATTAAATATAGTCAGTTGAGCAAAAATAAGAACCGCTCCCTAAAGTAAAGACGGTTACACTGCATGTACAAATAAATGAAGCACTACCTCAGCGCATGACTAGGTTAAGGAACAGCCATGTGCGCCGATGAGTAACAAAACGCTCTGCTGCATATTAACTTGAGTTGAAAGGGACTAAGGCTCTCCCTCCGCTGCCTTAAACACAGCAAAAATGATCCAAATGTCTTAACCTGAAGATTGAGCTCCCTGCTACCAATATAAACAACTTCACATCAAGGGACTCTGGATTGTACACTGTCAGCATTTTAGGGAAATCTGTTTCAATTTACAACACGTTATATCAGTGGTCTTCAAACTTTTCAATACCGCGCCCCCAGTGGGGGAAAAAAAAAAAAATCATTGTGGCCCCCTCAAAATCTTTCCCAATATTTTATTCATCTAGCAATGTTTAAACATGTCTAGGCTTATCTGAACATTGCAGGTACATTCTGTTACCATTTTAAAAATGCAATCAAACACATGATTGCCAAACATACTATTCTGGTAAGGTAGGCCTTACTAACCTGTAAAAGTATCCACAGTGAGATTATTAGAAAACAGGGTGGGGGTTTGAAAGAATATTTGGAGTCCATTCCTTTTTGACACCTTCTCCCAGCCAGGATAGAAGTGACAAAAGAGGTTCTCTTGCCTCTTTTGGCCAGAGCCTGGCACGCCCCCCCCCCCCCCACCGGGCTCACTTGAAGACCCCCAGTTTGAAGACCCCTATGTTATATAAACCCTAAATAAACAGCCTAGTTCCTGGGGGAATATTAAGATGCTGTTGGTAGGTCAGATCAATAGATCTGACATTTAAGGTACAAATTAGGTCACTTATTAGCCAAATTCCTGACAGGACATCCCTATTACTTTGTTTAGTCTCAAGGATAAAATTGGAACTGACCTGTAACAACTGGGCTACTGTGGGCTAGGTATTCTGGAACAGACATGTGCTAGCGGTTCTTATAGAATACATCAATTTCTATCCTTCAAATTTGAGATCATGCTTGCAATATTCCATTGTTAGGTTAGGATTATTGGTTTATTCATAATCCAGCGACCAGGGCTGTGACCAACATTACTAAAAAGGGGCATGTTTACTTCATCCTTCAAAAACTCATTGGTTCTCAATAGAAACTGGGAGTGAAATTTAATAAAGTGGTATTTACTCACAAATTTATTTTTGCTAACTTCCTTGATTTAAAAGCTATGATCCAAACAGAAAAAGCAGATCAGTCTAGAGAGATCTAGTCAACACAACGTTTCTACCAGTGCTGTAAGTAAAAGGGATGCTTCCAGAAGGCAGTGGCTACCCGTTTCACAGCCTTCACCAACTGGAAAGAGTCACTGCACAATTAAAGTATAGTGGAATCTTTCCCCTTAGAGTGTGTAAAATCCCTACCATTTTACACAGTGAGCCAACCTCTCATACCACTTCAAGTAGTGTTCTGAAGTGTAAAATGGATAAGTTTGATCATAATGAAATTCAACCGACTAGCTGCACCAACATTGGCCAAAGAGCTAGCATAACCATGATAACTACCCTAGTCCCCAGCAGGTGAGGGCCAGAATGCTGAATAATATGGTTTCTAATGGCGCAGAGGAAGATGGGTTTGGAGGTAAGTGAGGGCTGAGGAAGGAGCACTTCCTTCTCCTCTGAGCCAACTAGGCCCATACAATTGATCACAACACAGCAGGGTCACTGTATCTACATGGGATCTGTAACAAGGGAAGTAAATTCAGGCACCAGAATGCATAAAATGAGGCTGTGCACAGAAGCAGGAAGACTAAAAAACAGTTGCTTCAAAAAACATTGAATGACAAGATACCTCAAGAGCACCTTTAAATTATGTGCAAATTAAATGGTTAAACACTAAATTAACAGTCACCGACTACTAAGCCTGGTGAAAGCGGTTGCCATTACCTAGGCAAGAATATGTTCGAGACATCAGCACTTCATTTATTAGGGATTTGCAAAGTGAGTTCTAGCAAGACCGTGGTCCTGAACATCATAATGAAATAAAAACTCTTTCGTAGTAGAGCACAATTTCTTTGGATTGAACTAATATACACTACAAATGTCCTACTTCGCTATTTAGTTTAAAAATGAACACTTACCTGAACAATTCCACTCAATGTAGTACACATTAGGTACCAGATTCTTTGAGAAAAAGATTGAAAAAGGACTAAAATGTATTTGAAAATATTTTATTAGTGATGTACAAGCTATACAATAGGATTTTTTTCTTTGCATCTTTAACTTATACACACACAATAATACAAGTATTCTCTCAAAATTCTGTCGTTTTGTTGCAATCCAAATTCGTTTTATTGAGTTGATCTGTTCGAAGCAAAACGCAGAACCTAGTCTGATCTTCCAGGAGCTATATTTCTTATTTATGCTACTCCAATTGCATTATTCTGAAGGGTGTCATAAGATAAATGCTGTACTGCAGTTGATGCTAATTAGTTCTTCTGGTAATAGTACCACGTGTCCACTGCATTCATGTAAGGGAAAAAAGAGGGAGAGATCAGTTAAAAGGGTTATAATCACATTTATAATGAACAACATAAACTTCCATTGATATCAGTATTAAGATGATCTTTAGAATTGTTTAACAATCATGTACTGTTGAATCCTGTGGCTGGTCATAATGAAAGAAATATAATGATGTAGTAATTAATGAACAGTTTAGTGTAGGTGGAACCCACACTAAACTGTGCTCCAAGGATCTAGCTTGGACAATTATTCTGTCTAAATTAAAGAGTTTGTCAGAGGGTGCTGCTTTAAATGTTCTATACTTTTCAATGTGTTAGCAACTAATAAAAAACATGAGGTGGGCGGATTCCATATCTTACACTGCAGAAGCAAAACAAGAACAACCCAGAATTAGTGCAATTCAAGCCCCTTTTAAATGTCAAATGTTAGGTCTCAAATGCGTAACAATTTACTTACTGTATATTACTGTATCTTAGGAGGCACCGAGATCAAACCTCTACAGGTAACAAATATAGTAATAATTTGCAGGACCCCTACCCTATTATAGGCAACTGGACTGAGAAAAAAAAGTTCACTGTAGCTTTTTAGAATGTTGTAACCTCATGGCCATCTTTCTTACTTTGCCCATGCTCAGATGCGCCCAAGTCAACAGTCTTTTACAGCAAGTCAAGGAGCAATGTTTTGAATATTTTTTTTAATTGATCTGGTGAGTGGTTTAACATGTCAAAAACCCGGACACGGGCTGTCTGAGCGCTTTACATGGTCATATCGAGTGTTTTACATTCCATGATGGTGTACACAAGATTTAAAAAAAAAAAAAAAAAAAAAATTCAATCAGAAGTTATATGGATAAAGTAATCTACATCGGAGGACAGCCTTGATATAGGTGAATGAAACAAAATGGGAATTGAGCAAAAAGCTAACGGTTGTGGGTTTACACAGAACTTGAAGGGTGGATGGTCACATGATAATTCAAACAGTAGGAGAGGGACCAGCAAGACAACATAAATAAGTTTTAACTTCTTCCAAATTTAGCCACCACAAAAATACTTAAAATGAGTGTCCATGCAGGTAGCTATTATGAGACGAAAGGCAATCTAGCATGAGAAACAAAAGAAAATCAGAAGAGGCTGCAATGATCTCAGGAGTCTGTGCAGAGTCAAGCTAGGTGCAAGGTGGCCTTAGGAGGGGCCAGTGTGCTACAGTATGCATAGAATTGTGAGGATAACTTATGATGCAGATCAATGAACGGCTGGGTGAGAAGTGTAGTGCACTGGCTAGCTAGCTGGTTTTGTCACAGTGAAGTCTATGTGACGTGTCATCTGATATGGGGGCACAACTAGGATAGTGTTATCCCACTCCGCTATTGCTCTGGGTTATCCCGCATTGTGTCTTAGGCACCTGACAGCCTCACCTCTGCCTAGGCACTTACCCTCAGCTGTGCCTTCCAGAGATCAACAGACCGGGCCGGATATCCAGGACACTGATGGCTCGCTTTACAGGGTCAATGAATGCACTATAGACCCAATTGGTTTTTGGTTGGGGTATCAACCCTAAAATGCACATTTTGGGCAATGGAAAAGTGTTGTCTGCCTGTCAGGCTTGTGACCAGATTGCACACAATGTTAGAGTGCTCTGCATGTCCAGGTTTTTTAAAAACTCTGCTTCACTTACTCCACATCTAGGGAAATTTTAGGTACACTGGTAAACAACCTACGCTGGTAAAAAAAAAAAAAAACAGTGTAATATCGTGGGCGTAAGATACACACAATGTACGTGGTTGAACTGCAGTAGTTTAAGATGTGCATTCCTGGATACTCTAGATGTGTGGCGACGAATCACGGACCAGTTCCAGTCAGAGAGCTCTATTTAAAGATCTAGACTTCCCTTATTTTAAGAGCCGTTAGATCTGTCCCCCATCCTCTCCGAGCACACTGCATATGCTTGTAATTGTAGGTCATAAGAACCCCACGGCAACAATATCCACGGAAATCAACTGCAGAGTGCCCCAAGGATCATCGCTCAGCCCCACGCTCTTTAACATCTTCATGGGCCCCCTCGCCGCCATCGTCAGAAAGCACGGACTCAGCATAGAATCCTACGCCGATGACACCCAGATCATCCTCTCCCTCACCAAGGACCCAATCACCACCAGACTCAACTTCCAGGAAGGAATGAAGGACGTTGCATCCTGGATGAGCAGAAACTGCCTGAAGCTCAACTCAGAGAAGTCAGAAGTCCTCGGACCCTCCCCCTCGGCATGGGACAACATCTGGTGGCCTACCGACCTCGGCAGCCCCCCCCACACCCACGAACCATGCCCAAAACCTCGGCATCGTACTCGACTCCTCCCTCTCCATGACCCGACAGGTCAACGCTGTCGCCTCCAGCTGCTTCAACACCCTCCGAAAGACCTTCAAGTGGATCCCCTACGAATCAAGGAAGGCCGTCACCCACGCACTCATCACCAGCAGACTGGACAACGGCAACACCCTCTACGCCAGGATCAACAAGTCTCTTATCCGCAGGCTCCAGACCATACAGAACACCGCAGCCAGACTCGTCCGACATTCCTTGACATGAGCACACCACTCAACACCTACGGTACCTCCACTGGCTCCCCGTTCAATCAATCAATCAGGGGTTTATAAAGCGCGCTACTCACCCTTGAGGGTCTCAAGGTGCTGGGGGGGGGGGTTCGCAGCTCCGGATTAGTCGAAAAGCCAGGTCTTGAGGCTCCTCCTGAAGGTGTGCAGAGTGGGGGAGCGTCTATTGTTGACTGGGAGCTCGTTCCAGGTCTTTGCTGCGACGTAGGAGAAGGCTCTTCCGCCTGCTCTGGTTCTTCGGATGCGTGGGGTCTCTGCCAGGGCGAGGTCGGCAGAGCGGAGGTTCCTTTGGGGTACGTGGAAGGAGACCCTTTCGTTGAGGTATTTGGGTCCGATGTTGTGGAGGGATTTGTAGGCGTGGGTGAGTAGCTTGAAGGTTACTCTCTTCTCGATGGGGAGCCAGTGGAGGTCTCGTAGGTGCGGGGTCATGTGCTCGTGTCGTGGGGTTCCGAGGACGAGTCTGGCTGCGGTGTTCTGGATGGTTTGGAGCTTGTGTAGCAGGGTTTTGTTGATTCTGGCGTAGAGGGCGTTGCCGTAGTCCAGTCTGCTAGTTACGAGTGCGTGGGTGATGGTCTTTCTGCATTCGTGGGGGATCCACTTGAAGGTCTTGCGGAGAGAGTTGAAGCAGGTCGAGGCGACGGCGTTGATCTGGCGGGTCATGGTGAGGGAGGAATCTAGAATGATGCTGAGGTTCCAGGCGTGGTCCGTCGGGGGGGGGGGGGGGTGGAGGGGTTCCGAGGGCAGGGGGCTACCAGGAGCCATCCCACGCCGTGGGGGAAGGTCCAAGGACGAGGACCTCGGTCTTCTCCGAGTTCAGTTATAGGCAGCTGTCGCTCATCCAGGCTGCGACATCTTTCATTCCTTCTTGGAAGCGGAGTCTGGTGTCTTCAGGGTTCTTCGTGAGAGAGGATGAGCTGGGTGTAGTCGGCGTAAGATACTATGCTGAGCCCATGCTGTCTGACGATGGCGGCGAGGGGGGCCATGTAGATGTTGAAAAGCGTGGGGTTGAGCGAGGATCCTTGGGGTACTCCACAGTTGATCTCTGTAGGTTCAGAGAGGAAGGGAGGGAGTCTGATCCTTTGGGTTCTGCTGGAGAGAAAGGAGCGGATCCAGTTGAGGGCGGTTCCTCGTATACCGGCGTCGTGGAGTCTGGCTGCGAGGGTGCGGTGTGAGACGGTGTCGAAGGCCGCGGAGAGGTCTAGTAGGATGAGGGCCGCAGTGTGGCCCTGGTCGAGGAGCATGCGGATGTCATTAGTGGCGGCGAGGAGGGCGGTCTCGGTGCTGTGGCTGCTGCGAAATCTGGACTGGGAGGAGTCGAGGATGGCGTTCTCTTCGATGAAGGTGGTCAGCTGGGCGTTGATGAATCTCTCGGTGACTTTGGCTGCGAAGGGAAGGAGAGAGATGGGCCGGTAGTTTTTCAGGTCCGTCGGGTCGGCCGAGGGTTTCTTGAGGAGGGGCTTGACTTCTGCCCACTTCGTCATCGGGGAAGATGCCGGATTCGAGGGAGGAGTCGATGGTCCGGCCTAGTTCGGGAGCTATAGCGGCGGCGGCTCTGTGGTAGATGTGCGGTGGGCAGGGGTCCGTGGGGGCTCCTGAGTGGGTGTTCATGGTCTTGGTGGTGTCTTCAGTGGTAGAAGGTTTCCAGGTGGTGATGGTCGGCCGGTTGTCGGTGGTGGTGGAGAGGGGGGTGGTGTCAGGAGTCTGTTCGCTGAAGTTGTCGTAGAGGGCCTTGATTTTCAGGTGGAGAAGAGTCACTTTCAAAATACCCACCCACGCCTACAAATGCATCCACAACACCGGATCCCAATACCTCAATGAGAGAATTTCCCCCTCCACGTACCCAAGCGAAACCTCCAATCCGCCGACCTCGCCAAAATCCCGCACATCCGCAGAGCCAGAACAGGTGGAAGAACCTTCTCCTACATCGCAGCCAAGACCTGGAACGAGCTCCCGCTCAACATCAGACGCGCCCCCTCCATGAACATCTTCAGGAAGACGCTCAAGACCTGGCTCTTCGACTGAACGGAGCTGCTTGTCGAGATTCCTGGTGTTAACATCAGGTAGGTGCCTAAATACATTAACCCCGAGGTAAATGAATGTGTGTGGCTTAATAGGCAGATAAGTGACACCTTTTTATGAAGCATTTGAATGCAAATATCCTTTGAGCGGAAGATACAGAATTTCATCCTTTTGACTACCAGGCCAGATAATTTGCCAAAAGTCTGAAGAGTCCTCAGCGCCAGCCCGAGTTTGTGGTCAAGTCAGCTAGATATATCAATACATCATCGGCATACAATGAGATGGAGTGCTTTTGACTATTTGCTAGATGCTACTAGGTAACTGCTCCACTGAGAGAGCAAAGAGGAGTGTGGAAAGAGGGCAGCCTTGCCTAGTGCCCCTGTGGATCTGCCAGGAGTCAGAAAACTCCTTCAAGGTCCGGACTTTCCTCCTGGGTGCGTGTACAGGACCCTAATCCATGACAATATAACATCCCCCAAACCAACGTGCTACATAACTGCAAACAAATCTGTTCAGGACAGACTAACAAAATGCTTTTTCCGTGTCAATGGACAGCTCTATCGTATGAATATGATCTACTGATATCCAGTCAAGGACATGAAATAACCTAGTGATACTGGCGGTCATGCTCCTATCTAGAACAAATCCATTTTGATCTGGATGAACCTGATTTGTAAGTGCATGCTGAAACCAGTTTGCAATAATCTTCTGCAAAATCTTACAATCTCGGTTCAAGATCAATAATAAGCGATATGAATCACACTCAAGCGAGTCTCTTCCAGGTCTGGGCAGCATGACAACAAGTGCTCAGAAGATTTAGTATTTAACAACTGAAATAAACTTATGGTTTATTTCAACAATAGCCTTTGAAGAGAGACAATTGTCCACTCAGTGTTGGTAGATGCAACTGTTTTTAAAAAAAATGTTTTTTAAGATGAGTCAATATCACATATCTGTGAATATATGACATTTTAACCCGAAAGGAAAAAAAAAAACTTTACAAATCTTTTCTTCTGAATAGGACAATGGGAGGAGCCTGTCACATGCTTCTTGCAGAAAAAGTATTAACTACATGCTTTGCCACAGTTAGCATTTCAGAGAAAAAAGTATTCAGGATGAGTACTTTGTACATAGGAAACTCCCTGAAAAGATTGCAGAAATAAAGACCAAACAGTCCTTTGTTCAACTGCATGTCTGGTCACAATCAATTGAAATCCTTGTTTGTTTTTGCTAGCCAGAAAACTTTTAGGGATTCTTACCTACAACTTGAAACAATGTAGTTGTGCACAATTCCTGAACCCAACATTTTGGATGTGTCTTTGTGGCTCAGAATCTCGATGTTGTAAAGATGTGCACTAACAACTGAAATGTAATATGATTTGCCCCAGATGAAAACAGTCTTTCAAAGCAGAAGTGATTTAGCACCAGCATGCAAATGTGATCTCAATGGTGGTTGTCACCATAAGGTAAGATGTCTCCAGGTCTAGTGCCACCAAGAATCCCCTTCCTGAAGCAAAGTGATGTCTGCAGGGTGACCATTCGGAATGATTGCACCTTTAACAATCTGTTTATTTCACATTTAGATGGACATCCAGATGATAGTCATTTGACATATTCTCTTTGTTTACCCTTAGTAACCTATTTAAAATCTATTTTCGCAGAACCCAAAGATACTTCACTTATTCCCTCTTTGGAGGTGTAGTGGGAGGATGTTTGATAAATTCTACTGAGTGGCCTGACTGAACCATACTCAACCTGCCAAACAATGTGTTGTCAGGCATCCTGAAGTGCCATGGCCTTGGAAGCTTTGATCATGGTTATGGCCATAGCAAGGGTATTCTTTAAAAAAAGAGACATCCAGCCTCTTGTTTTCAGCAGGAAGGCTTTCAACACAGCATTCAGCTCCAAATGTTTATTAGTAGTGAGATATATCGGACTTGTCACAAAATGATAAGTAGGGGCATTCCACAAGGGGATGGGAAAATAGCCCCAACATTTCAGAAGGAACAAGAATTGGGTATGAGGTGGAATGGGAAGACCTTAGATTGGTCTTCCTGCAGTTGGTACCAGAGGTCTGCTGAGATCTTGGTGTGTGGTACAACCTCCATGTTGGATGCCTGCAGTTCATGAAGCCTCTGAACCACCAGGCTTTTACATCTTTTCTGTATATTAGAAGAAGAAAAAACTTGCTGCTTTGTTGATGGCTGCTTAAGTCTTCGGAAGGGGGAATTTGACTAATACTGTCCCTATGAATGGAATCCAGGAATAAAAAAGCAACTATAAAATAATTTGGACAGTTCACTGCAAACCCCAGCTTGCACAGGGTCTCATGTTAGTATTAATGCAGACTTTGCACCCTCTCAAGATACCACTCAAATGAGATGGCTTTCTATGTAGAAGTAGTAATGAACAGTTAGCAGACGCAGGAAGGCTGCTTTCAAAAAGAACATATTAGGTGGCATAGAGACCAGTTAGACCAGTGATTAGCAGATCAAAGAGCCACTGACTAATTAGGGGGAGAATCAGGGTGCCACACTGGCTGAAACGGTGCTCTTTTTTCACTGAAGGGAAACATTTGATTTTATTCCTTACTTCAGCCTCTTCCCAGAAGTACTTTAGCATGCTGTTTTGCTCTAAAGCTACAGATCTCATTCTCTGGCCTCGTTTTGGTGTTTGCTTTATCTCAATCCCTGAGAAGGTATTGTGGTGTAGAAAAGAGTGTGTACATGGATATACAAAACACAGTGGTGGTCAGCACTGTGGTTAAGGCTTATTTGGTGTTTCCATTGAATCAGCATTTTTTTGATTTGCCTATATAGCTTTTGACCCGTGGATAGATTTGCATGAAACCTGGCAAACTACTTATTTGATATGTATTTTTTATAAAGAGCGGCATTTGCCAGAGGGTGTCTGCAAGGATAAGAAAATGCTCCATAGGGTAAGAATACTCATGACTACATGGAAGATTTCAAATAACCATGTTTTCAGGTGTTTTCTGAAAGTCATCAGAATTGACTGGCCTCTAAGATGCATAGGTAGCCGATTCCAGAGCTTGCAGGTAAAGTATATTAAGCTTCTACAGCCCCACGAGGCAGTAAGGATTCTGGGTATCCTGACCGTTTTGGACGTTGCTCACCTGAGGCATCTTCCGGGGGGTGTACCAAGATGATTTGTTCTTTAGATAGTCTGGACCAGTGAGGTGGAGTGTTTTGTATGCTGTACACAGTGCCTTCAAAGCCACTCTGATCGTTAGCCAATGAAGCTCCTCCAGAGCCTTAGAGAGCAAGTCAAATTTCCTGATATTTTTTATTAAGCCATGCAGCAGCATTCCGCACTCTTTGCAGTTTAAGAGATCCTTTCTGCGTGCCCAGATAAAGAGTGTTACAGTAATCTAATCTTGATAAGACCAGGGAGATAACTTTTCTGCAGCTCAAATGGAATATAGGTCAGGATTTTGCTCAAAATAGTTAGCTGGTAAAAGCAGTAAGATCAGCTTATTGGTCTGTTCCATGAAAGTGAGTTTAGAATCAAAAATTACCCCAACGTTTCTCACTTTAGGAACTGGGGTGGGAAGAGCACCCAAGGTGTGAGGCCACCAGGAATCATGCCAGAAAAAAGTGTCCCTGCCAAATAGAAGTACCTCAGTTTTTTCGAAGTTCAGTTTGAGGCAGTGGCTGCTCATCCAACCGACCACCACTCGCATACCGCTATTAAACCGATGCACCATCTCCTTGATGTTACTGGTGATAGACACTGCAATTTGCGTGTAGTCAGCATAGGAGATGGTTGAGAAAAAGGATCTGATAAGTTTTGCAAGGGGGCCACGTAAATATTGAATAGGTTTGGGCTGAGTGATGACCCTTGTGGGACACCACATGGCATGGAGAAAGAACTGGAGATAAAGTCTCCTAGCGAGACCTATTGTTCTCCTTCTGAGAGGAAGGAGCATAAGAGATCACATGTCAGTCCGCCAATTCCTATTTCAGCTAATTTCGGCTTCAGGACATCGTGGCTCACTGTATAAAAGGCTAGGAATTGACCCAATAGGACCACCGCAGCCTTACCACCTTTTGTCCATGATGTTTCGAATATCCCCTGCAACTACCATCAGTGCCGTCTCAGAACTGTGAGCCTTTTTGAAGCCAAACTGGGCTCAATCCAGAATCTCGTTGCGATCGAGATATTCTAAGACTGCAAGGTTCATGTGTTTCTCTGAGATTTTTGCGGGTAGGTGGAGGTGTGAAATGGGACAATAGTTCTTCTCTTCATTAGAGCCCAGTGTGGATTTTTTAAGCAAAGGCAGGATTGAAACTTTTTTCCAGTCTGGTGGGAAAATGCCTGTGTTGATAATATGATTTAACAGTGTGGTGAGAGGAGAAGTCACCACGCCTGCTCCTGGAGAATTCTGGGCGGGCAAGGGTCTGATGGGGCCCCCGATTTAGTCTGTTTGATAAGTTCTAACACTCGCATTAGTGAGAGGGGGAAAACTGAGGAGCATCAGGGGATTCAGCTCTATGACATCATTCGCAACGTAGAGGGTATTAGGGTTTATAGTGACTTTGAAATCCTCAAATAGTCTCAACCTTATTTGTAAAAAAATTCCCCTAAGTTGTTACAAAGCTTTTGACTGGGAATTAAAGAGCTACTAACAGATGGACAAGAGAGCTTCAGAACGGTCTTGAAAAGCTCTCTGGGTGAATTTTTTGCCATATTAATTTTTTCTGTGTAGAACTTACGTCTTTTTGTCTTTAATCATGATTTTATAGCTTTGAATCAGCAGTTTATATTTTATTTTCTCGTCTGTGGAGTACTTACTCCTCCAGACTCTTTACTGTTTTCTACAGGTCTTTGTCATTTCCCTGAGCTTAGGGGAAAACCATGGTGCTGAAGGAAGCATTCTAAAACATTTGACAGATTTAGCAGGAGCCAGTTTATTAGCTGCTAAATGGATCCACTCATAGTGGGCTGTGGCCAAGTTAGGATCATCCATCAAGGAGGGTTGGGGGATTTCAGGATATTAGTCAGCTACATTTCGGCATGCCAAGTTGCGTGAAGATGCACTGATGGGGTAAAAAGGTTAAGGGGGCATGGGGAGGGTTGTGTTTGAGGGGCACAGGGGACATGCCATTCAACATTTTGCTGATATCTACAACTGCTGAACGGATTTACACCAGACTTGCTGTGAAAGAAACTTTACTCGGGGCATGGCCAAGCTGCCGACCAAGATGGCCATGTAAGCTTACAGCTCCGCCATCATACCCCAGTAATCCTGAACAATCCTGACATTTATTAGCCTGCACAGGGAATACCTGACCGGATCTGCGGGGCCGACAGTGCCTGGCACCGACTGAGCCGGAAAATCGAGGAATTGGGAGAGAGAGAGAGCTCGGTCGAGAAGAGACGGGGCCTAGAAGGTGGGCTCACGGCCTGTGGGAGGAGCGCGGCCTCGCCTGCGTGAACAGCGGCATGCGAAGACTAGAGGCAGTGGAGAGCTGGAGAGGAGATCGCCGATCCGGACTGCTGCGGAGGGCAGAGATGAGACTGGCGGCTGTAGGGAAAAACATCGAATGACCTGTGGGCAGATCGCTGCCGGAGGAGACTGCGAAGGGACCTCAGCACGCGAAGAGGAGGAGCGGCACTGATGGCAGCGGCGGAAGCAGGGTAAACGTGGCCCGCTTTCCCCCAAAAGGCACCGCAGAGACAGGGTCCGCGGGTGAGCCTGGGAGGCCGGCTGCCTATGCTGACTGCTGCACTGTAAGGCCGCAGGTCCTCGACTTCCACATTGCTGGCTGCCCAGGCAGGCCGAAGAGCAGGCCTGCCTGGGCCGTAGGGAGAGGCCCGTTGTCCCCCTGTCTCCCCCCCCGGGCCAGAGAGGCCAGGGGATACTGCCTCCACCAGTTGGGGAGAAACCCCCCCTCCAACGTCGGACCCGCACAGGATGAGAACTCCCCCTCCCCCCCACTCCTGCGATTAAAGGGGATTAAGAAACTGCTGGTGACGCACTGCGAGCTCACGATAGAGCTGCGGGGGTCGTGCACTGTGCTTTAGGACATTGCACAACCCTATTGCCCCAGCTGTGAAGTAACCACTGGGAGCACAATGTAACCTGGCTGGGGAGGGAACTAGAGGACACTTCAAAAAAGCAGACTGAGGCACAGAAGCATAGTGTGCAGAGCACGAAGCCCCTCCCCGCCCTCGTTGCGGCGGTTGGAGCTGGACTATGGTGCGGGGAGCCAGAGAAAAGGAGGGACCCCTATAGGCGGATGAGGGTGGGTAAAACAGGGGATCAAGTAAACAGCACAAGACAGCAGAAGAATACCCACCCATTCAAGAGATTGATTATTAAGGCCCATAAAGGAGTCCTGTAATTATACCTAAACAACCAAGGCTATCAAGTGCATATATTGAAGGAAACCAGCAAGTGTAATTGATAATTTTTTCTTTTTATTAACAAGGTATCAAAAAATATATTATATCATAGCAAAGTGATACATACAAATAAAATACAATAAAAAGAGTACCCCACAACAAACCGTCATACACACATACACACTCAAAAAATTCACATGAGCTCTTTGCATCCATCAAACATTCGTACACTTGGCATCTATCCCGATGTTTAAGGAGGCCAAAAGGTGAGCTGATGTTTTAATAAATTGGTCCAGATGGTGAATTGAAAACCACTTCCGGGTTTAAAGGGACCAAACGCCGACGCGCGTTTCGGTGAGAACCCTACACAGGGGCTACACCTTCATCAGGGCAGGTCATATGCAGTGAAATAGATGGCGTGGGACACTCAAATACCTATTGAGGTATTCTAACAAGGCATCATCCAGCAGGGTTGAATTCAGAAAATAGCCATATAGGCCTAGGGATACTAGACATCTGCATCCAACAAATCCTTACTCAAAACGTGATATAGGGATAGATCTGAGAGTGCGCTCAAGGATCAAACCGGGTAAGGATGCTGCCCGTATCAGTCTCCCGTCGAGATAAGATGGAAACTGGCAGCATCCTTACCCGGTTTGATCCTTGAGCGCACTCTATATCATGTTTTGAGTAAGGACCACATTGAAATCCGATCCAGCTGAATCTTTGAAAGGTGGTTCCCCGTCAAGCCCTCCTCCATGCCTACAATTAAGGATTTGTTGGATGCAGATGTCTAGTATCCCTAGGCCTATATGGCTATTTTCTGAATTCAACCCTGCTGGATGATGCCTTGTTAGAATACCTCAATAGGTATTTGAGTGTCCCACGCCATCTATTTCACTGCATATGACCTGCCCTGATGAAGATGTAGCCCCTGTGTAGGGTTCTCACCGAAACGCGCGTCGGCGTTTGGTCCCTTTAAACCCGGAAGTGGTTTTCAATTCACCATCTGGACCAATTTATTAAAACATCAGCTCACCTTTTGGCCTCCTTAAACATCGGGATAGATGCCAAGTGTACGAATGTTTGATGGATGCAAAGAGCTCATGTGAATTTTTTGAGTGTGTATGTGTGTATGACGGTTTGGTGTGGGGTACTCTTTTTATTGTATGTATCACTTTGCTATGATATAATATATTTTTTGATACCTTGTTAATAAAAAGAAAAAATTACCAATTACACTTGCTGGTTTCCTTCAATATATGCACTTGATAGCCTTGGTTGTTTAGGTATAATTACAGGACTCCTTTGTGGGCCTTAATAATCAATCTCTTGAATGGGTGGGTATTCTTCTGCTGTCTTGTGCTATGGTGCGGGGAGACCCGAAACGACGAAGGCTCAAGTGCGACAAAACATCGACTGCGAGACAGGAGGCACCAATGGCGGAGGGCGGAGGTGAATCAGACACTGGCACAATGAGATCCACAGATATGGACACCCTCATGCTTGAACTACGGTCGGGCTTCTGGGCAATGGAAAGCCGCTTTGATGTATTGTATAGGATCTAGATGCTATGGGTGAGCGCATAGATCGGCACGAGCGGAAACTAGACACTGCGGAGCGCAGTATATCAGACTTGGAGGATCGGGCAGCGCAGGCTACTAAGAAGCTGGACCGGTTGGAGAAAATAATGAAAAGTATGGCTTTAAAAAACGAAGATTTGGAGGTTAGAGGTAGAAGAAAAAACATCCGCCTTTTTGGCATTGCGGAAAGCACAAACACTGGCAGGCTGGACCAGTTTGTGGAACACCTGCTGGTTGATCTCTTCGGGAGAGACTCCTTCACATCCACATCTGTGGTAGAGGGCCCACAGAACCCCAATCCCGGATGCACCCCCCCCCCCCCCGAGGCGCTGATCACCAGGCTGCTGAACTTTGGGGACCGCAACACGATACTGTGTGTGGTGCGCGAAAAAGGGCCACTCCATTGGCAGGAAGCCACACTGAGCATATTCCCGGACTTCACAGCAATGGTCCAGGAGGCAAGAAGGAAATACACTGTGTGAAGGCTGCTCTAAGGAACCTCGACCTCCGCTACGGAATGCTCTACCCGGCGCGTCTGCGAGTGGATGTGGACAGCAAGATACGTATATTTGACAGCCCATCTGCCGCACAGGATTTCTGCAGGTGTCACTCTGCTGATCGCACCTCACAAACTGGGGTGCAGGAGGGGGACCCGGACCCAGTAGCATCAGCAGATGACATGCAGCCCAATGACCGGATGAATTAACTTGCAGCACGAGGTCGAAAACATTTGGACTGTTCAGCGAACAAATCCCAAGCACTAAAAGTGGGAAAACACAGTGACATGAGACCTGGGGAACCAGCATGGCGGTCCAGAACGCAGCTATCTAAACATTTATTGGGACATATTTGAGGAGACAGGCTGGGTGTTGCCGCCCCCCTTTTTGCAATTGCACAACAAGTGCGATTGATTGAGTTTGTTTATCTGGTTACATCGGCCAATATATTACACTGGTTAATCTATTGGGAGGGATTAGGATAGTCCTCGGATTAGGATATTTGGGGATGGGCGGGGGGAGGTTGGAGGGGTGAGTTGTCCGAAATTGGGACATTATACTGACAGTTCACATCCACGCTTCTGTACCTAGCCCTCTAGCATACACGTTCCTACCTACACAGAATGGCGACGGCTAGCACGGACATAAACCCATTCGCAGGTGTCACACTAGTGACCTGGAACATATGAGGCCTCAATAACCAACGAAAAGGCTAGCAAGTCCTGCGGTACCTACAAAGACACAAGGTGGATATTGTTTTCCTGCATGAAACCCACCTCCCCCATACATCACTCAACACATACGCCACGACGTGGGGCCAAAATAGATTCTTCTCGAATTACAGCTCCTATGCCAGAGGGGTTTCAATATTGATTCATAAGCGTATACCCTTTCATACATTAAACTCATATGCAGATGGTAGATACCTTATAGTCACGGGACATGGGGTCACGCAGATCAATATATATTCCACAAACACAGACTTTTATACGCCCCTACTGAACACACTGGAACGAGTGGAAACTGACTACATTTGCAAGGGAGGGGACCTTATTATGTTACTTAAACCTGAACTAGATAGTACGGCTCAACACCCCTACACGAAGCTACGGGCGAGGAAAACGCTATAAGATGTGCGATACATGGGCACTACAGGACGTGAGGCGCTAGCGTTATCCCTCACAATGGGCATTCACTCACCATTCGAACCAACAGGACACCTGGGCCCGACTATTATTGGCAGCTTACCCCGGGCCTCTTCCCGAGGGTAACCTCAATAACGCACCTGCTGCGCACGTTGTCGGACCACTCCCTGGTAACGCTAAAACTACGGATCCATAGGGCCGAAGGGTTTGAGATGATATGGACATTCCCAAACACGGCCCTACTTGATGAAGTGTTCCGGGTGGAGCTCCGCACCGCCATAGTGGAATACTTTGAACTTAATAAAGGATCGGTAGCCAAATGGTCGACATTGTGGGACGCCTTCAAGGCGTACATCAGTGGGGGTTTGCATAGCCAAACACGTAGGCTTATTGTGGAATCTCCGTAACACACTAACCCGCATAGAAGCAATTCTAACTGACTTGGAGACCATGCAGCGTACAAAGCAGGCCCCTGACTATCTCACAAAACATTCAAAATTACTGGAGGAATTCAACGAGGCAGCTACGCGAGAGGCGAATTACCTAGGGAAGTGCACCAAGGCCAGGCGGTATGGGGAAGGGGAAAGACCGGGGAGGACGTTGGCCATCCTACTTAGGCCCCCATGCGGACAATCATATCACAAAGATTAAACGACAAGACGGAACGATCGCCAATGACACTGCAGGCATTCAAGAAACAATACAGTCCTACTATACTGAATTATACACTACAAAAACTCCCCTAAATGCCCAGCACCGCACACAATACTTAGAGGAGATCGCAATGGTATGGCTCTCCGATGCACATCAGCAGTTTTTAGCTGAACCCTTTACAGTTGAAGAGATTAAACAAGCCATTGGCTCAATGGATGGCACTAAAGCGCCCGGGCTAGATGGCTTCACAGGCACATTCTATAAAACATACGCAGGGCCACACTTGCTGGAGGTGTATAGTGAAGCCTTGGAAACGGGTGAAATACCTCCCTCTCTCAGAGAGACAGTCATTATACTTTTGCTAAAGCCTGGAAAAGACCCGGAAATGGGCGGCTCATACCTGCCCCTATTATTGTTGAATTTCGACAATAAGATATTAGCTAAAATGCTGGCCACTGGGATATCCCTCCTTATGGAGCAAACAATATTACCAGCGCAATCGGGGTTTATTCCACATAGATCCACGGCTCTGAACCTACGGTCCTTATTTACGGTCCTACACAGAATAGATCCTCTGGTACAGGCGGCGGCAGCACTGTTAGACGCCGAAAAGGCATTTGACTCGCTGGAATGGGAGTTTCTACATGCCACTGCGGAAACTGGGGGTACCCGCTGGGTTCGCTGCTCTCATCCGCCTACTTTACACACGGCCCACAGCGCGCATTCGCTTAAATGGGACTTTCACGTCTGCTTTTTCCTTGTCGAGAGGCACTAAACAGGGTTGTCCACTAGCCCCGCTGGTATTTATTATAGCACTGGACCCATTAATGAGGCACCGGCAAATGAAGCACCTACATAGGGGGATTACATTTTAAGACCGGACCGCTGCTGGTCACAGCATATGCAGAGGACATAATCCTTTATGTACGGCACCCAAATGATAATATGGGCCCATTACTTCGAGAGTTTACAAGATATGGTGCCCCATCAGGCCTACATATCAATTGGGGAAAGTCGGAACCATTTCCTTTAACAGCTGTAACAAAGCCCACAGCTAGTGAAGTGCCACTTGTGTGGTGTGACGCATCTACAAAATACCCAGGAATCATTATACACTTATAAAAGGATCAAATACTACAACTAAACTATGGCCCAGCAATACATAAACTTAAGGAGCGGGTGGAGCCCTGGATCAAGCTCCCGCTGTTCGTAGCGGGCCAGATTGCCCTTATAAAAATGACAGTACTAACCCAATTTCTGTACCTATTCCAGAATATCCCCATTCCCTTAAATGTTTTTTTCACTACACTGCGGTCCATTCTTATTAGACTAGTATGGGGGGGCGGGCGCAAGCAGCCGTATATTGGGTGATCCACACTAACACTTCCAAATGACCGGGGAGGGTTCAGTGTCCCCGACCTATACATGCCCAATGCAGCTTCGCGCGCCGCTAGTATCACCCAGATGCACGCTTGCCATATGCCAAACCAGAGGCTGACCTAGCTCTGCTGCTACGACTAACGTCAATACTGCCGAAAGGACTGCCCCAAGACCCGCAAGCTATGCAAACAGTGTCTACCACTAGCTGGGCATGGACGAGACTGTTCAGTAAAGTGGGCAGGCAATTACTATACTCCTCCACGATGCCCTTAATAGCCAACTCTTGGATACCCATCACCCAAGAAGCACTAGTGCAGCGCACTCTCACGAGATACTCCCTAACAACATTCGGAGACCTCTTCCCAAATGGACACATTCTCGCGCACAGCAGACCCGCGGTTCCGAAACGCTCCCCTAATAGATCAGATCGTACTACAACGATTGCAAATCGTGCTTAAAGCTCAAATGCCAACATACCCATTAGAGCTCGAGACATTCCCGCCACTCACACAATTGATTGCTGACACAGACCGGGACCACCTAATCTCCAAGCTCTACCATGCTAGCCTGGCGTTGACCCCCCCACACGAGACGCCAGGGTACGCGCGGAGTGGGAGGGTGACTTGGGACACTAATTGTCTGATCAAACATGGAGTAGTTGCTGCTCACAAACCAAACTGGTTTCAATGAATCACAGACACAAGTTACTTCATTTCAAGTTTATACACCGGGTGTATATCACACCAGCCAAACTTAATAGACTGGACCCCCACATGCTTGGGCAATTGTCCCAAATGCCAAGCACCCATGGCAGATTTCCTACATCTGACTTGGACGTGCCATAGGGTGGCGTTTATTGGCATGACATTTTCCAAACATTATCTCGCATGGTACACACTCAAACCCATCCCCGCTGATGGCACTGCTAGGATACACACAAGACAACCCCAGAGCCACCCGCAGATACGTGGCCATAGCGCTACTTCTAGCCAAGAGGGAATTAGCAATACACTGGGGCAGTAGACATATGCCTAATATACACACATGGATCAAAAGTCTGATACACTGTGATACAAACAGTGAACTCTATGCAATGCTACAGCCGATTAAGTCTCGACCCCCGATATCGGGGGTCTGTTGAGGGAATACCTACTTGCAATGGATGGGAAGAGGGAGGAACGGGCCGCAGAAGCATTACAGAACAATACAGACACAGACAAAACAGAAGGGCAGTGCTAAAGGCGGAACACAACAAGGCCACACACCATATGCCAGGGCAAAAAGAGGATTGTAGGTACTAGTGTTGATATGAGAAAATGTTGCTATGGTAAAGAAATCACCAAATGTTTGGAGTGGATTGATAAAAGAGGCACAACATGTAAAACAGAAATACTAAGCGAACTGTGTATTATGATTAAGTTCTGTATTGCTATAAGTTAAAAATGAAAAATAAAGTTAAAAAAAAAAAAAACACCTTACTCGGGAAGTGTGTTTTTAATATTTTTTTGGGGGGCTTTGGTGTAAATCTGATAAATAGTTTGTGAGATGTAGGTGTTTAAAAAAGTTTGACTCCGCTTAACAGGATCAAACTTTAGTATCTCTCTGCTGTCTTAAATGGAAATCCACAACTCGAGAACTCAATCACATTTTGAATTGTTTTTCAAATTATTTATTCATTAATATGATTGGCTGGATTAGGGCAAAATGCATTTCCCCACCATCTTGAAACTCCGACTTGTGAGTTTTGCACTATGAAAAAAAATAATTAAACACCGAAGGGTGGACACTGTGTTATGATGTGCATTGTCAGTGTTCATAAACATAACTGGCGAATTTCAGAAGAAAAAAAAAAGTGAGGGGAAGAGAATTTCCCTTTTAAAATAACTAAAATGCTGCTCTGATTTGGAAGCTGCATCCTTTTCTTACCTTCTGGTGGGATTTCATTAGAACTACCACACTCTGGCACCTGAAACAGAATGACAAATCATGAATACTTTATTTCATATACTCAACTCGCATCTAAAACATTGAGGGCACAACAGATTTGTATTTTTTACCCATTATGAAAGGTTCAGACCCAAATTATTAAAGACTAAGGGCCTGATTTTGATCTTGGTGGACGGGTTACCCAGTCACAATGGTGACGGATATCCAGTCTGCTGAAATCCCACAGGATGATATAATGGGATTTATATTTCGGCGGACGGGATATCAGTCACCGTTGTGACAGAGTAACCCGTCTGCCAAGATTAAAATCAGGCCGTAAGACAGTTGGTTAAGTGATGAGGATTTACATATAACAGCACATCCTCACATTTTCTCTAGGGGAGTACCAAACTGGATTCAAAAAGATACAGCATTAAATTCTACACAAAAAAGTATATACAGTAATACTTCTACTATACAAAACAGAATTGTATTACACTGAAATGCACCAAAATGTGAAATCTAAAATACATAGGAATGCATATCAAACAAATTGCTTTTAAAGAATGCCTTCCTTTTTCATCCTACATGTACAACATTTAAGGGCGATTTATTTTTTGCACGCCTAGTCGGGCATCAGATTTCACAGTATTACTTCTGCTATTTCAACGTTCAGCTCCCATTTTACACGATTCGATTTTGAAATGGTTAACTTGGGTCCCCAGATGACTACAGGGTTCACACTGTGTTTTTTAATGCGGGCCATGACATTAATGGATTTCCAAGTAATACTCTGCAAATTTACTTTGACTGGAATTTTCACCATTGACCACCTTATTTCAGTCACAAGGTGGAAAGGTATACTACAATATGTCTATTTTGCAATGCCTGTTCTTCAGTCATCAAATTCGTAAGGGTGGTCCAAAGTATTATCCAAGCTCTTCTATTACTCAGTGTAAATACTTAAATGAGAGTAATACAATGTGAAATTCTGAGGAGTAATCAGATGTTTGATGCCTTTACTGAAGATGCAGAGATTCTTTTAGCCAGAGCAGATACTAGGGAGGTGGAGGGGGTGTGGTGGATGTGCAAAAGAAGAATAAAAAAACTCCTGCATTTACTGCTATATTCAATGGCTCAGGTGGAGGTCAAGGACAGCTGGACACTTTTCTTGTAGTATGTTCCAATGATAAAAACTCACTGCTGGCATTCAAAGACAGCTTGGTGACACCTGTGTTTTATGCACACCTTGCAAGATAAACAAGCATTGGCATAGCCAATAGGTCTCGCCTTAGGGACCTTATGTGTTTAGCCATGCAGCACATTATCCCCACTCACATGCTCATCCACTCCAACAACACATAGCACACTGTGACCAGTAGGGCCAATCTTATAAGAAGAAAAGTGAACGGACAAGGCCTACTCTTGTGGGGTACAAATAACAGGACTGGAAGAAGTACATCAGACATGGGGCAACTTAAAATCTAAGGAGTCTTCAGGAAAAAAAAACCTGTCTAAAATGGTCAACAACCACAGACACCAATTGCCCTGTTGGAGCTAGTGTGGTGCAGTGAGGGCCAAAGATGCTCGAAGGGTGGTTAAATAGCAATTGTAGTGTCAGTAGATGAAGGTTCTCAGGCTAATCCAGGCTATCATATCCCTACAGAAGGTAGCATTCTAAGCCCTAGCTGGTTTGCAGCCGAGTCCATACATGTATACAGCACAGTATTGCGCTACCCTGGAGAACATATCATGCACAGCCTCAAAAGGCAGCGTGGGTCAGTTTGATGAATCCATATGGCACTAGTGCGTGTGCGTTAGTGTGAAAATGTTTAATAGATCCAGGGGTGGGATCGTTGGACGGATTGCAGGGCTGCTCTTTTCAGTGAAGGAGGAAGTGTCCCTCAAGGGAGCTAGTAACTAGTGACTCATTAATGGCTGTATTTTCCTTCTCGGATTTCAGCATTGGCTCATCATGCGCAATGTGTATACCACACACAAACATTTTCAGAACTCACTAAAAGTAAAGAGGAGACGGACTTCTCAGTGATGGGCCCAACCTCCCCCAGCGAATTCACAATGCCCCTGCTTATTCAGGACAAACCAAATAACCCGCCTTTTCAGGCAGCCAAGTCTCGACAAGGGGAACTCCATAGCATTGGAGCCCAGCTACCACAGGCCCAGCAGACAAATAGTAAATACACAAACAAAAGATCCTCAATGCCGGAACCAAATGAAGCACCCTTACTTCCGCCAACTGGCTGCAAATGCCTTGCACATCAAAACTAGGCACTGTCATAATGATTTATGGTGACTCATTACCTATACCACACGAGTGAAATGCAATATCTTGCTAAATGTAACCCCATCAGCCAACATCAAAATTTAGAGCAACTTTAACCTGCTCACCCCCCTGATCTCTCTCTGAAAGTGCTTAGAGGAAATGTAACGCTTTACGTGTTATATAAACAAATAAACACACGTAACTTTGGCCATCGACCTTGACAGCTAGGCATTATATCCTTCCATTCTGTATAACAAGTTCGTACTTGGCATTTTACATTTTTGTGCGATTGTTTATGCTGGGAACTGTGTTTTACATTCTTCTGGAATTGTATTTAAGTGATGTGTGTCTTTTCATATAGTCTAATGTAACGTTTTCTTTTTCTAAACATGCGTTTCGTTTCTTAAACACTCATTTGAGGTTAAATTGATATTCATTGCCACGTTTTGAATATCTTTACATTATATACTTGTATTTTTTTTTATTTTTTTATTTGCTTAATTTTTCTGCAACACATTGGCTACAATACGGGTTCTCCAACCTTTTCTGTAGTGAGAGCTACTTCTGGTCAGTGAAAATCATTGTGAGCTACTGAAGGCTAAACTGGTGTATTGTTACCAGACACCCCCACACCCAGTTTCATTGACTTTAAGGCGAATGCCCAGAAAGCCAGAACATAAGGTTTGAAAATAATACTGGGCCTCATTTACAATATTTTGATGCATGGCAGCACAGCAAGCCTTCCTGCTGCCCTGCCGCACGTCAAAATAAAAGGGCAGGAATGCGCTACATCTACACGATATGGCGCATTCTTGTCCTTCTCCCCTGCGCCGACGCACAAACAGCAGCAGTGCTCCAGCGCAGACACCCTTGCCTCATTTTGCAAGGGAGCCTGCGCTGAGCAGATGATTGTTTTTGTGCAGGAAGGGACACCTTCATTAAAGGCATTTTCCTCTTTCTATGCGAGTTGCAGAGTGCAGCACGCAAGGAAAGAGGAAAAAACTAGGAGAAATGAAAGTATTTCTCGTTGCGCCTCCTTATGCCTCCCCTGGGGAGGCATAGGATTCTGACGCATTCCAAGGTTTACAAAATGTTGTAAATCTGGGAATGTGTCAAGTTCCATGGATGTTGCGTGGAAACACCCACAGCAACACCCATGGATCGCCCCTTTCACGCAAAGTTATGCATGAAAGGGAAACCTATTTACAAGGCCATGAAAAGTCACGCAGGGTGACTTTCATGGCCTTGTAAATATGGGGAAGCCCATTGCGCTGCCGGTGTGTCAATAAAAGTGACGCACCAGCAGCACAATGGGCTTGTAAATAAGCCCTACTGTGTCTAGGGGCACTATGACAGGGCTGCCATGTGTGTAAGTAAAAGTGCATGGTCTTTGGGGATGTATGAACATGTGTGTGAAAGAATGGGACTTATGTGCATAGGTGACTGAGAGCCTGTGTCTTATGTACTTGTGGCACGGGACATACCTTTTGCCATATGTGGCACCGTTACACGTATAACACAAATATACAACCATTTTTTTTTTTCCAATGGGAGAAATTTAAAGTGCAGAAAAATGTTCTACAAAAACGTCGATGGTATGCAACATTTATCTGCACTTTAAATTCCTCCCACTTTTTTTCAGTTTTATATATGGACCAGTGTCCACTGACCAATGGAAGCAGGAGGCCTGTTTGTAAGTACAACACTTTGAAATGGAAGAAAACGAAAATGAAGAGTTACCTTAATCATTAAGGTAACTTTTCATTTTAAGTTTATCCCATTTAAAAGTATTTAGAAACATAATTTTGTTCACTCCAATATTGAGATGACAAGGACCTTTGTTTAAGAGTTAAACACCCAAGTACTTCAGTTCTTCACCTCTGTGCCCCAGCTCGAGACCCAGCCATAAATCAAACTGAGCACTACTCATTATCAGGGCCTACAATCTGCAGCCTGATGATAATAATGTAAAATAAGCATAGCCTTCCTTAACTTTAAAAGGAAAATGTGACCCTAAGCTTATTTAAAATTGAACTCAAGACTGAGCTACTCTGAAGGTGTCTGAGAGCTACTGGTACCTCGTGATCTACTGGTTGGAGACACCCGGGCTACAGTTTCTACAAAATTAATGTAGTCCTTATGTAACTGTATTGTTGCTTCACCTGGTACTAGTCTGTATTCAGTTCCTGAACGTGCTTGTGACGTCTTAGGCAGGTGTGTGTGGGGAATAGTTATGCACATGGATAGTTGTCAAAAACCTTCCCAAGCTTGTATTCTTTAAATGTTGAATTCATGTGCAGCTATGACATATGGGTGCAAATTCTATCCACGTGGGAGAGTTTGGTATGCATTGGGTTCTAGGTGGCATAGGCATTTGTATTTGTTTGGCGTTTGTTGCAGTAAGGTGTTGAGGTATAGTGTCTGCAAGCCAAGTGGATGTGTGTATGATCTATGTGCTACAATATGTTGTGCATTGCTTTCTATACGGATTTCACATGTGCCAGTGTATGAATGACTTGCAGATGTATATTAAGTATGCAGGTGTACGATTCAGCGTGGGGTGCAGGGAGTGTGTGTTTCCCAGTGTGCTGTGGATGGCGTTTCAGATGTGTCAGACAGAGGGTTCAAGAGAACAGTGGGGCTCTTGTTGTCTTCACAATGCTAGTTTCTTAGTCATCTGATTTGGGTACTACACAAATGTTGATCTGTTTATTTTGTTAACAAATAACAGAAATTAGGGCTACTCCGGAGCACTAATTTGTAGAGCTCCTTTGCTGCCATTTCAGACATCTTAACACATCCATACATTTTCAAAAGTAATGTGGAGAGCATGCATATAATGTTCTTATCCACAAGCAGTGAAGGCTACAGAACGCGAACTGGCCTCCTTTATTGCCACCATCACTCTTCCTTATCAGCCCTGTCAGTGCCCACATGCAACAGCCAGACGTTTAGGCTCACGTTTCAGGGAAATTCTTGCAGCGAAAACAGAGAACAAATCTAGCATTTGATTGAAATGGCTCCCGCGAAACAACCACGGAAAGGATAACAATAAAGCCTGGTAGAGAGCGTTATCTCGCGACTAGACTGGACTTGCATTTATTTTATTGTGAATCTAAAAAAAACAAAAAAACGTTGCCATGCCGAACACGTTGCTGAGAACCCAGTTGTTGTATGGCACACATATTTCAACAAGCATTGGCATAGCCAATAGGTCTCGCCTTTGGGACCGTATAAGTGTTTAGCCATGCAACAGTTGATGTTGTTGCACCAAGGATATTGTGCTGCATAACTAAATACTTATAAGGTCCCAAAGGCGAGACCTAATGGCTATGCCAATGCTTGTTCAACATTGCCATATTGTTTATTACACAAAAGACAGCGTCCCGAGGCCCGAGAGCCATTTTGGAAACCTAAAGCGCGAGCGCAGCAAATCAGACAGCACACATTCACTCACAGCAGCAGCAACAACCGCCACAACGAAAACATTTTCTCCTTGCTTTCTTCGGGGCTCTTTAAACTCGGCCAGTTGTTTAGTAAGCGGTTGACCCTTCTAGACATTTTTGTCCCGTGAACAGAAGTAAGCGTGGAAGTCTGGGGTTGTCCGAGGATCCTACAGCTGTGTAGCTGTACAGCCAGCAGCGCCAGGAAGCCCAGACTGACGCTTTCCAATAAATAATTTAGAGACAACCAGACATCCTATTGGACAGAACCCCCTGGCACTTGTCTGCAATGAGAGAGCATACAAAGAGAATGGGTGCAGCCGGGCCCTCCTCACACAAACCATATGATCTCATTAAAAACGCAGCAACGACTTCATCCTTTTAAGTGAAACAAATCTTCCCTCTCCGCCCTTTCGACACAATGGAATGCACTCACTGAAGGAAATAACGTGCAACGCCAAACACTGCTTACTCCGGTAGCGCCCACTGATTTGGCTGTAAAGTGACATTGTTAAAACATTTCCTTAAAAAGAGATTTCTAATGCGGGCCAAGAGAGGAGGGAGATAATGAGGATGAAAAGTGCAAAGGGAGAGGGGGATGAGTTACTTGTGTGAGAAGGTGCTGGCATCACGTGATGCAAAAGAGGAGGAGCCGAGGACAAGAGCGGTACACCTGCCGGAGCATTCTTTGGACCAAGAGGATTTGGATGTGCCGTCACAGTATGCAAAAATTAACGCCAAGGTAAACTTGAGTTCTGCAAAGGGGGTAGTGACCGCCATTTGCACGTATTACTGGCAGGGGCAGTGTTTCTGTTTTCATATACCGCCAACTATGTGTATGCACCCAGAGGATCACAGATGTTTGTTAATGGATTGAAGTGCAAGACAAATACCGCCGAGGTTAACATTTACCGCCAACGGTATTCTTTCCGCCATTTGTCTAATAACTCAGAGGCGTAATCAGGGCACAAGTCCTAAAAAAAGAAGTGGGGGGACTAACCTAATTAATCAGTATGCAAGTGACATCACGGCACGTGACATCGGGGCGCGTGACATCACAGCGCGTGACATCACAGGAAGGGGCATCACAGGAAGTGGCATCAGATCTTAAGCCCTCACATATATGTTTAGCAGGTCTATCATGAGTACATTTAAGCACATTTCGAGTATACTTGCAAACCCTCCTGATTTAGGCAGAAGATTCACACTTTTGTAAGCTTCACATAAACCAATGTTGCCTTTTGTCAGCGTAAAGCTTTCTCTACCCATAGTGCTTTAAAAGAAAAAATAGTGATATTTAAATTATTACAACACCTCCTCAGGGGTAGTATGCGCTATATAAATGCTATTTATTTTGTGCAAATATTGGGAAAGATGGACACATCTGACGTTCTTACAGTGCATGCATATCTCCTAAACAAAGTGAAAAGCTGCCTCTCTTAAGTATGTGTAAAGTGCTAACAGGTGTGAGCCGTTGTTTCCCCTCTGCGGCATTTTCTTCTAGGTGTGAGGCTCCTGACTGCTGCCAGCCAGGAGACTCGAACAGAAGGAGGCCTGATGACCCCTCAGAATAGGCCATTGTTATGGGCCCAGCAGGAGTCAGAAATAAGAAAGCCCCGTCTGCCCCTGCACGTTGTTGCGATCGAAAGCAGATAACGTGCAGGCGCTGCTGAAAGTGTCCCGGTGTTTGGAAATTACACCGGGACGAATTCAGCATCTTTCACTGGGGCCATCTTCTTGGCAGGGTGGACGGCGTCCACCCTGTGAAATAAGTGGGTGGACACCGTCCACCCGCGTGTACCCCCCGACTCGAGCCCTGGGCGTAATTGCAGGGAATTGTGATTTTAACACGTTAAGTCTGAGGGGGCGTGTGCATCGTCATGTATGAAGTAATGGATGCAGTTAGTGGCATTTGAAGGGAGTTCCGGTTATTTAAGCAGTTATCTGCATGGTGTTGTACCTGAATTGGGAGTTGCGTGCAGGGATTTTAAAAGTAATTAGGTCTGCAAAGAGTTTTTCCAGCAGGGGGGTGTGGCAGCAGTGTGTCAGACAGGTCAGAGAGACCTTGTGCCCTTTTGAGATATTTCCACGTGTAGTTGTGCCTGCAGGGAGTAGTGTTCTAAGATATACGCCCACAAGGGCTCGCATCTTGCATAAGAAGTGTGCTTGCAAGCAGCTGTTTCTGCAACAAAATGTGTCTGCATTAAATTTGGGGTGCGGGGATGTATTCGTGCAGAGTTGTGTCTGAAGGGAGCTGTGTCTGCAAGGGAGTGTCTGCAGGATGACTCCATTTACTTGTGCCCGCATGAATTTGTGTCTGCAGGGAGGTGTGTCTGAAGGGAGTGGAGTGTGCATGAAGGTTTGCCAACCGATAGGCTTGATTGATTACACGTGGAGTTGTGTTCACGTGGAAATCTGTTTGCAAGGACTTGAGCCAGCATAGAGTTGTATGCGCAGTGAACTGTGTCTTCATGGGGATGCAGCCGCATAGAGCTGTGTCCACAAACAATTGTGTCTGCAGGACACTGAATGAGCAGGTATGACTCTGCAAGGGTAGTTTTGTGGCAGGGTGCAGTTGTTTCTTAGTGAGCTCGTGTCCGCAGGGGGTTTTGTCAGCAGAGTTGAGTGTGCGGGGAGTTGAGTGTGCAGGGAGTTAGGTGTGCAGAGAGACCTGTCTACCTTCAGCAGTGTTTGCACAGTCTTGCCTGCACAGAGTTTCGTGTCTGTGTGAGATGTCGCGCCCACACGGACCTGTCACCTTAGGGAGATTGCATGAAGGCACAAGATCACCCTACCTTGTTGTCGCTCAGGTTCTGCAGCACTTCCTTCCCTCCTGAGGTCCTGATCTCGATGCCAGCGACACCGTTGCCCGTGGGCGACTGAGGGACTGGTGGTCCCGGGTCCCCTTGCCTCTTCTCCTGGGGCACCTCTGGCTTGGTGGGGCTGCAGGGGCTCCTGGCACCCTTCTGCCCCACTCCCAAGGCGCCGAAGTCTAGGGTCTTGGACTCGAATGCCCCCTCCACGCTGCTGAACATGCCACCATATTTCACCCTGGACACCTGGGCAGTGGTGCCCGGCCGGGCCAGGTAGAAGGGCAGCTCCTCCTCCGGGCCCTCCTCCCGTGTCCGCCGGTTCCCCGAAGCTATGCTTGGAGGGTGCGGAGTCTCAGGGGACTAGAGGACATGCGAGAAGGGGAGAAGAGAGCCGGAGGGATGGGCTGGTCTGTGATGCAGAGAGCAGGGTGGCTGAACTGGACGCCGGAGCCGAGAGAGGCAGCCAAGGGAAGGGTGCTGCTGCTGAGAGGGAGGGGCCTCGCACTCTGAGAGGATGACAGAGCAGAGGGAGAGAGGTGGGAATGAGGCTGTGAACGAGCAGTCACTATGCCTTAGTTTTTTGAAGTAACGCCGCGGGTTGACACCACACACTGGGCGGCTAGCTCTCTTAATAGTACGGACAGTGCCTGTGTGCTAGGGGCGCAAGACATTTTAGGCAGCACAAAAGCAATTCCAGAAAACAGTGCCCGCGCCATCTGTTTACGAGAGAAAAACAATGCCTGTAGACGCTGAGGGCATGTACAGCATTTACCTTGTGGGAGCGAGCAGCGGCAGGCGCGATAATTGCTAACAGATGGCGCCGCTGCTAGCTCCCGCAAGGTAAACGCCATACATGCACGAGTACTAATAGGAAACAGTGCAAAACATGCACGAGTTTCAACAAAAGCCTGGAGCGATTCCAAGAGGTCACTCCAAAGCAGCGCTTGCGTGCTGCGTAGGCGAGACCTAAAAAGCAAATTCCAGCCCACAGAGGCGATGCTAATAGCTTTGGGGGCATTTACTGTGCAGAGCAACGAACACGCGCTGGAAACTGCCAAAGACAAGATTTACAGGCTTTATTTTGCGTTCCCACTGCCTGTGAAGTGAGTGAATACCAAGGGCTTTTCAGCTAGGAGGCATTTCTGTGGCCGTTTTTTAGGTCTCGCCTAGCGCAGCGCGCATGCGCTGCTCTAGGAGAGGGCCTCTTGCAATCACTCCAGACCTTCACTCGTGCGTGTGGCGGCCTGCAGCTTGCGGGAGCGAGCAGGGGCGCGCAGGGTGCCATCTGTTATGTATCATGGTGGCTTTCACTTTCGCGGCCGCGCTTGTTTTAATTGAATATGCTTTGCTTGATTTTTTTCTTTAAGGTGAATTGTGTTTGGTTTGTTTACTCTACCACATTTTACACCACACCTTTGGTTGTTGCGAGATGGGTTTTAGAGGCGCCCTCCAAATGTGCAGTTTTTCGCACTAATTTATGTGCATTTTTCATCGGGAGTGCCCAGAATTGTAGGAGTGAGTAGTGTGTGCCAGTCTCAATAGCTTGTTCGCACAAAGCTCTTCTGAGAAATCCTTCTGTCTGGCGCTGTTGAGTCGTCATCGGCTTGGCTATTCCTCTTGGATTTCCTCTTCCCCACGTGTTTCAAACAGTTAGGAAACATTTTATTGAAATGGGATACACATATTTTTGTCCGAATAATGAATTGAGAGAATAGCTCCAGGCTTTCGAAAGAAAGACTGGTGTGCGTTGAACTGTAAGGTGAACTCGCGCCAGGCAATAAGTGTGTACTGAACGGCAAACAGATAGATTATTGATCGGAAAACAAGCAATACCAGGGGACTCTATTAGTCTAACAGTACATAGATATTGTATGATAAAGTTATAGGAGTGCATGTGTGTCCGCTGAGGGCTGAGTCACTGATGTTTAAGAAACTAAAACAAATTAATAAAAAGCAAAACTTGCCTTAATCGATATTTGAGATGCATGCATTTAGGTCTGACCATTTATGAACATTAGCTGAACAGTTCTCTTCTAATAATGTTATTTTAATAGTGTTGCGTTTGCTAGAATTTGAGTTTGTGCGGGTGCCTTTCAACATATGGTCTGGGGCATGCTGTGTTCATTTTGCACCTGTGCCAGGGATATTTTACTCAAGGTGTTCATATTATTTTGAGCTACTTGACTGAGGCAATAGCTTCTGTTTTTTTTCTACATCTGCATTTTCGCAGTAGACATGGCTTTTATTCAGATCCTGACATAAGGACCATATAGCAGTGTCCAGTGTGGGACTGCATATGTTCAGTGCTGACCATTTTTCCATGTGCTTGGCCTGAGATGTAGAGCTGGGCCTCCACAGCCTCCTTGATGCTCTTGGATAGCTTGGTTGAGCAGTCAAGGCCTCACTCATCGAATGTTGTGTGAAGATTGAGACAGATGGAATATAAGAGGGTAGACTGGATTTTACATATAGTGTTGGCAGACCATGCCCCTGTGGTACATTAGAAAAGCTGTACTTTAGAAAACGTGCAATTTTTTTTGTTGTTGTTGCTTTTTCTACAAAGAAGCCCATCATACAAAGCCAGAGGGTAGCTTGACTTCTCAGGGCTAAGATGGGCATTTTTTTAGCTCCCCTCCTCCCCAAACAGCATGTATGTCCATGCTGGTGGAGCAGAAGAGATGGTATCTGGGGTTTCACTTGAATTTGAAGCCACCACATACACCAAACAGTGAGGAACTTACAGGGAGAAAAAACATTTTGGGGATGTTATGACAGTCTGCTGTGGTTTTCACCGCTGGAACTAGGAAGAGGGCTTTTGATCTTAGTGTGTTCCTTTCCATACAGTGTGAGGGACAGGGTGTTTTTGTACCTTTGATCTAGGGATAGAGAATACGACGTCCATTCTACAAAGTATGTCCCTTCCATTCTCTAATAGGTATAAGGGACATACTTTGTTAATTTCTTTCGGTCAGCACTCTGGTTACGCTGTGTGATTAGCAAATATGTCGCTTGTGAGACTTTGTAGTGCTTAACCTTGTCCTCATGTAATATCAATTTCTGCTTCTTGGCATCTGTTTTTCCATGCAATCCCCTACAGTATTCCTACACTCAACAGGCTAAGAAGGCACACACTCCTATGTGCGCTAACCACACAACTGAATTAAAACTGGAATTCTCAACTGCATATCAGTTTACAAGCATGAAAAACACCACTTTTACCATTCATAGTCCCTTACGTTTGGTGGATAGAACTAGGCTGCTAATCAATTTAGATGTTTAGGCAACCAAGAATACAATTGTGAAACAGTGTTCCTCCTGCTTGGTAGAGGCTTTTGACCTAGCCTTACTCCAAACGGTGGATGCAAGCTATATACTTATTATCTTCATCGCTAAATTATTAGCTTGAGAATATGTGAAAAAGTCTTTTGAAATCATGCAGTTAATAATACAAAAAGTGGTGATAGAATGCTTGAATTAATCTCGGTCACTGCTAATCACTGTGGGCCGCATCCCAGTCCATTGTTTTTTGTAAACCCACCTCGGACAGTAACTAAGCGTATGAAAAACAGCCTTGTCCCTGCTGAAGTGGAAACAGTCCAGCCCAAACTGCCAAGCCAGGTTCTCCCTGAACTGGAATACAAGCAACCCAAGTCATGCAATGAGGCAGTTTTGCTAAAAAGATATTAAACTGCTTTTCAAATGGAATTTCACTCAGGAGGAATTCCTGTCAATTAGATCTGAATGGTAGCTATGAAATCCCTGCTTTTTTCTCTATTGTAATGATAGAGCTTGCGTTGAGTCATGCTTGGATAGAAAGTTTATGATGTTAAAAAGGACCTGACTTTGTTGAGGGGGACTTCGTGTGCACCATTCACGGCCAGTAGAGTCCTCCTGGAGGATTTTGGAGTAACATGAGGCTGCGTCTTCCTTTAGAACCAGTCTTGTGTTGGGCTTTTGATCTGCCACATTATGGGCTAACTATTCATGGAAAGGGGGATCAACGACTTGTTTTTAATGTGTATTGTATTCATAAACGCCCGCTGTTATGCTCATCTCTAAATTAGATGAGCAGCGCCTCCATGTAGCAGAATGCCATAAGTGCAGTGTTGACAATTAAGTGCCGGTGCAGAGCACTGGAAACTACCGGCTCACATTAAGCACTGTCATTCTATCTACGATTCTGACATACTCTATAGCTGGAAATCATCTTCACCCTATTCACAAGCAGCATCGTCTTTCTGAACATCTCCACTCGTCCATTTTCTGTTCAGTACAGTACTTTCACATGTATGGAGGAGATTAACCATGGGAAATTTCAGATCCCAGAGGCATGAATTTGTACTACAGAATTTGCTCTAAAATCAGTGTGTTAAAATGAAAAATTGTTTGTCTAACTGTTATCCTCACAACTTGTCTTCCCTGTGAGATATTATGAGCACATTCAGCAGGGTATGCACATATTTCTTAAAGATGTTCATTCGCCACTTCTCTCAAGCAGCAAACCAGAAATGCAAAGATTATATGGCTAGTAAAAACTATTTCAATATGTGATTAAAAAAGTTAATATCTCCGTTTTCTTATTGTCATAAATATCTTGAAACTAATAAAGTACCAAATCAAGCTAATGCCACTTTCCATTCTTAATCTTCTCCATCTTAGGCAATATACTGGTTTCAAAACTCCAACATGTTCCGCACATTCCTACATTGCCTCCATCTTTAAATTTTTCCTTTTCTTGCCTTGGTAATTTCATTGATTACATTTTGCAAGAAAATCCTTCAATGTAGCACAAATCACCTTCAGTCTAGCTGCATCTCCATCCTACCACAAAAACATTCTCGTAATCCTGGGGGCCTGCTGGCAATACAATCGTGTGATCCTGGGCAACTAATTTTTAAGTCTGGCATTAGACAACACCTTTTGATTTTACTAAAATTATAGGTATAATATAATTACTTATAGGGGCCATCAGCCTGGCCTCATCATCCATTGGTCTGTTTCATTCACATTTTCCTTCCGCCCTCTACAACACACCATGGGAATTTGGATAACTTCACTGTGAGTGACAGCATTCTGCTTTTTAGAAGGAGCACATACGAACGCAAAGTAGTTTTCTTCAGTGTCAGGGACTACTATGGTGATGTGTGTTTTTGAGACCAGAAAATATTTTTGCTTTTAGCCAATGCCTTTTTCCAGACTGAAAAAGGCCAGGCAACTTCACCAGAAAATAGGTTTTACAAACACCATGACAAAACAAAGCAAGCATTGATAAAGCCAAAATGCTGGCAACCAATGCCCAACCTATTGGCTTTGCAAATGCTTGTTATTTACGGTCTCTCGATTCATTAATCTGCCAAAATTAGGATTGCTTAGAAGCATTCTTGCCATACCAGGCTTGGCAGAAACAGGTTTATTAATTTGGGAGGGAGGTTCCAATAGCCATGTTAAGAAATACAATCTGGTTAGGTTACAGTCTAGTTATAGATTCTCTGCTCAATTCATGACAGCAGTAGCACCGTGAAAAATACCCAGGTAAGTGCTTGCTTAGTTCAAGCAATACCAAACAATTTTAAAGTTTGGAAACAGTAAATTTCCCAAATAAATTTAGAAAAAAAACCAAAAAACGGATGAGCACTGAGGCACCAGAATAATTAAAATTGGATACTAATGCCAGAGATGTAATTTATTATAAGTTTTGAGGCAAAAAGTATCAAGTATACTTAAAGCGCCAATTGAAAGTTACAGTTCATGGCTGACCAGGGCCTAGGCACAATTTCAGACCGACAGTGATGGAGCAGGGATCGGATAAGCAGAGCAGGTCAAACTGATCAAACCTTTTATCTTGGGACAGAGAAGAGTTTTGGTACTTAATGTCCTCTCGTGGGGCAAGGCAGGAAGCTGAAGCCGGCGATGAACCCTTAATGCCTGTTACATTGTTGTTGAGCTCCAGCTGCAACCTTCAGTTTTGACACCAAAAGCATGACAAAGCATGATTTTGTAGCCTCTGGGATTACTTTGCCACTGGGATTTATGTACCACTGGGCCCCTGTCACAGGTTTTACCTTTGCACATATTCACTTTTATGGTTTTCAGAATCCTTCAGTGGGGATTGGTGGAAACCGGAGCCAAGCACGGTTCCACAAGGCCAGATACATTAACTGGAAGATGTTGCTGAAGTCTTTTTCTTTGCAGTACAAAGCTCTGAGTGGGGCTATCATGGATATCTTGCCACAGAGGGTGTACCCTCACTGGGGAAGCCTAAGCACCTTGTCCCCATCATCCAGAGGTGGAGAAAAAGAGTAAGGGCCTGCCTGATTTAGAGTCCAGCGACAGGTACTTAGTGACAAACGTGACAAATGTACTGGATGACATGGAAAGCCAACCAATGGGCGGACTCGAAGTCCTTCTTTGTTCTCAATAGGTCACAGTATGCCTCGCAACCGGAGACAGAAAAAGAAGAACAAAGTATTTGAGAGAGTAAATACAGAATTCGTCGCTAAAGCCCCGATCTGCAAAGCCACCATCTTAAAAGTCATACATTTATGCACTTAGGCTTATGCGGTGTGAAAATTTCTGACTTTCATGAAATTCATATAAAGTACTCATGGGAAACAGTGTCACAAATTCCCAGTAGTTCTTACATAAGTAAAGATGATTTGCACATTCAACATGTACATGCATACATTTCTGCATGTGAAAATGCGATGCAAAAGTGCTTTTCCGGTATATACCTTCTGTTTTTAGGTCGAGCCTAGCAGCGCGCATGCGCTGAACTGCGAGGCTTCTTGTGTCTACTCCATGTGGGTCTGACTCCTCCCACACATTGGATTGGCTTTTGCGTGTGTCTTTCAATAATGAAAGCACGCAAATGGCTAAAGGCGGTTCCATGTCCCACCTCTTTTGTAACGTTCACTCCCACAGCGTTTTGCTCTTGGGAGCGAGCAGTGGCGCGCAGGGTGGCAGCTGCATTCCTCGTCGGTCAGGTTACTATTTACACACAACGCGCGGTGCTTTCGCTTTCCCTTGTTTAAACATGTGTTGGCATGAGCCTTTTGTACATACACCCGTGAGACTTCTCAGAATACCCCTTCAAAAGGCAAATTCTATTTCCTCTTCTTCTCCAGAGCAAAGCTATTCTAATACAGCATGACAACTTTACTTCTTAAAGTTTCCGTTAATCTCCATAATGATGTCTAAATCAAGTTAATTCCATGTTTTGAAGCATGCATGTACTTAAACAAGCATTTGTAATGCAATAGGTCTCGCATTTACGCGAGTTTGAGCTATTGACATTGCAAATGACAATGCCTTTTATTTTTTGTTTTCGTTTTTGATACATAAATAGAAGGCATTGTCATTTACAATGCCAATAGCTTAAACTCGCGTAAATGCGAGACCTAATGCATTGCAAATGCTTGTTCTTTTTTAGGTCGAGCTAGGCATGCGCTGTCTGCAAGATCTGCAGTCATCGATATTCAGACTTTTTTACTGCCCGCTACTTACCATTGGTTCATTCTACTGTCCTTCATTGCTGCCTCCTAATTCGTTCTCTTTGCCGAAACGGCACTTCCCTTCCGGCTGCGGCGCATCGGTAAAGTACCGTTTCCGTACGCTTGGTTTCTTCAGCTCTTGTGTTTAAAAACATTTTTTTTATTTAAATTTTGACTTTCGCCGTCCCTCGTCAGTAGGATCCTTCAAGGTGCATTACTTTTATTTCTTGGTCACACTGGCGGCAATTTAACTTTCGCTGTCCCGCCCCACATACACCACTCGCGGCAATGGCGGGCGATTCTGTGTTTATTTCCTGTACGCAACGAGCGCTTTCACTTTTAATTGTCACAATGGTGGAAATTTGATTTTCGCCCTCCCTAGTCAGTGCAATGGCAGTGGTGGGTGCCACACACACCACTTGCGGCAATGGCGGGCACTTCTGCTGTTTATTTTCTGCGCGCCATGCAAGCTTTCACTTTTATTTCTTTGTCGCAATGCCTGCAATTTGACTTTTGCTGTCCCGCGCCACACACACCAATCGCAGCAATGGCGGGCGCTTCTGGTGTTTATTTTCTGCACGCCATGCGAACTTTCACTTTTAATTGTCACAATGGTGGCAATTTGACTTTTGCCGTCCCTCGTCGGTGCTTGTCATTTTCAGCGCACCGTGCGCACATTCAGATTTATTTTTAGGTCTCGCCTACGCAGCGCGCATGCGCTGCATAGGCAAAAAGACCTTTTGCCATTGATTCGGCTTTTTCAGCCTAAAACGTGCACGTGTTCCATTGCCTTCAATGGCAACGCGTGCACGTTTGGCGATTCACTTGCGGGAGCGAGCGGCGCCATATGGTAGCAATTATCGCTCCTGGCGCCGCTCGCTCCCGCAAGGGAATCGCACTCCCCCCACTCCTCCCACTTCTTAATCCGGAGTACTGATTCACTTTCGCGGCCGCGGCGCGGGGCCGCACTTGTTTTTATTGTGTGCTTGTCGTTTTAAAGTACGGCGACATGGGAAGAGGTTTTGCTGCTCGACTGAGCCATATTCCTCTCGGTAGCCTTTTTTGGTCCCTATGAGAGATTTACTCGATAGCGCGCCGCAGTGCCGCCCCCTCTGAAGTTTGTTCCATTCTGGAGACGGGTGTTGCTGTCTCCAGTCACGCAGCGCGGGACCATTTACTTTCGTGGCGGGGGGCTTGTGTCTATGAAAGGAAGCAGCCCAGCTCCTCTGTTCACATTCCTCTGCCGAATTGCCTGAAAAAGATAGCACATAATTACTTAAAGCTCTGGCTGGTGTGACAACGCTTCACAGCCCTAAAACATCTGGTCCAAAACAAGTGAAACACTATTAGTAAAAGTTTCACAGTCGCCATCGGTACACAAAGGTATCCTTTTACAAGAAGAACAAACAGATACTAACGACGCTGTGACGTAAGGCGTGGCAGCACTGGCAGGATAGTGGGCCCTGTGTCACAGCGCTCCACAGTGCCTTCATCTCTACTAAAGACAGCAGTGATCAGGCGTTTCCCGCTTCTCATAGCTCCCTTACTCAGCCCGGCTTTTGCATATCCGGGAGGCAACCTTCCTGAGTGGAAATATAGGGACACGCCCACCAAATGTATCAAAGACAATAGGGCAACAATCTGTTACAGCCCTGATTTCGTAGTGCCAAGGAAGCGTCGATGAGTTACTCCACAATTGCAGGGACGTTCACCTTGCACCGATTTTGGCAGGTACATGGTCCGTTTACTGTTGCACAGACCCGCAGTTTATATCAAGAAGTGGGTGAACTGGGGTGGTTGAGTTCATTTCTGCTAATAGGCCACGTATTACTTTAATTCTAAATCCACAAATCATAGGAGCGTAAACCGACTTTGTTCCCCTGCAATTTTGTCACCACCACTGCATAGTGACACTTTGTGAAAACAGAATATGTGGCAGTGTTTTGTGTATGATGGCATACAGATCTTCTATTCTGGAATTTCCAGGTGCACTCCAGACTTCCGAATTTCCAGGATGACGTCACACTTACTAATGTTATCAAGGTTTGTGAATTGTACCCTATGTATTTATTTTACATGTGTTAAAACACATTCAGGTCAATGCATACAGCCTTGCAGGTTTCCATCCAGTACTTACTCTCTTCTCTCCCCCTTCAGTCTCGTCAGCAGCGGAAAGACTATTGGGGATGAACATGGGGGACGGTGAATAGAATGAAAAGGGTTTTGTCTTAAAGGCTGGCGGTGGAATGTTTCTTTCTGTATGGTTAATGGCGAATGGGTGCCTGTAGAACTTCTTTTTTAACTGAAGCTGATTGGCGTCTTGAGGCAGCTAATGTCTACCATCCAATGATTAGCATGCGGCTGAAGGCATCAAGGAACTTTAAATAATTCAGGGGGGTGAGGGTGTAACCCCCACAGAGTTGCAATGATCGAATTTACTTCTAGAAAATCATTCTCTGGCATTCTGGTCCCATTATACCTATATTACAAATAGATCATGCATCAATAAATTGTACTACTCAATATCGAACTCCTTTAGAAAGGGATACTATGAGCGCCCGCCTAAGTGTAGGTGGCAGGCAACCTGAATTCCATGGATTTGTTAAAGACTTCAGTGAGCTTAGCGATGATCACATCTGCATAAGTCATAAAATTCAACAGGGAGGCAGTCAAGGGCAAGTCAAAATGTTGCCATACCAGTTTTCCATCTGAGGCTACCAAAAACCAAGCTTTAATCAATAAATTAAATTGTATGTGGTTTAATATTTTGTGGATGAATGATTTCAGTTAGCGTTTAAAGTCTCTTAACAAATAGTTAACGATCTTAGTATGAGTAACACCCTCAAGGATTTTCAATGCCTATTTAATTGTGCAATCACTTTTTCAACCTTCATTTGTCACTTTTAGAGGCAAAAGCAAAGCAAGTGTTTATAGCCCCGAACCTGTCTTCCAAGACCCAGGCTCGCAAATTCATGTTTGTTAGATTCTTCTGGATGTGTTAGTACTAAGCTATTAGAGCAGTAGGTTTAATGTTTTTCTCTCTTAACAAGTGAATGACCCACTCAACACACTTAAATAATGCATTATACCTTCAATTACTTTGTTGTGTGCATACCAAATGCGTAGTTGTTCACCTCAAACTTTAAAGCATGCCTTTGTGACACCCTTGCGTAAATAATGAGGTCTGACCTTGCCAGCTACAGACCCATATCCAACCTTCTTGTTGTGATTAGGGTAGAGCGTAACTTGTGTAGTTCAGTTTAGTGCAATCACACTGAATTACCAGAGGATTCTGCAAGATTATGCTTAATTATGCGAGAAGAGTAGTTCCGCGTTGAGCACTATTTTTCACTGGAAAGGTTGTCTCCTCGCTTCCAAAATGGGAGCAAAAATGCATTTTGTAATAAGAAACGGCAATAAATGCAACAGAACACCTATAGAGGGCACGAGCAGCCACTCATGCTATCTAAATGTGCTTCTGGGTTAGGATTTCCCCCCCAACCTACTCCCAGTATTTAGCGCTATTTGCTAAGTGCAAAATCCGCCCCTTTTTTTTTTTGAGCCCTTGCATCTAAGAGGGACGCAAGGATTTATTTAGCACTAAGAAATAGCACTAATTGCAGGCGACCATGAATAGCGAGAGGCTACTCACACATTCGCTAAATGTGGTCTCACAGTTGGATTTACCCCACTCCTAATTACTCATAATTATGTGAGCAGGAGGAATCACATAATTATCGGTAATTTCACATAAAAAGTAACACAGAATTACCAAAATTACTCCGATTACTTCAGCGTAATTGAAATTACACCCGGATCTAGTTGTGATTGAAGTGATGGTGAAACTGATTTCATAAACACTTCAATAATACTCTTTAGACCACGGTGTACATGATGATATACAAACAAACTGTACATAGTGTCGCTGAACAATATCTACACCTGGTGACATTCATGAACACCGTGCACCGAGTTTGGGCTAAGTTCAGAACTTTAGTGCTGTCACTAGATCAGCCTCCTACGTCACTCATAACCAACGACAAATATTAAATAGTGGAATGATGTATAATAATATATTTCATTTGATTAAGTTTCAGGCATAAGCGCATGACAGTAATTTGAATATTTATAATATTGATGTATTCTAGCCTTGTAAATTACTGATGTGTGAACATCTGTAACTATAGGCCTCATTTAAGAAATGTCCATTCGTAATAGTAATTGCAAATTGCGTATCAACTTTTTGCGAATGGAAAAGAATGTTGTAAACTGAGCGATATACTAATAGGTCAGTTCACAAAATTCCGAATCGTAGTGTGTCGCGGTCTGACCTACCTCATCAATATGTATGAAGCAGGTCATGAACTGTAACTGACTACGATTGGATGCCATCAAATGGATGGTGGCCTGCTTGGGTCAGTAGACTACCATGACTGTGATCCCATGTTAACAAAGAAAATGTTTTTTTAAATGCAACTCTTTTTCCACAATGGAAACGGGACTCCAGCTAAAAAGAGAAGTTTCTTATTTATTTAAAGTTTGTTTGAGAGTTGGCAGGGGTCCCCTGCCAACTCCCCAACAAACTTTTTTTTTGCATTCTCAAAGTGAAAAGAATCCCCAGGGGACCCCTTCCCTTATGCTAATATGTTACCATCCCAACTTGGGAGTTAGCAATTTTTCAATGTTTCACGACCAAATGACGGTTGCAAAACATTGATACATTTCTTAATAAAGCTCTTTTTGGAAGAGACGCCTTAAGCCATCCCTCTCAAATAGAGATTTGTTATGGGTTTCTAAACCCATTTAACAATTTGTTGCCCTGTTATCAAATAACAAAATGGGTTTAGTACAAAACAACTAGCTATCTTGTGGTTGCAAACCCTGTAATTTTTGCACATCTCAGGCTTTTTGACAGCAACGTTGCTTTGTACATCATGCCCAAAATGTCTAGAGCTCGGAGTAAGAAATGTTTTTGAGTTGTCCCATGATTTAAATTGCATGATGGTTGTTTGATGTAGGAACAGAACAAATACTTGTAATAAGTTCTTATGTCCAACTTAGTTGCAGACACTGGGTTTGATTTGTGCATTATCCTTGTTGAGATAGGATTCATTATGATTATAGATAAGGCTTTCCAAATCACATAAGAAAGATCCAATTAGTTTACAAAAAACATGTATGTATCAACCATGGGCACAAAATGATGAACCCACCCTGAAGTCTTAAGGAGCTTCACTGGATACTCTTTCAAGGGCATGCTCTTGCTACACAGGCCTTCAAAATGAAAGGGCATGGCTATCTATTGAGTAAATTAATCCTGAGAAGGCTTTGATGAAATCTTTTTGCCAGTTTAACTTGGATAAGCCTGAACAATTGTTCTTCAGATGAAATAACTAACAGTCACATAGATCAATGCTATAAAATGCTCTCTGTTTGCGGAGTAGAACCAGGGATATCATTGGAAATGTAATTTGTTCCTCAAAACTCATTCTGTCTTTCTGGCATAAACATATTATCTTACTTGGTCTAAAATTGAATATTCTCGCCCTTCTCCTCTCTTTCTTGCTTTTATTCTGTGTGTAATACATACTATATCACCCCATAGGGCAGTTGCAAACACTGCACAAATTACCATAAACATAATCCAGTATGCACGGGTACTCCTAAAATGAATTCAGTGTGAACAAATGGCCCAATACCACAATTCACACCATTGCTGGCATAATCTTATCTGCGTTCTGCCATGCTTCATGCCCACTGTTGTGGCATTTCTGCAGCACAGTACTCCAGCTAGTATTTGCCGCCTGAGCGCACATTGAATACCCTGACTACATCGAACACTTATGTCAGAGCCAACAACAGGACTATATTCCATTCATCTGCAGTGCGAGGGACGGCTTACTCAGCCGAGGCAGATGAAGAGAAATAATCCATCAATGCATGCGCCATCTATCATTGAGACAGATCTAATTTTTCAAGAGTTATTGGTACCTTTAGCTCCAACTTTGTCCATTCATCCACCTCTTTTACCTCAGGACACACCCATGTCAACTGTGTCTTTGCTTTTCAATCTGCTCCTTTCGTCTAGGTTTGCATTATATGAATACCACGTTCACATACATGCATACCTACATCACACCATTTTGGTATTGCATTTCAGCTCGTTAGAAGACCTGCTGTTCATGACTGGTCAGCGATTGTCTTACTGTAATAACTCTCCTACCTCATGTGCTATGATCCTATGGGTAATTTACCACTTTTGTAATTTTGGTGGATTAGGGTATTCCGCTCTCCTTCAATGTTGAAACAAAGGGCAGATAAATGCTACTTGCTCACTCAGCAATGGAGCAGGCCATTTACATTTCCTGTCCCTTCTGGACTACTGCTGCAACCATTGAACACCAGGGTTGAAGGACAGTAGATGATCTTTAATTGCTAGAATAGCAGTTCGGGCTGGGCTGCCTGGTTTTGGGCACACCTTGTTTTCATATTGTTAGTCCATGTCTGCATTTTATTTATTTTGGAGTTTTATAGAGCACTGTGTGGAAACTGTCAGTTGCTCCAGAGCACAATATACAGCAAAATGTGGTCATTCAGAAAGCAAACAAGGGGGAGATTATGCAGAGTGGGTGCTCCTAGCTGATGTTCTGCGATCATTGCAGTGAGAGTCCAAATAGATTAGTTTTCAAGAGTTTCCTGATGCACATGTGGTTGCAGCTGATGAGTGGCAGGTTGTAGAGTGGAGCTAGGTTTAGAAAGTACTCAGGACATTTTTCCCAGAAAGCTTTGTAGGCTGGCCAGAGAACTTAAAGTAGATCCTTTCTTCAGCCGGTGGCCAGTGAAGGGCATTCAGGCCAGGTTTGATCTGTGTCCATTTACAAATATAAAGGCACATCTGGTTATTGGCTCTTGATTTCTTTGTAGCCTAGCAAAGAGTGATTTACAGTTCCAGAGTTGTAAATGATAAGTATAGACAGGGAGCAAAACGGATGCCTGCATTTGTAAGAACAAAAACCCACTTTACGCACACAAATTCCACAAGTCCTCATTCTTTAAATTAGGATTAGGATTTTGCATTCACAAAGACTTGGAGACCATCACCGTGGCCATCACTCACTCAAAACTCTTGTCTGATAACCATGTATTCCATTCTATCACCAAAGGATCAGATCTTTTCGCTCACCACCTAGCGAAAGCACTACTGGGACCTCTTCATTGAGGCAACAGCCAACCCTGCCGTGGTGTTATGTAACCTTTGCTCTTTCTCCTTACTTACTCATAATGATTCTCCAGATCTCTCCAAATCATGTGGATGTTCGGCTCTTCTGAAGACCCCTGCCCACCTATTATCCTAAAAAACATGCTACTGTCTACCTCTGCAACATCATCTTGCAGAACCACCTTATAATCTTCCCTGGACAATGGCAATGTCCTTAATGAGCTCAGCCTACCCCAAACCACTGCTGAAGAAAACATGTCTATACCCAGCACACTACAACCTGAACACTTATTAGGGAAACTGAGCTACAGAGTGAATGTCAAGCAAATATGAGAATTTGTCCAATCCAGCTGCTCCCTATCAGATGCCCAAACATGATTTCACCCTTATCACGACACTGTTTGTCGCAATATGGGACCTCACCAGACCAATCACGATAGCAAGCCTCCTGCCATAGACCTCTCTTCAGCATTTGTGCAAAAAATGCTGTGTGAATCAGCCAATGTTTTGCACTGTGCGAGGACCTTATAGACCAGTGTTACTCAAAGTACGGCCCGGGGGCCACTGGCGGCCCTCTTGACCTTTACATGCGGCCCCCCTGGTGAACAGCAGCACGAGCTGCTGTTTAGCTGCTGAGCACTAATATTCAGAAACAAGCATTGGCATAGCCAATAGGTCTCGCATTTGGGACCTTATAAGTGTTTAGTTATCCAGCACAATATCCTTGGTGCAACAACATCAAGTGTTTCATGGCTAAACACTTATAAGGTCCCAAAGGCGAGACCTATTGGCTATGCCAATGCTTGTTTCCCTTGGCAGCCTCCACGGCAAAACTAAATAAAAACAGTGACAGGCAGCCTAACCCCAGAAAACCACGGCAGCAAATAATGGCTGCTTGGAATATTTGTAGGTGGAGCAGAGATCTGCACGCGACCGTCCCTTATCTACATGTTTAATTGCAGCGTTTTCATTTTCTGTAAAGCACGGCACACATTAGGATTAGGAACACACTTACACGCTTCAGGCTATTTCTCCTGCTCCTTCCTAGCTGTGCATACTGGTGTAGCCGAAAAAACGCTGCCTCTTAATTTCTCATGTTACTAAAGGTGATTTTTACAGTTTAGCCTGAATGCGCTAAACACAACGCAACATACACTTGGACGGGGAGGACGGCACGCGGATTCCCTTCTGACTCCCTCTGTCACTTGTTTGCAAAACCACTGTGCCAGACCCTGGAAGTTAATTAGCAAGATGATGCTGTGCTAATTGTGTTCATTTATAAAGTTTTAGTCAAACAGAAGTATGCCAGGGCTGGCAATGCGGACATGCTTTCCAATGATTTAAAATACAGAAAAAAAGGTGGGAAGGATTGCAGTAATTACATAATAAATGCCTCAGTAACGGGAATAATTACCAACTACATGCCAATGCATTTGTATACCTATGAATTCGGATTTTTGCACGTGCGTTTCTTGAGGTTTCAATAGTTATAAATAAAAAAAAATCTGTTTTTATTAACCATTAAAACACATTCCCCACTTTTTCCCCTTCACATCCCGACGCAGTATCTGACAAATGCGCACGTTTGCGTAATAAAAGCTCAGCAATTGCTTTGAAAACACACTTAAGCCGTTTGTTTTCAAGCAAAAAGTGTGGTCAGCAAATCAAGGAACAAATTGAGCAGCAGCAAACCACAGACAGAAACAGTCACAACGTGAAATAAAACCCTTCAAACGGAGCTTACACTAAATGCACCGTGACTTTATAATCACAAATAAAGGGACGTGCAAAATACATGGCGGAAGTAACAGCATTAACACTTAAGACATAATCCAATCTTGCTTTACTAAATTAAACAGACAAGATTTTACATTCTGCTGGAAAACCAAAAGCAAATCACTATTCACCAACTGTGAATTATCAGCAACCCCTTCTGGTGCCAAGAGACAGTCATTTTACAAGAAAGAGAAAAGAATGCGCATTTAATGAAGGGCCGCCAAAAAGATGCATCAATTCATTAGTCTCTCGCGTTATTGTGTGGCACTATTGTTTTGTTCTTTGTCTGTTAAATAGTTTCCGAGCACAGAACATTCCAGCAAGCTTGGGTACAAGGGGACAACTTGAGGCTGACATTTTAGTAGATTTATATTTATAACTGCCAGGGCCAGGATTAAGGTCAAATAGCAGTTACAAGCAGCGGTGACAGTTCCAAAGGAAGCACAAGCTAAATACAGTATGAATAAAACCACTGCAATTCCTTCAGAAAAAAGCAAATAACTAACAAAGTATATGAACAAGTTAATTTTGGGCAGGGCGTCATTAGCACGCTATCAAAAACGTTATCACTTTCATCACCATTGTTATTACACATGTCAGTACTTGATTTTCTGACAGCAAGTTGAACTCTGAAATGCAACAAATATTAAAATCAAGCAGAATTATTGCTACTGTAATATCTTTATGTTCGAAGAAACTGAAAATAACGAAAATGTGGCTTTTACGGCATGTACATACCATCAAAAGGAAATGCAAACAATCTCTTACTCCCATTTCTAAGTGATCAGCTGCCTTCTCAATTTACTCAGAGATTCCGTGATTAAAAGAAGGTCCAAAACATGGAGTAGATGGGTACCCTTGCCTGTGTTTGGAAATATTTACCTGCATTAACTTTGCAACAAAGGTTGCAAACACTGGAAAGAGTGTGCACCAAGGAGTTTTCACAATCATTGTCTTGGAACTGTAAGAGTTAGGAGTAGCTGATAACACCAATCATTCCAATTGTAACAAGCATTGGCATAGCCAATAGGTCTCGCCTTTGGGACCTTATAAGTGTTTAGCCAGAGATATTGACTTTGCCTATGCCTTTAAGCTGTGCTGTACAGAATTCTGCAGCATGTTTAAAAGTTATAATAAAGAAGTGTCAGAAGCATTTTTGTTACCTTATATATGACCAAGAAAGCATTATGTACAACTGAACGACCATATTAAAAAAGTATTAACAATAAATAATGTCTTCATTTTTTTTTTGTCTTTTTAATGCAGGCAACTTCTATCTGCCTGTCCCAATGGTTGCTTGTTATGGTTTTTTTTGTTATGTGGGGCATAAATAACAGTAGGGTGAAGGTTGGGAAATAGTACTTGTATAACAGTCAGTGAGAGAGTCAGTTAGTTAGTCAGTCAGTCAGTGAGAGACAGTTAGTGAGAGAGTGAGAGAGTGAGTGAGTGAGTCAGTGAGAGAGAGAGAGTCCATGAGAGAGAGTCCATGAGAGTTAGTCCGGAGAGAGAGTCCGTGAAAGAGAGAGAGTCCGAGTTAGTTAGTGAGAGAGAGTCAGACAGTGAGAGTCAGTGAGAGAGAGTCAGTCAGTGAGAGTGAGTCAGTTAGTGAGAGAGCTTGAGAGAGTCAGTCAGTGAGACAGAGTGAGCGAGTCAGTCAGTGAGAGAGAGAGAGTGAGAGGCCATGCGGACAGAGGGGTAAACATATAAATCTAATATCAAAAGTTACTAAAAACGCAGCAGCACTGTTGCCGCACAGGGGAAGGCCTTTTGCAAAAGTTGACTGGTCATCTTTATGTTGCTTATTGCTATATTTGGGTATTTTACTGGTACTAATGAGGTGCACCTAATGCCCAGACAGTTTCAAAAAGAGAAAAAGTACAAAATAATGAAATACTATTTAAAAATGTGCTGCATTATGCCACATGATTTGCATTTTCTTGCTGCATAATTTACTGAACTCTGCTGCATAATTTGTCCCTCTCCTGCAGCATAATTCCAGTGGCCTTGGTAATAGGCAAGGCGTGAGGGGAGTGGGGGTAGGGAAAATCTTAAAACCAAAACAGGCCCATCAGTAAATATTCAGTGAAACGGGGTCACCAGATGCACCCCCCCCCATATAAGAGTGAAAACGATTGTATTCTCACTTTAATCGAAAATCTTCAAGTTGATTAATAAAAACGCCGTAGCCATACACAAAAAATGTTGGAACTGCTAGTAGGCACTGAACTTTGTTTCATGCAAGAAGGGGGGTTTATCCAACAGCTGAGATAAGCAGCGTGTGCGGTCTGAGGTGACATTTTGACCAGCTGAGGTTGTTGCGGGAGGATGCGCAGTTCAGTTTCAATTTGGGCCCGTCTCACTGGATGACCCAATAGGATAAGCTGCTGGGCAGAGCAGCCATGCAGCCAGAAACTACCACAAGAGTTGTTTGGTAGGTAGAGGCAATCGGCACCGGAAAAGCTGCAAATAGACAGCTTGGAGGGCCAGCAAGGGCCCCGCAACAAGTAATGAAGTGATCTTCAGCTCAGAAGGACAAAGACTGGCCTTGAGGGAGGGGATTAACAGCTAGCTTCCATTTGAAGTTTACTATTAACTGGACGGTGGAGTAGCCTTAAGCACTAGGTCACCCTCATATCAAAAGACCTAGAAAGTACACTGCAAACTCACTTTATCCAAAGGTTTTCAGCTTCTTTCCTCACATGTACTTTGCAGCATTTCCAACCGTAGCAGCTGGGGTCATTTTGCTTTTGGCTACATCTCTTATTTTTAATGCTCGGTTAAAGACACTAATGGCACAAAAGGATAAGTTACTTACCTGTAATCCTAGTTCTCTTCCAGGGGTATCCTCTTCAAAGTCATAAGCACATGAATATTCCCGCCCATGCGCGGGACCCCGGAAACATCACATATATGTGAAAACCATATATGTAGATATATATATATATATATATATATATATATATATATATATATATACTCTTGGCAACTCCGTTCGCCCTCTGGCGTACCTCTCGTCCCAAAGAAACAGAGCACGGACCCAAAATAATAGCAAAAGTTGTTTGTTTATTGCTCCTCCAACACCTCTACAGCCATGACGCGTTTCAGCCCCACCTCGGGCCTTGATCACATGACACGCTCTGTCAGGTAGGTGGCTTTTTTATATTCAGTTTATCAGCTGTGCAATATTTAAAGTGATCAGTGCGTCAGAAAAACTTCACATTAATAAAAAGTACAAACAAGTTACTGACTGAATGCTGTTAGTGTCATCATTGCAATCTCAGTTGTAACTGTTAATCCCAAAATAAAATATGCACTTAATAACTTTAAATTTGATCATACCATTGTAAATAAGACAATTAATACAATTAATAGTTCATAAAAAAACAGGGTAAGTAGTTAATAAAAAAATGGCGAAAACAATTTCAGCTTGAATGCTTTTTGGCCATACCCTCATATCAAACTACTATTGATGTATTACAACGTCTTATAAACTGAGTTTTTTGTGAAGTACTGACTTGTCTGATTTAAAGTGCTTGTGCTGTGCAAAAGTGATATAAAACCAGTGATAAAAAGATTATGTGTTAAAAAACTACCTAACCCTGTGTATAAAATTGAAAATTACAAAAAATAAAATGTTAAGCGGCGGCAATTTTAACAAGGAAGATCTATTATCCTGTATTAAAATAACGATAACGACTATCGGTGGACAAATTACTTGATCATAATTCAGGTTTTAGCTCCCCTACTCTCCTTGATGTACTTTACTGCAGGCAGGTGTGCAACTCTTCAGTGGCGTTGAGGCCTCTAGGTTGTTTGGTGTCGAGATTGACTATGTATTGGGCCTCTAGTAGCCTGAGCTGTTTTTCCCGACCCCCTCCTCTTTTCTTGGGGGGAACAGCGTCAATTAAATTATATTTGAGGCCACTCGGATCTGCACTGTGAGCCTCACTAAAATGTCTGGCGACCGGGTAACTGTGGTCCTGATTTTTAATTGCCCTTATGTGCTGGAGCACCCTTTTGTGTCCCTGCAGAATTGTACTGCCAATGTATTGTAACTTGCACGGGCACTCCAGCACATAGACCACATAGTTAGATTTGCAGTTCAGAGGTAATTTAATGGTATATTCCTGGCTGCTAAAGGGAGTCTGATATGTTAATTTATTGGTGCCAAACTGACACGCTTTACAAGTTCTACATTTGTAAAATCCTTTTCGTTGAGAAAGCCAAGAGCTGGTACTCAGTCCACCGGGATCATTATGCACTAGAATATCTTTCATGGATCTTGCCCTACTATAAGTAATAGTTGGTTTTGTAGGAACCAAATTACCTATCAGAGGGTCACTTAATACCAACAGCCAATTTCTCATTATGAGTTTCCTCACCTGATTTTCTTGTTTATTAAATTTCAGAATAAATCTGAAGGTTTTGTCCTGTTCCTGCTTTTTAGTGTTATCTAATATTTTTGTCTCTTGTGTCTGATTTACATAATAAGCTTTCTCTAGGTTTGGACCTACTCTTTTCAATTGCTTTATCAATACAGATGTTTGAGTATCCCCTTTCCCTAAATCTCATTTTGCTATTTTGTTGTGCTGTGAATAGATCCCTATCACAGCTGCAAATACGTCTGAGCCGCAGCATCTCTCCATAAGGAATACTGCGGATGAGATGCTTTGGGTGAGCACTACCGGCATGTAGTATAGCATTTCTGGCTGTGGATTTTCTGTGCAACTTAGTTTCTAATTTCTCATTATGCACAAATACCTCTACATCTAAAAAGTTGACAGAGTTGGAGCTGATGTTAGCTGTAAACTGTAAATTAAGACTGTTAGTATTCAATTTACTGATGAAATCCTCTGCCTCACTTTTGGTACCCTTCCAGATTATGAAGAGGTCATCTATGTATCTCCACCATGCCCTAATATGCGACTGCATAATTGAATGGTGTTCTCTGTGGAGGACCAGCTCCTCCCACCAGCCCATGTGAAGGCAAGCATAACTGGGGAGAAGCTGGCCCCCATAGCCACCCCACGTAGCTGTTGATATAGATTGTTCTGAAACAAAAAATAATTGTTTTGTAAACAGAATTCCACCATGTTAATGAGCATGAGATTATGTTGTGCACATTGTCGTCCTCTTCTGGCTAGATAATATTCTAGGGCCCTTATACCATCTCTGTGATTAATGGATGTGTATAAGGAGGTTACATCTAGTGTGATTAGAAGATAATCTGTCGACCAAGGACAGTCAATTAATTTTACCAAAAAGTCACTTGTATCTTTTATATAGGAAATCAAATTCTGAACATGCTCCTGCAAAAAGTAATCTATATATTTTGAAGCATTTTCTAATAAACTTTTGCGAGCAGATATAATGGGTCTCCCCGGTGGTACTAAAGCATTTTTATGGATTTTGGGAATGAAATAGAGAATAGGAGTTACTGGTTTCTCATTTTTGATAAATTTAAATTCATCAATCGTCAGCAGTCCTGCATTTTTCCATGCCAATAATTTGATGTTGAACTCTTCAGTGGCTTTACGCATGATGGAATAATCGCTGCGGCGATAGCAGGCTGTGTCTTTTAGTTGTCTCATTGCTTCCATTACATAGTCATCTTTTTTCATAGTACTATGTTGCCGCCTTTGTCCGCATTCCTCACTATGATATCAGAATTGTTTTTCAATTTGGACATCAACAGCTGAAATTGTATTTCTTGTTTGTTTTTGTTTTGACGGTCATAATGTTGAATTTTGTAATTTAGTTCCTTTAAGCCCTTAATTACATTGTCATGAAAATTATCAATCGAATCTCTTATCATAATCGGATTGAAAGTAGAGTGCGGTTTGAAAGGCGTTATGGATTTGGTTTGACCATTGTCAATGTTGGTATTTGTGTTACAATCTTCTGACATTAGTTCCTGCAAATCTGCAAGTAAAGCCATATCCGATTGAGTTAAAACCGTTTGTGCTGGAGTCAAATTAGGTGAAACGCATTGCAAAGATGAAATGCTTGTGCCTGGTATCTGTTGTTGTTGACTTTGTTGTAGAAAATGTTTTTTCAATTTAAGCTTCCTAATGCTTTTGTAAACGTCAAATCGTGTTGCCGCGTAATTAAAGGAGCTTACCGGGCAATATGAAAGTCCCAAGGAAAGGAGTTGTTCTTCCGCCTTATTGAGCACTACATCAGTAAGATTTATAACTGTAAGACTGGTTGTGTTGCTGGCATCGCTTACTTGAGTTAGCGCCTCCAATTCCTCTTTGGCTGCCTTTTCTGTTGATTTGTGTTTCTTACGCTTTCTTGCCCGCCGTCTTGCGCGGCGCTTGGACGTTCTAGATTTGCTTTGTTCTGCTGTGGTCTTGGGCGCAGGGTCTGCCTGCGCTCCTCCACTAAAAAATTAACCTCCTCAGCTAATGTCAAAGATGTAAGAAGATATGACGGTATTTGTTTCTGTATATCTGCTTCGGTTTCGCTCTCTTGAGCTGAACTGAGATCTGAATATGAAGAGCCTTCAGTTCTGTTATATATATATATATATATATATATACACACACACACACACACACAATGCAGACTCCCATAGACATGCTGAGCAATGTTGCAAGGAATTCTCATGCACATAAACATATTCCAATAAAGCAGGGAGAAAGAAAGCTTTTGAAAACTGCTTTAATATACAGCAGAAAACACAATCCTGCAAGGAATAATGAAGAAAAACATTGCCAGCACATAGGCTGCATTGTAGAAACATTAGTGTAGAAAGCTGAAAAGCTAACCCACATAAACACTCAGATAAACTGGCACCGTGCCTTTAAGGCAGCCATGACCCCTAGCTTCCCATCATGCCTCAGGGGTGACAGGTCAGTTGTTCTTTGCGGATATCCGCAGACCATTTTACAAAGAGATGTATGTATCATGTTCACTTGCCCGGGGAGGCGGGTGGGTTGGTTGCTTATGACTTTGATGAGGATACCCCTGGAAGAGAACTAGGATTACAGGTAAGTAACTTATCCTTCTCTTCCAGGGGATCCTCATCAATAGTCATTAGCACATGAATAGAATAGCAAGCCCATCCCCTCATCCTGCGGGCAAGTAAACAGAGTACCATCAAGATACATAAACGTCATAAGGCCTATACAGACTCAAATAGGTTAGCATTGGAACAGATTCCTCAAGGAGGCCTGGCCCACTTGGTTATCTGCCCTGGAGTCAGAATCCAGACAGTAATGTCTGGTAAACGTATGGACCGATTTCCAAGTTGCCGCCTTGCAAATCTCGGCCATCGGTACATTATGTAAGAATGCAATCCTAGCAGCCTTGCCCCTAGTAGAATGAGCTTTAGGGGAGGCAAACAGAGGCTTATTTGCTATTTGGTATGCCAACTTTATACAAGATACTATCCATCTTGAAATGGATCTTTTAGAAGCTGGGAAGCCTGTTCTAACAGAGCCATAGTTTACAAACAATTGATCCGCTTTTCTAATGGATTTTGTTGCATCCAAATAGAATTTGAGAACCCTCTTGAGGTCTAGCGAATGAAGAGACCTCTCCGCTGGTGTGGTAGGACTGGGAAAGAAAGAGGGTAGAGAAATCGTCTGATTAACATGGAACTCCGACACAACCTTGGGTAGGAAGGAAGGGTGAGTTCGCATAACCACCCTATTATGGTGGAAAACCGTATAGGGTTCTTTAGAACAGAGTGCTTGTATTTCACTCACTCTGCGTGCTGATGTAATTGCTACTAGAAAAGCTACTTTCCAAGAAAGGTGTTGTAATGTAGCCTTATGAATGGGTTCAAATGGAGGTCCCATCAATTTAGACAAGACCAAATTCAACTCCCAAGGAGGAGAAGGAGGTCGAACAGGGGGATAAACCTTTTTCAACCCCTGCAGGAAGTCCTTGACCACCTGAAGCTGAAAGAAAGGCTGGTTAGGTGATTTACGATATGCTGTGATAGCCGCCAAATGCACTTTAATGGAAGAATATTTCAAACCAGATTTGGCCAAATAGAGCAAATACGGCAAGATTACCTCCTCTTGCCTGTTAATTGGACTCCAACCATTACGGATACACCACAAGTAAAACCTTTTCCACTTAAGAGAGTATGAGGATCTTGTGGAAGGTCTCTGACTCCCTTAAAATGTCCATGCAGTCCTGAGGGAGGTTCAAATGTCTGTACTGCAGGACTTCAGGAGCCATGCTGTCAATCTGAGAGAGGGAAGGATGGGGTGCAGAATCTTCCCTCCCATTTTGGTGAGAAGGTCCGGCCTGCACGGAAGTCTCCGATACGGGCGAACCGAGAATTGCAACAGGTCTGGATACCACCATTGGCGAGGCCAGTCCGGTGCTGTGAGTATCATCCTCATCCTGGATCGCAGAAGTTTGGCCACCACCTTCGGAATTAGAGGGAGGGGTGGAAAGGCTTATGCAAACGTCCCTGACCAATCTATCAAAAGAGCATTCCCCCTCGTTCCTGGTCGGTAAAACCTGGATGCGAAGGCGTGGCATTTTCTGTTTTGATCGTCTGCAAAGAGGTCGATGAAAGGATGACCCCATTGATGAAAGATGTCTGCCACCACTTCGTCGTTGAGCACCCAGTCTTCTTGCTCTTGGAAGTGACGACTGAGGGTGTCTGCTCGCACGTTCTGCTCTCCCGGCAGATGGATTGCCGTGATCGATAGGTTCCTGGCTAGCAGCCAGTGCCAGATCGCCTGGGATTCGAGAGACAGAGGGCGAGAGCGTGTTCCACCTTGTTTGTTCAAGTAATACATGGTGGTTGTATTGTCCGCTTGCACTAGGAGCGATCCGGGCTGAATTGACGGTTGAAAAGCTTTGAAGGTTAAATGAACCGCCCGCAGTTCCAGCATATTGATGTGATACGTCTGTTCTCTGTTGGTCCATCTGCCCTGAGTTTGCAGATGACCCAGATGCGCTCCCCAGCCCTGAAGTGATGCATCTGTGATCAGGGATTGTTCTGGCAGAGGTTGGTGAAAAGGGACTCCCACCAGAAGGTTCTGTGGTTGCAGCCACCAGAGAATGGACTTCTTTGCTGCAGGAGAGAGGATAATCCGGTCGTTTCACTGACCCGAGGATTGATCCCATTTGTCCTAGAGATCTTGCTGTAACGGTCTCATCCTCAATCTGGCGTTGGGTATGAGAAAAATGCACGAGGCCATCGAACCCAGCAGAGAAGCCACCTGTCTTACTGACGGCTGATGAGCCTGAAGGATGATGTTGCCTTTGTCTTTCATGGATGACAATCTCTCCTCCGAAGGAAACACTTTTCCGAGGTCGGAGTTGAGGTTGGCGCCCAGATAGTGGAGTGATTGAGTTGGTTGAAGGATCGATTTGTCCAGGTTGACATGCAGGCCTAAGCGCTGAAGGAGATCTAGGCAGGTGTGAAGGTGTTCCTGCACCATTTGAGGAGAGGATTCCCTTCAACAGCCAGTCGTCCAGGTATGGATATACGAACAGGCCTTGGCGATGTAATGCTGCCGCTACTACTGCCATGCATTTGGTGAATACCCTCGGAGCTGATTTTAGGCCGAAGGGTAAGACTTTGAACTGGTAATGTTTTGTTCCCACCGTGAATCGCAAGAACTTGCGATGTCGTGCTGTGATTGGGATGTGAAAATACGCATCTTGGAGGTCCACCGAACACATCCAATCGCCTTTCTTTAGATGTGGGAATATTTGGTGGAGCGCCAACATCCGAAACTTTTCCTTTTTGATGGACCTGTTCAGAGAACGTAGATCCAGAATTGGTCTGAACTTGTTCGGTTGATCTTTTTCTGAACAAGGAAGTATCGTGAGTACACTCCCTTTCCTCTCTGTGCCTGAGGGACCTCTTCTATTGCTCGCTCGAGAAGGGTCGACACTTCCTGACGCAGGAGGTCTATATGTAGATGACGAGAATTCACCGGAGGAATGTCTCTTGGGGACGCACAAAAACATAGTGTACCCCCATTTTTTAGTATATTTAGCACCCACTGATCTTTGGTTATGTTGCCCCACTCTTGAATGTAACTTGAGATACTTCCTCCCACTGGAGTGTGCAACGGTGCTAGAGGAAGCAGAAACTCATTGCTTCCCTGGAGTTTTTGATGCGGAGGAGGACTGCTGTTGATGTCCTCCTCTTCCTCTCGAGGAACGGCGGCCTTGATACTGGGATTTGCCCGGTTTGTTTTGCGACCATTGAGGGGTTTGAACCCTCTGTTGGTAGTTTTTCCGATTGTAGGGCCGGTATCTCTTCCTAAATTCCTTTTTCTTCTCTAGGCCCACAGCCTTTAAAGTGTCCAACTCTGCCTTCATCCTTGCCATTTCTTCGTCTGGGTGTGCACCAAACAGTGAAGTGCCAGAAAAAGGGAGATTCAGGATGCGTTGTTGCGCCTCCGGTTTTAACGCTGTGAGGCGCAGCCAGGAAGATCGAGCACATATGCCATGTGCATACGAGTGAGCCGCCAGGGACGCACCATCTGCTGCAGTGCTGATTACCTGGTTTGCCACCAGAGCCCCTTCCTGAAGGATTTCAGAGAAGTCCTGTTGATCCTCCTTTGGGAGCTTGTCCTTGAAGCGCTCCAGTGAGTCCCATAGTGACCTGTCATAACGACCCAGCAGAGCCGCAGCGTTGGACACTTGCAGAGAAGACGCTGCAGAGCCACAAGCCTTCCGTCCCCAAGAGTCTTGTGCTCTACTCTCTTTATCCGGAGGAGCGGAGGAGGAAGATGCAACCGCATGCGTCTTTCGCTGCTGCAATAATGACAGTCCGGAGGTGGATCCGATCTAAGAAAAAGAGGATCCGATGCAGCTGGCTTATATTTTTTAAGGATCCGAGATGGAGCTGCTTTAGCCGATGCTGGAGCGAGGAAGAGATCCATTACCGGCTCGATGATACCAGGGACCAAAGGGAGCAATGGCCTAGCCGCAGACCTTTGATGGAGTCTCAAAAATGATGGACTTGGTTGTCTGAGGAGCTGACATGGTGATGCCCAGCTTCTGAGCCCCTCTGGTGAGAACATCATGAAGTGTTCACATCATCAATAGGCGACACTCTGGAGGGAGGACTATCTGTCAGGGTAGGTGAGTAATCCCTTTTGGATGAATGTGTCGAAGAGGAAGACCAAGACGGTGTACGCCGCCTCTTGCGATGTCCCTGAGACGACCTGCGTTCAGGGGATCTGCCTCGGTGTTCCCTGGCCCGAGTGGTGGGTGATCTGTCCACTTCCTGCATAAGACGCTGCAATGGTGATCTGTGCAGCGGACTGGAGTAGGTCGTAGGCCGTTGAGCGTGACCTGCGGGCCCAGACTGCCAATGATGGGGAGGTTGAAGCCATATGGGAGAGAGATGGATGGAAGGAGATTGCGGTCTCCTTGGAGAACCTCCTGGCGGTGATTTTGTAGGCTCCTGCGAGTGAACAGAAGCACTGCGTGATGACGCAACCGTCTGGGGTGAGCTCCGAATGGAGTGAGAGGACTCTGCGGCTTCTGGAGCGTGATCGGCGTCTTGATGAGCGATGTGACGTCGATGGGGAGTGTCTCGACGTCGACCTGCTCTGTGTTACCATCACTGGTGAGTTTCTCCTAGACGTCGACCTCTCAGTGTGCTTCGAATGTCTGGAGCCCATAGACCTCGCCTTCGACGTTGAGCGTGCAGGAGACCTAAACGATGAGCGGGTAGACAGAGAAAATATTCGACGTCGATCTCGCTCGACGCTGACCTTCTCGTCGTCGACGGAGACCGCCGTCTCGACGTCGAACGACGTTTGGTATATTTCACTCTTGGTCTCGATGTCAAATACCTCAACGTCAAAGAGGATCTTGCCTTCGACGTCGAACGCCGCCTGGACGACGACGGCGATGAGTGTCCAGCCTCAGGTGACGAGGCGTGTCTCGAAGTCGACTGTCGCCTGGTCGACGGAGATGTTTGCTTCGACACCGATCGCCGGTGACCCTGCGACGGCGGGACCTGTCTCGACGTCGAACGTCGTCTTGTTGGCGTCGACGGAGATGTCTGCTTCGACGCCGATCGCTGGTGACCCTGCGACGGCGGAGCCCGTCTCGACGTCGAACGCCGCATCGACGGCGATCTGCCTCTCGACGCTGGGCGAGCCCGCACCAACGGAGAGCGACTCAACGCCGATCGTCGCCGGGTTGACGATGGCGGAGGATTAGACGTACCTGCGTTCTTCGACGACGACCGGTGTTCTCTCGACAGCGAGCCCGCCGTCGATGGTCTTCTTGTCGACGTTTTCGTTGCCGATGAAGGGATTTGAGGCGCCGAGGCCGATGGAGAGCATACTGGAATCTTACTTCTAGATGAGCTCTCTTTCCTCTTCTTCATCGGAGGCTTGTCTCTAGAAGGTGATTTTCTCTTCTCAGCCAGCCCATGGAGGCGAATCCTTTCCCTGTCCTTTAGAGTTCTGTTGGACAGCAGCTGGCAATGCTGGCAGGATTTAGGATTATGTTCAGAAGGAAGGCATAGAATACAGACAGGATGGGAGTCTGATTTAGCCTTCTTCTTGCCACAGGAAGGGCAAGGGTCAAAAAGAGAGGGCATTCTGACTGAAAAACAATGCTCAACTCTCTAAAAAACAGTTGAGAAATACTTCAACACCAAAAAGACGTCGAAGTAAAAGATTTTTGATTCAAAAATTGAAGAATTTTGACAGAAATCAGAAAAAAAAAGTAGAGCTGAAGTAACCAGGGTCCTGACAGAAGGAGCCGGAAAGAACAACTGACCTGTCACCCCTGAGGCATGATGGGAAGCTAGGGGTCATGGCTGCCTTAAACACTCAGATAAACTGGCACCGTGCCTTTATGTGGGTTAGCTTTTCAGCTTTCTACACTAATGTTTCTACAATGCAGCCTATGTGCTGCCAATGTTTCTTTCATTATTCCTTGCAGGATTGTGTTTTCTGCTGTATATTAAAGCAGTTTTCAAAAGCTTTCTTTCTCCCTGCTTTATTGGAATATGTTTATGTGCATGAGAATTCCTTGCAACATTGCTCAGCATGTTTATGGGAGGCTGCATTGTGTATATATATATATATATATATTATATATATATATATATATATATATATATATATATATAGCTACATATATGGTTTTCACATATATGTGATGTGTTTCCGGGGTCCCGCGCATGGGCGAGAATATTCATGTGCTTATGACTATTGATGAGGATCCCCTGGAAGATAATACGCATAATTACCATCCGTGTGTTGTACGCTTGGCTGTTTAAATTATTTAATTTGCTTGGAAAGGCGTACGAAGTGGGGCTGCAGCAGCCCAATACCATACTGCTGTCTTAGTAAGGCCTTCAATTTGAAGCTTAGAAAATGGAGGCAAATCTGACGAGTATGTAAGTTGAAAATGTAGTTTGTCAAAAAAGACACTGGAGGCGCAAACTAAGTTATCATGGATTCCCATGTCATGGGTGGAAGTAGAGGATGAAGTGCAACAGTGGGAGTAAATAGTACGTTAGGAAGTTCAAGTACTAAACAATGCTTCATGGTCTAACAGTAAACTGACAAAGCCAACAGCCCTAAATTGACTGTGGCTGCGAAAGTTAACAGGCATTACAACTGCTAATTACTGAAACAGCAGACGTAAATGTTGTTTATCACATTTAAGTCTACCCTATTGGCTTTGCCAATGCAAATAAAGAACAAAAAGGGATTGCATTGGAAGCCCATTTTGGAGACAAGTAGGAGACAGAGGAAGTAAGTTGAAAATGGCATGATGACTGTACTCCTTTGTGAATGTCTCTCGTGCGTTCCAAGCACGAGTGCGTCTATTCATGGCAGTGACCACTAGATGGCAGAGAGTCAAAGGGAAATCCACCACATTAAAAAACAATCAGTCTTCACTTTTCAAGCACTGCACTCGTGCTTGTGGCGCGCCGCTGCTCGCTCCCGCAAGGTGGATGCCGCCACAAGCACGAGTGAAGTGCCCTGAAAAGTGAAGACCGATGGCTAAAGGCCCTCCTAGAGCACCGCATGCACGCTGCCTAGGCGAGACCTAAAAATGGTGGTTGCAAGATGAAGGGTGAATGCTATCCACAGAGGATGACAAGTACAGTCCCATCACCAATGCCTTTTATTTTTGCTGATGTTTTTAAAACACAAATAAATGGCATTGAAAATGTACAATGGAAATAAGTCAAAATCTCGCAATTGCGAGACCTATTGCATTGCAAATGCTTGTTTTAATCTTGCTGCCAAGCCGCCAGGGCGAAGTACACGCAATTTGTGTGAAAAAGCGTTGCCCCCTTTAAATCGGCTGCTCTGTGCTGTGGACTAAGGGAAGAGTTGGATGTGCTGAGCAGGGAGTGCGGTGAGAGCAGGGCAACGCTCAGTGAGGAGAGGGTATTTCCAATCGGCCAGAGACCGGGACTGGCCAGAAACAGATCGGTTCTTGTAATTTGAGGTGAGGCCGGTGCAGCCGCGTTAACTGCGAAGTGCTCTCGGGCCTTGCACCGGTGGGGGAGGTGGGGCTTCACGAGGATCGTTAAAGGGGCAATGTGCTGTCTACTGCCAAAAAAGAAAACAATTCAAGTCCTGTAACTAATGCAAGCCCGCTGCGTTTGCTCACCCCAGGGGCTAATTAGTTATGGAAGTCTCGGAGCACAGGCTGCAGGAGGGGGAGGAGGCTTCGGTCTCCGACGGAGCCCGGTGGACACGCGCAAGCATAGTCAGTGACTCACTCTGCAGCCGGCTTCAGGAAACTGCCAAGGAAGCTAAAAAAGGAGTGCAAGGAAACCGAAGCAAAGAGACAGAAAAGCAACAATACAGGTACCAGGGCCAGCCGCCAAGGACCGTAACCACCCACCAAAAGGCAGGACAAATGTAAAGGTTAGCCACTGAAAGGAAGAGATTCCCCAAAAGCACACAAAGGAACCTATCACTGGAGGAGATACCACAAGTCTTGCAGAGCAGCGCATGCACTGCTAGGCTCGACCTAAAAAACGTGCAATGCCAGCCAAGCTTTCATGTAGGTCCAGGAGGATTAGCATGCACTAGATATCAGACAAATGGGAAACAGCCACTACAACGCGGGCATCACATCGCGATGCCCTTACAACGCGGTTGTTACAACGACCGCGTTACCACACACTGCCATTACTACGCAAGTCATTGCATCGACTTGCAGTAGATGGCGTGCTAACATTAGAAATAGTATAGTTTACTATTCCAACACCTTCCCTACTGTTACGTAAGCTGGAGTTGGAATAGTAAATTATACATTTCTAATGTCAGCACGCCATCTACTGCAAGTCGATGTAATGACTTGCGTAGTAATGGCTTTGCGTGGTAACAACGCGGTCGTTGTAACGACCGTGTTATGGCACGCGTTGTGATGACTCGCGTTGTAACGAGTCAAATTCTAGACAAATGGGCTGAGTTGATCCCTACTAGGACGGCAATGAATGTATTAAAAAGGAGTGCTGATAGAGCTGACCCATGTCGAACAGCACACTTCGAGGTACGTGTGTTGGAAATATAGTGGCCCCAAGCCTGCTAATGAACCTGAATCCAATCAAGATTTGATCTGTAAAACTTAAACTCCCAAGTGACTGTCCAAATGGATGAGAAAATGAGAAGCAGCCCATGGTCTACGGTATCTAATGCTGCTGAACGATCAAAAAAAAAAAAAAAAAAAAAAAGCAGCAGCCTGGCCCTTAGGTCTTCCATTTATTGCTCTCTGAGTACAACTGTCTCAGTAATTCACAGATGCCGGAATCTTGGCTGGAATTGTAAGAACAGGGAATTTCCTTCCAGGTAAACCTTGATTTGAGATGCAAGTATAGATTTCAAAATTACTTTGTGCCATGCGTGAAATTCTGGAAATGGACCTATGTTGTCCTGGCACCTGGGATGGGAATGCCCCCTGCACCGTGAAAGGGCTGGTAGCCCTGCCACGAGTGTGCCACTGCATGTGCATCAGGTATCTTTACTTATTTTGGCCCAGATGTCACACTAATCCAGAGTATGCACAGACTCCTTGTTTTGTCTCTTGTTTGTCCCTGGTTAGAAGAGTTATAGAATATGTTCTGTGACCTGTAGGGGTGCACCAAGTGTGCCCTCATAGTGGTCACTGGACTGCTGTCTATCCCCTGGGTGTATCACAAAGTGGTGGTGGCAGGGTTTCATGTTCTTTTGTTATACAGCATGGCCAAAGCTTTTTCTTCGTGTAAAGGAGTAAAGAGTATCAGCTTACCTGATCTAAAGTTCACACTGTTATATGAAACCAAGAACTGTGCAGTAGCATCCTGTGGCCAGGTTGCGTTTGTAGCACTTGTATGGTAGAAGGAGTACTAGGCCCAATGGGGCACATTTTGGATACACCTGATTTTAGCATGGCATAAGAGGAGGACAATTCCCAAAGACATTGGAAGTGTATGGTCTACATTACTGTAGCTGGAGGGTGAAGGCAGAGACACTGGGTCTCTACCCAGTGAAGGAAGATCGAGACAGGGTTAGAAATTCAATTAAGACCTTTTTATCAAAGGTTTGCTGTTTAGTTCTACCAGACAGTAGGCATGAAGGGTGAGACTGCAGTTTCTGCTGTTCAAAGTGAGGACGTTTCTAGGGAGGTCCTTTCCTTTGTCCTGGATTACTGCTTCAGGAAACCTGAGGAGAGACCTCCCTTTTTACTGCACCCCTGTTTTGGACACTTCTGCTTGGAGCCATGCCCATTCCTACCTGATGAGAGATGCAGCTCTTTACATGAAGGTTGTGTCAGGAGATGAGCCAAAGAAGGAAGGACACCTGAAAGAGAACCTCTCCAAACTGACTCTGAAGTTTGAGACAATGGATCCACATCCCGTCTGGGAAAAAATTATAAAAGTGAGATCCAAACCACTAAACTTTGTTCCAGTCCCAAGTTCTTCATGACCAAGGGAGTGGTCCACAGAGTACTCACAAAGGTGTTGTGCAACCAGTGCTGATGTGTGAGCCTGACAGCCCGTCTCCCCGAGGTGAGGAAGATCACCTGAAGTTTGCGCTCTGAGGGTCTGCTTGAAGTGCTTAGCCCTGCAGGAGGACAGGCTGTCCAGGAGCAGAGCCCATCATGTTCCCGGTGAAAGGAGCATCCAGAGAAAGCGGACATGCCCAGACATCGAAGCCAGAAGTGACCTGTGTCATGAAAGATCATACAGATTGCTATTTGCAGCTCCTGTGTGAGTTACATAAGACTCTAATATGACCAACAACGCCACCGCCCAGCCAACACCCCACTCGCAACATACAATTGCTTAACATGGAATGTCAGGGGGCTAAGTAATCCCCGTGACCGCAGACACATACTTGCCTATTTGGATAGACACAACATCAATATCACCTTTCTACAAGAATCCCACTTAATAGAACCCACACGCACTACCTTCGCCGCCCGTTGGGCCTCCCACAGACAATTTTCCACATACTTTTCGTACGCAAAAGGCACCGTTATCCTCATCCGCAAAGGGGTGCTGTATGTTCCGCAGGGCTCCTTGGCTGACACTCAGGGTTGATTATCGCTGATGTGGGGCCATTTGGCCTCATCAGCTGTCACTTTAGTCAACTGTTATGGACCCAATACCGATTACTCCACTTTGATAGACTGCGGTGTCAAATTTCAGACATGGGTATGCCTCACATTCTATGCAGTGGAGACTTTGTTATCCTGAACGCATATACTGCTAGATCGTATACCTCTGCTTCTTACCATAGCACTGCCGCCCGCCATATATGAGACATTATGGAACATCATGAACTATTAGACGCATAACACTTCACCCATCCAACAAAGAAGGCACCTTCTATTCAGGAGTACGCAACAGCTGGTCACGCTTAGATTACTGGCTAATTTCCAGAGGACTGGGACTCTGGTTGCATGGGATCATGCACTTAGCGCAAACATACTCTGATCACTTCCCCGACTTGATGGTGTTGCGCCCTTCATCCCCCGCCTCTCCATATACATCACGGAGGCTCTCTCCCACACTGCTCCAAGCCACCCATTCCGCGAAGATCTGCAACAGGAAATTGGCGACTTTTTTGCTTGGAACAGAGACTCAGTGCCAGCGTTGGGTACTATATGGGAAGCTTTCAAAGTGACAATCCATGGTATATGCCTAGCCAAGAGTGGGGGAGTGTTGCGTTCTCTGCCTGACCTATTGGGCAAACTAGAGAGAGACTTGAAAGCTCTGGAGGCTCGGACGGCAGTTCTGATGACCCCGAGTTATCTAAATAGATTACAGCTGCCATGTCCGAGTTTCAGGAGACGGCAGGAAGAGAATATCTTTACCGCGGTAAATATGCCAGGGCTCGAGAATATGGGGGAAGGTGAACGTCCAGGAAATACACTAGCCACCATGACACGGAAACCACACTTTGCCAATGATGTCCTAGAGGTATGAGGCAAGGACGGGACACTGTTTAGAGACACACTGGAAATCTTACACACATTCTCCTTATTCTATGGCTCCCTGTACACGTCCTGCAGATCGCAAGCACACAGATGTAGATGCCTACCTAAATGACGTGGAACTTGGCTGTCTAAGTGACACTCAGCGAAACTTCCTCGCAGAAGATATTGAAGAAGATGAGATTAGGGAGGCTATCATGCAGCTGCGGTCCGGCAAGGCCCTTGGCTTGAAGGTCTGCCCGCAGTCTTTTACAAAGCATACCTCGTACATTGCTTCCGATACTAAAGTCCGTGTACCAAGAAGCAAAGACGAATGGCCGACGTCCACCATTTACGAGAGAGGCTATGATTATTGCCTTGCTTAAACCGGGAAGATCCCCTGAAAGTTGTGAATCTTACAGGCCAGTGTCTCTCATCAACGGTGATGTTAAAATTCTGGCAAAAGTACTTGCCAATCGCCTTGCCCTCCTCTTGACATTTCTATTCAGACCAGACCAATCAGAATTTATCCCTGGGTGATCGACATCTCACAATTTAGGGGTGCTGTTTACGCTCTTACAGGACATAAATCCGGATCTTGCCGCAGTGGTGGCGTTCCTTGATGCCACCAAATACTTTGATTTGTTGGAATGGGATTACTTATTGACTGTCCTCCGCCAAATGGAGTTCCCCCCCACTCTTTTCTGACATGGACAGCTCTCCTTTATTCACAACCAATGGCAAGGGTTAGGATCAATGGCTCGATCTCAGCTTCATTCAACATTACCAAAGGCATGCGGCAGGGCTGCCCACTCTCGCAGCTGCTCTTTGCCTTGGCAATGGAGCCCCTGGCTGCAAAACTCAACCAATGTAAGAGAACATGTGATTCGATACCCCTCTAAACACATAATAGTATCATTATATGCAGAGGACATCACACTTTATCTGAGACTCATAGATCAATCTGAAAGGGGTGCTCCGCGAATTCATCCTGTTTGGAGGGCTATCAGGCATTCAAATCAATTGGGAGAAGTCCAGTTTGTTCCCCTCACACCAGCCACACTGCACTTCACTCTGGATTTTCCATTGAAATGGTGCGACTGAGCTCCGATATCTAGGGGTGGTAGTGTCAAGGGACAGGGAAAAAAACTATTCGAGCAAATTATGGCACTGCGCTATCCAACATCACCGATTTCGCTGCCGCTGTCCCTGTTGGGACTCATTGCACTCATGAAAATGGTTATTCTGCCAAAGTTTTTATATTTTTCCTCAATGTTCCTCTACCGCCAGGACGTCGCTTCTTTACAGCCCTCAAAAAAAACAGATGTTACAGCTAGCGTTGGCTGGTAAACAACCCCGTATACAATGGGACACTCACGCTACCATTTTCGAAAGGTGGATTTGAGGCACCGTATCTGGAGCTCTACTACTTGCGCGCCCAAGCACACTATACCATCCATTGGTACAAACCCACCCCCTTCTTAACAAACCTGGTGATAGAGCATGGCTATATGGCCCCATCCACCAGACTTCATATCTGGATTCACTAGTAACTTCTGTTACCTTAACAGACTCAACAGTTGCGTGCACATCCATGGCATGGTGCAAATTGGCCCGTAAACTCGACAAGCCACTGCTGTACTCCCCCTCCCCCCCTCGTCCTGTTGCCCTACCACCCATTGTTACCAGTCACCCATGAAATAGCCTGCAGGCAACTACTCCGAAAATGTGGTACCACCACTTGGGGAGAGCTCTATTGCTAGGGGCCCCTTTGTATCCTGGGATGCATTCTTTAAGGGGGGAGGGGTTAGGGGGGGCGTCCCCGCTTGATATTTTTCTGTACATCAGCTTATAATGTCAAAGCTGCCAAACCGGACTTTCCACAGGGAGCCCCCAACCCTAGATACTCTACATACGTTGCTCAAAGATGAAAATCCGAGACACCTTTTCTCCCTCTTGTACCATACAGCTCAGCTAGGGTCACCATGCACAGCAGGACAGGCGCGCGCCCAGTGGGAAGTAAATACAGGAACTCTTCTTACAATGGAGTCATTGCTGCATTCAGACCGGTCGGATTGCATCAAGCAGTAGACTTCTCATAATCAGTTAAAATCTCCCCACAGGATGTATTTTACCCGTGTCAGACTACACCGGTGCCGACGTCGCCCAGACAATAGATGTGCCCGAAGCGGAATGGTGGGAGCCGTTTTTCTTCATCTTTCTTGGTCATGTGACCTAATACAAGCATACTGGAAAGAAGTTACTGCAGCTCTCACCATTCATTATAGTCCTGGACCTTACACTCACCCAGCTAATGGCCCTCTTAGGACACACTCGGGAGGTCGGAGCAGGCTTTAGGAAATATGTAGCGTTGAGCCTTCTCCAAGCAAAATGTAGAATTGTTTGCAGATGGGAATGGGGAAGAGTGTCCAAATTTAAGGAGTGGCTGACAGATTTAACCTATTGTAAAGACCAACTGACCACATATGCCGAAATATTACCCCCCCCAAGTCTCGACTTGGAGACATATGGGATCCGTTACATAGTTACCTGTTAAACCAGACACAGGAGACAGCAGACGAGAATTAAAATGACACCCTGAATTGATGAGGCCTTTGAGCACGTTATTTCCTCTATATATGTATATCTGAAGAATTGAAATGTGACACTATATTGATAACGCTGTAGTGGAATAGGAGTCCGGAATTGCCCACCCATTCCCACTACATACTAGCCAAACAGTAACACAGTGTGATGAGACATACAACCCAGATATATTATGCTTAAACTAGATTGTCTTATGCATGCTCACAAGCTACAGGTTCGATGGCAACAGATTTGAGAAAGGGTTACGGCAATGTATATCAGATATTGCCAGTATCAAGGATGTCGCACATTAGTTTATTTGTGTTTGATTGTTTTTGTTATCCGATGAAAAACTGAAATATTTCCAAAAGGAAGAGAAGCCTAGAAAGTTGTCTTTTTTCTGCCTAAAACCAAAAGGCCATTCTGCCAGTGCCCAGCCATCACCTGCTTGCTGATGGCTCCCCCGTAGTAAGATGTGGATTGTTCCAAAAACAGAGGACAAAGGGCATTGGGTGTGAATGAGGTGTGAACTTGCTCCCAAAGGGAAAATAATGGGCTGACCTCAATGGGCCGATATGATCCATCTGAAATGGACAGAATATGCAGGAGAGGCTGCGATGATCCTCTTAGGCATTGAAGTGTCAAGTTCTGCTTGAACTGTGACATCCTGCAGCGGGATTGGGGCACACTTATTGTTCGATGTGAGCGCACACCAGGATTACCATAGTAGACTCCCCAAACACACCCTCAAAGACCACGGTTAGTGTGACCGCTCTTGGAAGAGACCTTACGCCACCTCCTATTGGGCATGCCATTCGTAATCCGCTAAGCCTCAACGGCTGAGTTTGTACGCACTGGCGTTTAGAGAGCCCGCTAGGTGTTATACCACTAGGGATATGCCCTGGTGTTTCAGCCATGTTCAGAGACGCAAAGCCTCTTGACAGAGGGTCTATGACCCTACCACACCCTGTTTGTTGCAATACCACATGGCAGCGGTGTTGTCAGTGACAACCTGCACCAGCCTTCCCTTGACTGAATGCAAAAAGAACAGATGATGGACGGAATGCTGAATTAATCAAAAATTCACCCCAGTCACAAATCTGGATTAAATCCATCGCTTTTTTGCACGCCATGCCATTCCAGTTTAGACCCAGCCATATGCAAATCAGTCTTGAGCCTGCTCCCCATGGGAACAGTCCAGCCCAAACTGCCAGGTCAGATCCTCCCTGGACCAGAAACAAGCATCCTGGGACCAGTTTTGGGGTATAACCCCTCATCAGCCAGGCTAACTTGAATCTGGTGACCCAGCGAGCACAGGACCCACGTCTGGGTATACCCTTCCCACTTAGGGCGTAAAATGCAAAAAGAACCAATGATGGACGGAATGCTGAACAAATCAATCATTCACTCCCAGTCAGTGGGGTGGCATAGCGAGCAAAAGAACAATGGATTTAAGCTGGATCTCTCGACTGGGAGTGAATGCTTGATTTGTTCCTCATTCCGTCCATCATGTGTGTGTCTTTTGCTTTCTCGCCCTAAGTGCGCTGGGTATGACCAAACATGGGTCCCGGACTCACTGTGCCACTGGATTCAAGCCATGTCCAAGAATACTAGTACAGAAAGAATAGTAATTTAACTTCTGCACTAGCCGAGTATATATCCTTCAGTGGCAGAAACCTTAACAAAACACTCACCTTCACTGGATGATGTCATCAGTGATGTTATTTGAGATGTCATTAGTGATGTCACTGACCATGTGATCAGTGATGTAATATGTGAGGTCATAAGCAGTGCATTGCAGGAGGCATAAGTTAGTTAGCTCTGGTAACTAGAACTACTGAATTTTTATGGTTTTGTGTGTGTAAAATCTGAACCCATCTACAACGTCCCTGTAACCTTTGGTTCTTTCAGTGAATTTCTATGGTTTTTTAATGCTATTTCCTAACTACGACTGTATGTGTGTGGGAGTGGTTGTGTTGAGTGTAACTCGGTGTGTGAATTGAATAAGTGTTTGTGACTGTGTGGAAGTGGCTGCATGGTTTTCTGGGTGTGTGAGTGGTTAAGTGGGTGTATGAGTGGGTGGCAGTGAGTGGTTGTGCAAGTGGTTATATGGGCCTGCGAGTGATTATATGGGCCTGCGAGTGGTTATATGGGTCTGCGAGTTGATGTGCGAGTAGCTGTGTGTGTGGGAGTGGTTGTGTTAATGTGTAACTGGGTGTGTGAATGTGGGTGGGTGTGTGCACAAATGGGTGTGTGAATGAGTATGTGGGTGTGTGAGTGGCAATGTGGGTCTGAGTGGGTGTGGTAATGGTTTTCTGGGTCTGTGAGTGGGTGTGGTAGTGGTTTTGTTAGTGGGTGTATGCATGAAAGTGTGTGTGGGTGTGTGAGTGGGTCCGTAACTGAGAGTGGAAGTTGTTTTTTGAGTGTGAATGGGTGTTAATGTTTTTTTGGGTCTGAGTTGGTGTGTGAATGAGTGTGGGTGGGTGTGTGGATCTGTAACTGGGTATGGTAGTGGTTTTGTGTGTCTCTGTGTGAGAGTGGCTGTGGTAATGGCTTTTAGAGCCTGTGAGTGGGTGTGCAAGTATGTGAATAAGTGTGTGAGTAGGTGCATGAGTATGTGAATGGGTGAGTGGATGTGTGAGTTTGTGAATGAGTATGACCACTCATGGCTACTCCATGTCTTGTTGCTCTGCTACAGGTCTGGGCAAAGAGAAGCTTTGCCACTGAAGAGAAAACTCAGCTTGGGAAGTTACCTGGCAGCTGTCTGGGGTGGGCGCGAAGCACAAGCTGCCTTGCTGAGACGCATGGCATCAAGCAGGTGGGCTCCACCGTTGCCCGATATCACGGGAGAAACACATTGGATGGAAGCTTTTACCAGTTTTTCATACAAAACGTATAAAGCTGCCCTGTATTTGGACTTCTGTTGATGCTGCTAACTGTTGGCAAAGCCTAGGTATCACTGTATTTTAAAGCGCAAAATTTTAGACAGGCAACTTCAAGATTTTGTTTCTTGTGACTGGCTTTTCTTTATTTTGCAAAATGGATTAAAGTCACCACCTGGTGAGCTTGGTCATTAAATCGACTAGGATACTACTGCAAGAGGGTCAGCATGAAGTGCTTGTGTGTCTCCATTTTGTGCTCACGTGACTTGACAGAGCAACAGGGTCCACGCAATAACGCCGCGCTTCCAAGCGAACGCCCTTCCGGATGCCTACCTGGTACCACTTTGGGGGGCACTGGTCCTAAATGGTGGAGAAAGTAAAATCTTGATGCTTTTTCAAGTGATCTCACAGAGCTCGGGCTTAGCCATGGACATTGTGTACATAGAAAACTTTGGGAACCTGAGCATGAGCTCCCTCATCCAGCTGCAGGAAGACGACTGAGGGCTCTGAGAAGGAGGCGGGTGCAGGCGAAGGCCCCTTGGCCCAGCTGCTCAACTGGACAGCAGGCCCCGGAACCTCAATAACCTGACCTCCGAGGGAAGCCATCCAACTCACAAGAACTGCTGATGTCTCTGGTCATCGTGCTGACCATTGCCGGCAACATCCTGTTTATCAAGACTGTCCTCTTGGAGAAGAAGCTTCAGAACGCCACCAACTACTTCCTGATGTTCCTGTTGTACCTGGCCATCGTGGATACGCTGCTGGGCTTCCTGGTTATGCCACCCTCCATGCAGAACATCCTCTAAGGTGAGTGTGTCCCAATTCACACAACTGTGCGATCCTTGGAGAATCACGTCTAGAGGCTGTTCAGTTTGCAGCATGGATGCTAAACATCCTCTACAGCGATTGACCACACATTGGACCTTTCACGCTTCACTAAACACTGATCTTGTGCAAATTATGCTAGATATACATGCATCTCAGATTTAAATACTTGCAGATGATTGGGACGATCTAGAAGATGCTCAGTTCGCAGTGTGGATGCTGAACAGCTCCTGCAGCAAATGGGACAACGCTGGAATATTCACCCCTTAAATAAAAGCAGTGATTCTGGGCAATTAATTGAAGACAATTTGGGGGATGAGGAAGGGAGAGTATGTTCATTCTATTGGAGGTTTAGTTCACAGTGTGGATGCTGAACATTCCCTGCAGCGAGTGACAACGCTGGAACATTCACCCCTTAACTACACATTGTGATTCTGGGCAAAGTAACTGCAGACAATTTGAGATGGGGTGAGGGGGATAGAGGAGCTTTAGTTTGCAGTGTGGATGCTGATCATAGTCTAAGTTTAGTTTCTCAGTTCGGGGCCTTGTCTGCATAACTAAACTATTTGATCGTAGGCGATTGATCTAGAACAGTCGTCTAACTAAACAGTTGTATGCAGGGTGGATTTTAAAAAGGTACAAACTGAAAGGCCTGAGAAATAAATATATATAATTATTATAATTTTGGGGCAATTAGCTTGAAAATGTGTTTTGCAAATGGGGAAATATGTAGTGAAAACAGCAATATCTACAATGTTTGGTTGTCTGTACTGAAACGAAGAGATAAAACTAATTAATCCGTTAAAAACGTAGAATTTTAGGGAAACAGTTTCCTTTCTTAAACAAGCATTGGGAAAGCCACCAGGTATGCTGTTAGCTGCCAGCAGTTTGTATTCTGAGCCTACACATGGACTTATTGGGGTTAGGGTTAAGGGATTACCAGAGCTTCATTCCAGCCATGTTCGTTGCTATGTTATGGACTGCTTTGGTATTTGAGTTTTAGTACCAGTTCATATAAAAACAGACCATAAGCTTACATGCAGCAGAAGCACCTGGAATTCCCCAACAACTCATACTGGTACGAACACCAACACTGTGTGGGCGGTTGTCAAAGTGAGGATAACTGCGTTGGAATCCATTATTTACTACAAAGTAAAATGTTGCAGCTGCCCACAAGGTTCAGAAACTGAGAAGAAATAGTTAATAATTATACAATACTCACAGCCTTCACAAAGGTCTCAGCAGCTTCTTGGGAGCACAGGAACTTGTTGCCTTTTAATGTAGTGTTTGTGCTATTGAAACAAAAAACAGTATGTTTTTGCACAAAATCACTGTTAGCAGCTAGTTAGAACACTTTGAAATACTAGATTATGAAATTGGTCATTTGTAACGTTGGAATTCTAAGCAAGCAATGAAACGTTGCAATAATGAAATTCATATAAATCTCAACTTTAGGACAAATGCAACATTGAATTTAATGGCCTAGCTCATATCCAGGGCATGATCACAGAAGGTAGCATAATGATGTGGTACATTCAAGGAAGCATGGTGTGGGGTGGTCAAGAGAAAGAGAAACTGCTCTTTTCTAACAATGGCTCTTCATGGACATTCAGTAAATGAGCTGGAAACCAACAAGAACTGACTTGGCTGGACCATGTGGGCACCTACATCTTCCTGAAGCGCTTCACAAGAATGGAGTAGATGGAAAGGAAATCAGTGCCTGCAAAGGTATTCAGATGTAAAATGTTATTGGACTTCAGCCATTGATTGATCTTTGCATACATAGGTACAGGAGCAAACTACCCAGAAAAGGTATAAAAACATGATACTGTATGCAATCATCCATTCTCAAATCGCCAATCATAATATCTGGTGCAAAGAAAGTGGGGAGAGAGACCACCCTCAAGGAATGGGGAGGGGTGGTTGGTTGTGTAACCGTAGTTAAGCGAAGGTGGCCATCGAGGTCTTCCATCTACAAAATGGCACTCTTCCTGCAAAGGAGACTAAAAATTTCACAGTAATGTTGGCACCTCTCCATTTTAAGTATTAGTGGTGCTCCTGTAATACCATGGGCATTAATTGCATCCACAGGTGCTTGACTCGTATTAGCGTTTCCTAGTCAAATAAAGCAGTTGATCACGAATGACACCAACGCTGAGAAGGGCCACTTCGTCCTCACAGCCGCAGGAAAAACGTAGAAAGATAGTAAGACACATGGCCAGATTGATCCTGCAGTCAGAGAGCACTATAATACTCAACAAGGAATTGGTTTCTTACTGCTCAACTTGAGTAAAGGCAATTTAAGAAGGGTGTAGCAGCTCAATCTTTGGGTAAAGTAAGGCGTTAGCCACTAAAAACAGACTTTCAAGCAGGTAGGCACAATAATACCATAAGTTAACTGATTCAAAGCCAGTCTCTCTGCTGTCTGACTGAAACTAGTTTGAATGCAGCTTGTGACATCCTGTTCAAAACTATGATCTTGCACAATGAGCCAGCTGACTCAGGAATTTTGCAGTACGTTCACCTTACAAAGCAATAACCATAAAACGACCCAGATGAAGAAGGCAACTAGGAAAATTTCAAATGTATACAAGGGGGCACACTCGATATTTCTGAATATGAATCTTTCAGACTACAGAGCATGTTGTCCCTAGAGCAGTACTGTACTTACAAATTTAAAAAATGCTGCTCATATGGTGTACATTTGTTTATCAAACAATGACTCCCATCATAGTATTGAGAACGTATTTTGAATCGACACATCACGCTGAAGACACGGATTCTGGAATGTTTATGAATATGATGGCCTAGAATCTTGTGATTTGCCAACTGTCTTGATGTGCCCTCTTCATCTCTCCCGGAAATCTTACCTGTATGCTCATTTGCCCACTACCTCGCATGTTCATTTACTCTCTTTTGTCCAGTGCTTGCTCTACACTTAACATGCTCCCTCCCCTCATACCCTTTGCCTCATACCCTTTGCCTCCTACCCCCAAGCTCTTATCCGAAAACCACACATGCATCTAAGCAGTTGAGAGCAGAGCCATATATCATGCCCATGAGAACCCTACTTCTGGTCTCCCAAGAAGTGCTGGGCAGATGGGCATAACTGATATGTTAGGGCATCAGTGCAGGAGGACCTCCGCTCTGTTCTTAAATTTCTTTGAGAAGGCTGCATTCACCTTACTGCTGAACGCCGCTCTTGCAGAGTCAAGATCCTACTTTTATAAGAACAGAGGAGTTGTGGGAATGTTTCACATTTGAAAAACCAGCATTTTTCTGGGCCTGACCTACCACGTTGGTTTCAGTCCATCACTTGTCAGTATGCCCCATGCACAGGACAATCGCCCTTACTGAATCTCTTGTAGTGTTCTGAATGGTCTTACAGTAAACCTCTTTAAGTGTACACAAATTAAATGCCATGCGTCATCCCGGAAAGCACGTCACTATTATATAGATGGCGCAAAATTCCTCAAGCTGCAAAACTATTCCTAAAGGTAAGTATCCATTTCGTTTTGCAGAGTGAATCTTTTCTGGATTACATGCTCTGCATTGATTTTGTAGCGGCTTTCATCATAGTGGAGTCTGGGTTGGAGATGTGTTTGAGCTTGTAAAAAAATGTTTCAGTACTCTGTGTCCCACTTGTGCCTCCCTATTCATCTGTATGTCAATGCAGTAGTGTTTTGTGAACGTGTGCACGGACGACCAAGTGGCTGCTATGCATACGTCATTTAACTGAACATATGCCAGGAAGCTATTGTAGCTCCTTTTTTACGAGTCGAATGAGCTCTGGATTTAGTTTCTAGCTGTATGCCAGCTGTCCAGTGACATCTGGATTGTTTGAGTAAACCACCTTGCAAATGTGTTCTTAGTGACTAGTTTCCATTTGCTATTGTCTGAAAAGGATACGAAGAGTTGTTTTCCCTTCATGATTGGCTTAGTTTTCTCCATATAATACATTAACACTTGTCTTGCGTCGAGTGTATGTAGTCCTCCTTCTGCCAGAGTCTTTGGTTCTTGGAAAAAACCCAGTATTTGGATTGTCTGGTTTTTGTAAAACTGGGATCTAACCTATGGTAGGAAATGTGGGTTGGTCGTCATGACTATCCTGTCCCTGTGTATTTGCATGCATGGTTCCTGGATGGCGAGTGCTTGCAACTCGCTTACTCTACCAAGAGATGTCACTGCAACTAAAAAGGCTGTTTTAAGTGTGATGAATCTTAAAGTGGCCTTGTGGAGTGGTTCAAAGGATTCTTTTATCAGTTGGGTCAACACTACATTTAGGTTCCATGTAGGTGTTGGGGCATTTCTTGGTGGGCCTATTCTTTTAGCCTCTTCCAGGAATCTCTTTATCACTGGTGTAGTGAAGAAGCTTCTTCCTATGAAACCCCTTGTGTAGGCCACTACAGCTGCCAGATGCACTTTTAAAGACATAGGTTAGTTTGATGTCTAGCAGGTGTATGAGGTATCATAACTGTAGCGTCTCTAGTCCTGTCCTGTACGTGGCCAGATCTCTGGCACTACCTTGTGAACCTCTCCTACCTAGCTAAGAGGCATTTCCTTGTTGTCAGTCTTCTTGCTTCTCCGAGGACCGCCATAGTTCTTTCGTGCAGCCCTAGGTGTCCAAACTGTCTTCAGGAGCCATACCGCTACGCTCAGTTCTAGGTGGAGAATCCCCCTCCTTGCATGGAGAATCCCCCTCCTTGCATGGAGATTCAGATCTTGTAATGCTGGCAGTCTCTGCACATTGTTGTCTGCCATTTCTATTAGGCCTGAGAACCAGGTCTGTCTTGCCCCCTGTGAGGCGATGAGTATTAAAGTCATCTGCGACGGTCTGCATTTGTTGATCACTAGTGGTAACAGTGGGATTGGGGGAAAAAGCGTAAGCAAATCTCCCTGACCAGTCTATTCACAGTGCATTCCACAGGAAGTGTCCGTATGTATGTCTGGAAACAAAGGATTGGCATTTTTTTCGTTTTCTGGTGTTGCGAAAAGTCCAATTTCTGATGTTCCCCATCTTCTGAACACCTTTTCGAATAACTGTCTGACTCAGTTCCAACTCTTTTACACAGTCTTTCCCTGGTAGATATTTTTTCGTTATGTTTGTCTCTGGATGGCCCATCTCCAGATCTTTTGTGCTAGCCTTGAAAGGGCAAAGGATTTTGCCCCTCCTTGTTTGTTGAGGTAGAACATTGTTGTTGTGTTGTCCTTTTGGATAAGTATTGATTTTTCCCTCTGCTGCTTCTGAAAGGCTTTTAAGGCTAGGAACACTGTTTTCAGCTCCAGTACGTTTGTGTTGTACTGCTTTTCTCTGTTCTTCAGATCCCTCTGATCTTGAGCCTTCCCCATAGGAGCTTCCCATTTTTGCGTGATAACCACTAGATCTTACCAACTCCCTCTTGCTTGTGACCTTTGGCCCCGGGCCCATTCCTGAACTGGTCTCATGTGTAACCGTGCATACGGTATTAGTGGTATGCAGGAGGCCATCCTTCCCAGCATTTTCCCTATGGTATTCATTGCCAGAGACTGACCCTTCCGGTACTGGTGAGTTCCTTGTGTTATCTGAAGTATTCTTTTCTCGCAAGGGCATGCTTTCACCTCTGCTGTGTTGATTCTTGCTCCCAGGAAGAGCTTCTCTTGTTCTGGTGTGGGTGACTATTTTTCCATGTGTATGGAAAATCCCAGTCTGTGGGAGTGTCGTTATCACCAAGTCTGGGCAGTGAACTCCGCTCGCAGAGTTTTCCGCATTACGCAGAGCTCGCAAAGTTCAAAAAACTCTGCTTCGCATTGCTGAGCGGAGTTTTTTTCCTCGCTCACGTTAGTCAACGTCAAGTTGGCGAGCACAAGCGAGGAAAATCCACCTACCGGCGAGATTTTTCCTCGCTCACGTTCGTCAACATCAAGTTGGCAAGCACGAGCGTGGAAAATCAACCTCCCGGCGAGATTTCTCAACGCGGGCGGTCAGATTTCTCATTGCGAGTGGTCGCGTATGCTCGCGGCCACTCGCGTTGAGAAACCGTCCGTTCGCGTTGAGAAAGCTGCCGCTCGAGTAAAAATCTACTCGAAAGGAAGCAGCGCCCGCTTGTCCTGTGCATGGTGCCGTTCGCGATGATTGCACAGTGCGGATAAGCACCTCGCACTGAAAATCACCGCGAACTGCAGATTTCTAATGCACTCCGCTGCTCACGGAGCTCCACGTAGCGTGGCGGAGTTTTTTTTTCCACTATGTGGAACTCCGCCCAGGCTTAGTTATCACGGTTTTTATGTCCTTTCTGCACTTGTGTAGTGAGTTCATTTTTACCAACCAGTCGTCTAGGTAAGGGTACACATCTCTTGCCTTCTCAGGTGAGCCGCAACTGCTGCTAAGCATTTTGTAAGCACTCTGGGTGCTGATTTGATAGAGCGTTCTGTCTATAACAAAGCAAAAAAACTGCTTTGTGCTTGTGGTTCATTGGGATGTGTAGATATGAATCTTTTAGGTCTATGGTAGCCATATAGTCGTTGAAGCTGCGGAATGACACCTTGCGGCATTGTCATTTTGAACGTCTATCTTTATGAACTTGTTTAAGAAACAGAAGTCTAGTATAGGGCATAGGGACCAGTCTTGCTTTGCTATCAGAAATTATGTTGAGTAGTTTCCCTGGTTGATCTCCTTCCTGGGCATTCTCTCTACTGCCTTTTTCCTGCAGCAATTCTTTCACTTCGTCATAGCCAGGTTTTTTCTTCTCTTGGGAGGATGTTTTTCACACTGGTGGGTGTTTGACCAATTCTATGCAATAGCTGTGTTGGATGATGCAGAGTATTCACTTGTCTAAAGTGACCTTCCTTCGCTCCTGGAAGAAGGGTCCTATCCTCACCCCCCTCCCCCAAACAGGTGTCATGTGTGGTTGGAGGTGTTGGCTTTACAAGTTTCTGGTGCAGCCGCCCCTCTTGGTGGTTGAGATCGGCCTCTCGCCTGTCCATGACCTGGTTGTCTGTGGCGCTTGGTACTGCCACTGTTGTGTTGGTGTGTGTGTGTGCCTGGCTTGTACATTGAAAGCTCTGGGGTGTGGTAGCACTTTAAGCCCTCTCTACCCACCATTCTTCTGGTAGATGTACTTTCATGTCTTTGCTGTCTCCTAAACTTTACGGCTCCTATCGATTTTGCAGTATTGTTATCCTTCTTCAGCTGCTGCAAGGTATCATCCACTGCGCTCCCAAAAAGGTTTTCCCCATCGAAAGGGGTGTTGATATTTGCTTGAATCTCATTTTTTAAGCCCAACACCCTTAGCCAGGCATGCCTTCTTAGGGTTGTTCCTGCCATCATTTATCTGCTTGCTGTGTCTGCAGCTTTTAGCACAGATTTCAAACAGGTGTTAGCGATATTCTTCCCTTCTTCTGCAAGGGATGCCACTCTTTTGATATTGCTACGGTAGATGTTTCATCAGCTCTGCCATCTCCTCCCAGTGTTGATAAGCATGTCTGTTGAGCAGGGCATTAGAGTTCGCTATGCACCATTGTGTTGCTGCTCCCCTTTCAAACTTCCTCACCACCATGCCCATTCTCTTACTCTCCTTATCCGGAGGCGGTCCAGAGGTAGTTGGCACATTCCCCTCTTCCTGGCAGTGGCTGCAATGATGGAAGCTGCTGGCGTATTACCTCTAATATATGGTGGGTCCTTTGAGTGCTTGCACTTTTTTTCGGCCCTGGGTGCCACTGACCTGCAAGTTCCTTGAACAGGTCTCTCTCCCCAGGTCCAGTGTGCTTTGGAGTATGGGCAGGTATGGACTCTTACTCTGTGAGGGTAGCAATTTCTCTAATAAAAAACATGTTTAGGACTTTCCCTCCAATTGTAGATTATACTTGTCTGCAGCCCTCTATTAGTTTGTTGTACATGGAACTATCGTCCGGGGCGAAGGACTCAACGGATATTTGTCTATTCCCTCCTCTGGGGCATCTATTTCGAGGTCCTGCCATTGTGTTTTGAGGCTTTCTGACCCCTCCATATCTTGAAACAGGCCTTGGGCCTCTGGACCCTCTTCCTTATTCAAGATCACCTGCTCCTCCTCTTCCTGTGTGTTGGAGATGGCCCTTTTTGCAGGGTTATCCCCAAACGTTTTGCTTCTTCCTCCTACTTTTTCCTGACCTGCTGTTGTTGGTGGTGGTGGTTTTAGGACTCTGGGCACTTTACCAGTGCTAAAGTGCATATGCGCTCTGTGAAATTTGTATTATGAATTGGTGTTTCCATGATTGGCATATCTGATTTACTGGTAAGCCCCTAGTAAAGTGCACTGAGTGTGCCAGAGCCTGTAACTCAAATGCTACTAGTTGGCCTGCAGCACCGATTGTGCCACCCACATGAGTAGCCCGGAAAAGGTAACTCAGACCTACCACTGCAGGGTCTGCGCACAGTTTGTGACTGCCATGTCGACTTGACAAGTGCACTCACTTGCCAGGCCCTAACCTTCCCTTTTGTTACAAGTAAATCACCCCTAAGGTAGGCCCAAGGTACCCCTGTGGGCAGGGTGCAGTGTATGTGAAAGGTAGGACATGCCCTGGTGTGTGTAGCATGTCCTGATAGTGAAATACTGCCCATTTCGTTTTTCACTATTGCAAGGCTACCTGTTCCCATAGGATAGAACGGGGAGTTTGCTTATAACATCTTATAAACATAACTACCCCTGGGAACAAGCCACGGAAATAAAGTTTAGTATGTCTGAACTCAAAGTTAAAATGCATCTTTTAGTGAGGGTGATATTTACATACTGTGTTTGAAAATACCACTTTTAGAAAGTAGGTATTTTCTTGCTTATCCATCCTGTGTGCCTCTGCTAGGATGTGGATTGACTGTCTGGCTTTGGGGGGACGGGGGCTGGGGAGGAGCAGTGGCTCCAGAGAGTCTGGATGAGTGAGGGCTGGGCTGAATAGACCTGGGCTGCATTTAGAGTAGGGGGGAGGAGATTTCCTTCACCTGAATCGTCCTGGTCTACCTCCGACAATGCTGTCTACACCTCCTGCTAGGAAGCTGCACCAGAGAGGACAGAACTGGTTCTGGCTGGGCAAAGACACTCTCTGCCTCCAGAGAACAAAGGATTTTGGGTTATAAAAAGTGGGGCCCAAACCCCTAAATTTTAGAACTCCTTTGGACCAAGAAGACTGCCAAGAATAAGAGCTGGAGAAACTGTGAGGAGGAACTACCACTTTCCTGAGTGCTTTGCTGTGTTGGCCTGCAGTGGCTGCTTCGGTCTTGGACAGTGAAAGGACTGGACTTTCTGCAACTTCTTTATTGAGTTTCTCCAAGGGCTTGAGCTGGAGCTTGCCCCCTGTTCAAGAAGTCTCAGGAACAGCAAAGACTTCAAGTTCTTCTGCCATCAACACTGGGGACTGTGTGTTTTGTGCTGCAACAGAAGAAAAAGCAACTCGACGCCTTCTACGACGCCGCTGCCAACTCAGTGTCCTGAAGGCACCGCAGAAGGCACCGCAACCCTGGTCTCACCGACGCCGCCACCGAACTGTTGCTTGCACCGCGACCTGTGGGCACCACACTTCGCACCACCTCGCTTCATGACGCCGCCTTGGTATCCAAGACAACGCCGCTCCACGCCGACAGACGCCGCGCTTCCACCATGGTTCAAGGGCACCGCTCGTAAGTTACACGACACCGTCCTCATCCCGCACCGCAGCCTTGGCTACCCACACTGGCGCCATCGACTACAGTTTGTCAGCCGACGACAGCTCTTCAGCAACGACTACGACGCTGCTTGCACTGGGACCTGCCAGCACCGCAACAAGCACCGCATCACTTTGCACCGCAGCCCTGTTTTCACTGCCGCCGCTGGACGACCGTCACCGAGCCGCTGCCTGCACTGCGACCTGAGGGACCCGCAGCACCAGATGCCTGCCGACACCGGCGCTCCCGACTTCAACCGCGAGAAGTTTGATCTGCAACGCGTGTGATTCCAAGGGCTTGACTACTCCTGCACCGACTTCCGGAACAGACGCCGGCTTATCGGAGCTCAACGAGAGGTCGCAGACGCCCTAAATTTCTAAAGGTACTGTTTTGCGGGTCTTCCCCAAACCGTAGCTGGCCCTCAACGCCGCGGTCAGCCAGAACTGTTTGGATTTGTTGTTCATGACGCCGTGATAGCCCCAGAGAAGCAATCGACTTCAAGGAACTGTATTTTTGAGTATTTGATACTTTTAGGAGTGTATTGTGGACTTTAATCATTTTTAGGTCGAGCCTAGAGTAGCGCGCAAGCGCTGCTCTGCGAGACTTTATGTAAGGGGCTTCAAAAAGCTGACCACACGCTCATGCACAATGGCCATTTCCGTGCGGTTACCCGCACGGCCGCCATCTGTTTCCAATTATCGTGCCCAGACGCGGGCGCGATAATTTAAAACACATGGCCATTGTGCACGAGTGTGTGGTCAGCTCAGCAGGCTGCTGCGCTCGCTCGCCCCCGCTCCTCTCTGATGCTGCCGACGTCTCTGCTGACCAGCGCTTCACTTGTGCTGACGCTGCCTCCCTCCTCCCTACTCTGTCTTTTCTCTGCTGCAAGCAGGCAGCCGACTTCCCTCCCCCTGTGTTGCCTGAAAGAGGCAGTTAATAAATTACATTACTTTAGAGGCGTCTCTTGAAAGGAGAGTAAACATGTCATTTCTGCTTTGCCGGATGACTATCTTATTTCTAAAAACGGGGACATTTCTTAAAAAAATAGGTAAAGCCTCGGGACGGTCCTCTAAAAACCGGGACTGTCCTGGTTCATTTTAGGAGTGACATTTGAGTTTCTTCTCCCCTTTCCTGGTTTATACTCTACCATGGCGAGAGTAAATTTTAACGTGTTTTATAAACCTGAAAAAAGTAGCCAAATTAGATACTTATTTACACTTCTATACATGTTTGTAGAGAAATACGTAATCCTAGGAAGGCGCCATGCTCGTTGGGCAGGACTGCACCCATATCTCATCAAAATAGTTTGAGCGTCATCTTGTCGATCGCATTGTTAACAGTTGTTACGCTTTTGCCCTCACAAAAGTGCACAATTGGTGTAATTTGCAGTAAATATTGGGTGCACAATTTGCAATCGATCCAAGTTGAAGACCTTGCATCAGTGAATAGTGCACTGATTGTATTTGTTTCCTTTGTTCTAGAGTGCGCTAATTGGGCTGCAAACGCCAGCATCAGGCACAATGTGTGCAAGACTTTAAAATCCTGTTGGAAGTAGAGACAGGAGTTTGCTTGTGAAACGCGATTAGCAGGGCAGATTTGAGCTAAGGCTTTGAGGGGTAATTGTGGTGTGATAATGTCACACACAGACGTACCCATCCTTCAGATATCGGTAATCTTATATGTGAAACTACAAAAGCGTTATCAGCTATTCCTTATGTAATTGGGACCTCCAAAGGAAGCTCGTCTTACCGTATCCGTTTCCGAAGACAATTACACAGTTTTGGAATTTTTATCCCGAGACAACATCCGATAGGGTTAACAGGGAGAATGTGACTGGAAATACCGAAGCTGATTACCTTGCAAAATTACCGCACATTCAATTACCTCCGAATTCGCACATCACTTAAAATCCTCGATTCGACGTGTTATGGGAGTGACCGGACGATCCGGAAAGATCCCTCATCTCAAAAGTGGATTCCTCAAGTCGTGTCAAGTTTTTTTTTTTTTAAACCAAATTTCCGTCTGCGTAGTGTCGGCTTCAGTTAGTTGCAAGTTTAATGCTACTGCAAACAACCAGCAATTTCTGTCGAAGAGTTCCCACTAGTTCCCACGTAGTCCATCGGGATTTACTTTCCGACCGAATCACGACGCTTGTCGGGACAATAGCTATTAATAGTGCAGCAGGTGCAGTGGCACCGGACGTAGGGGTTCGTTTGGGGGGATCTAATGCACCCCAGTTATGATGGTCTTATACTACTTAACCATGGGCAGGGCGGTGCGTTTTCCTTGTTTAACGGTCGCTACGCCACGCGCACGTGTCCCATTAATGAAGATTGTCAGATCCGCTAAACGGGGCTGGAATTTTCCAGTATAACGTGTGGGCTGCGCAGTTTTTATTTCAACGCCTTAACTGAAGTACTTTTGCATGAGAAACATGTTTTTTCCAACCCTGATCCACCAGATGATGTAATCTTTCAAGGATTTTAAGAGAGGAGCATTCGCCTTCATAAAGCAGCTAGAGGGATATTTGGTTTCATAACATTACATACTCAGTGTTGTTTGTACCACATCAGTTCTACGTGTTCTCTTTCCACGTCACTGCCCCTCTCTCCCAGCAGGTCTCTCCCACTGTCCCTCTTTCTCCCGCTGCTTCCCTCTAGCTCTATCCACCTGCCCCCCTTTTCCTTTTCTCTCTCTTCCTTCTTCTCTTCTCTCTTCCTTTCCACTTCCTTCTCTTGCCCCTTTTCTTTGTGTCTCTCCCTTCCTCAATCTCTCCTTCCCTCTCAGCCCCCCCATCTTCCTGTATTTGTGTGCTTCTCTTTGCCCCTTCTTCTTTCCTCACTATTCCCTTATTTTCACCGTGCTCGCTTCTCCCCCTTAGAGCCCTCACTCCTCTTGAGTGCCCCCTGCCCCGGGTCGACGGGCCTTTTAAATCTACGTTTGCTTCAGGAGCTACGACAACAGGCAAGGATGAGCAGAGCCATGTCTAGGAAGACGGTAGCCATAACTCGCAAAGACTCGCCCATGGCTGGAGCTGCCGGCCGTGCTGCTCCCAAAGTGCTTTATTTCTTAAAACTCCATACGTCACTGTCAGACTGCTCTTCATCATCACGGGAATCGCCCCCCCCCCCCGGGCCCCTACAAGGGCCGCCTCCTTTTATGTGCCCATGAAATATTTAGCCATCGACATGGTCTATAAAACACCTGTTAACCAGCCTCGGGAAGCATGTGAAAAACAGTGAACAGGAAGTGACGTTTCACCGGCTGCTGGTACCGAAGGCCTCAGCATGGGCTGGGAAGCACTGCCGCACTACCGGCTGATTCTTCTGAGCCTCTTCTGGGCGGACGTATGTCCTTCGTCAGTGATGGAGACTGACTGAGGTCGAGAGCTGCAGAGATGATGTCCAGTGAGACATCCCCACGAGCCTGCAGCATCCCTGGCCCTCTCAGTATCACATGGTACCACATCTTCCCCCATCTAGCCCACGGGAACACAGCTGGTTCCTTTGCACCCCAGGGACTGGGGTTGTATCCTATTGGCCGTGGCTGACCACTAGGGATGTCAAAGATGTGAGGCCTGACAGGTTCCATATTTCTTTTAAACCACAGGTAGTCATGTAATAGCCACAGTTTAAACAAGCATTGGCATAGCCAATAGGTCCTGCCTTTGGGACATTATAAGTGTTTAGCTATGCAACAGTTGATGTTGCACCAAGGATCTTGTGCTGCATAATTAAATACTTATAAGGTCCCAAAGGCGAAACCTATTGGCTATGCCAATGCTTGTTTTGGTCTAGTTAAGAAAAATATCCAATATTTTATATAAACTGGTGTGGTGTCCTTTTGTAGTGCTGTCACTGTTGGTTATGTGCAAATGCTTTACACACTGCCTCCAAGATAAGCCTGACTGCTCGTGCCAAGCTACCAAGGGGGTGAGCAGGGGTTATTTTAGAAATGTAACCCCCTTATCCTGACTAGAAGGAAGGGTCCCTACTTGGACAAAGGTGCAAACCCTTGCCAACTAGAGACCCCCATTTCTAAAACTGTGGCTCTGGGATCATTGGAGGCTCTTGTTCTCCTCAGTCCTTGCCCTATTGTGTGTGCTCAGTCGAAGCTTTCAATGGAATTCTGAACTCTTGGAGAGAAGAGTCGAAATCCTTCTTTTTCTGACACGATTGCGGCCATTTCGGCATTAAGAGGCCTTTTCTTTCGTTCGATCTCACGCTCTTCAGCATTGAGTATGGGTGTCGATCTTTTTCAACATTGAGGCTTCTGGTGACTGTTTCATTTGACCCCTTCTTCTCCTCTCGACTTCAGTCGTCCTTCCACACCTTTTCAGCAGCACGTCTGCCTGCGGTGTCCTTAGTGTGGAACCAGAGGGGTTCTTTCACCTTCTGCTTGCCTTTGGTCGGTGAGAACTTCGATACAAAGGCAGTTTTTGGTATTCTAGAGTCTGTTGTTCGAGCCTCACCTGCACCGTTTCTTCGACGTTACCAGTTACCGTTTATCCTTATGTTTTCAGTGTCCTCGTTAGAAGTCAATGACCTCCTTTTCTACGTCTGAGCCGTCTCCCTTTGCTCCTTTAGTGGTGTTGTCCTCCTCCTTGCTCGACAACCCCAGGTCTCTCAATGACAGTTTCCATCTGCCCCTGCATGGCGTAGTGGTTTGCCTTAGTTTCTTCCTTGCTCTTAAGGTCTTTGTTTTGAATTCTGCGCAGGCCTCAGGGTTGTCGGTGAAGTGGACTCTTGGTAGACAAAGGTTGCACACCTGATGGTTGTGCTTCTGGGCAAACTTGTGATGACACTCTGGGTAGAACTGAAAAGGTGTGGTCTCCATATCACCTGAAACAGGGCCCCCCCCGTCCATACATTCTCCAATCTTCCTTCAACATGAAGTATCCTACTACCCTTACTTCTTTGCACTGTGGGAATAACTCGACTGGGTTCTCCAAATTGGATCACGGTATCAACGATTTTTCTCTGGAACTTCGGCATTTTCTTCGACAAACTGTCAGGATAATCTTCTTTCGGCTACTGGGGAGCCTTCGGCAATGCTTCCTCACCCAACGGCAGAAAAAAAGAATTTGAAGATGGAAACCATGCGTGGAGGCTTCCGGGGAGGGTGATCTGATGTCAGGAGAGGTTGGACTGGACACCAAATGGTGAAGCCAGTCGACGCCCAACAAAATTTAAAAAAAATTTTTTTTAAAAAGGAGAAGGACTAATATGCAATAGGAGAGTTCCAGACCCAACCACTAGATGGTGGAATGATGCAGAACATGAATCCAGAAAAGATTCACGCTGCAAAACAAAAAACACTAAAAAAAAAAAAAAAAAAAAAAAAGAACCAGGCTATGCTCATTCGTCCTACATGGAATGGGAACAAATTTAAGCTAATAGGAACAATGCCAATTAAGCAAATCTATTTTTAAGACTAGTCTGAAAAAATATCCTGGTCAAAAAGGCATTTCATTTTTTATCTAGTATGAAAAGTAATCTTACCAGTTGATTTCTCCTCTGTCGGTTTTCTCATTTACCAAGTCCTTCCACTGTCCATGCGTGCTTTTAATTATTTCAACAGCAAATGCCTATCAAAAACACACAATTGTAGAAAGATTCAAAGCAATGTTTTACAATCCTGAACATGACAAAGAAATTAATACTGTTTAAAAAATTACACTTGTGGGTGTAGTGACAGAAGTCTCTGCATGGTTTGAAACACCTGAGGCACCCCCGCCCCAACTTTCCATTATTCGTTTTCTTGGCCTGCCCCGTGCTTTTCCACCAGTGGACCTTATTAGCGAGTCCACTCCAGTTGCCTCTGTTTTTACCCGTACCTTGCACCACTAGTAAAGTGTATACCCAAAGTGAAGCCCGTAACGTTGAGCACGTATAGGGCCCCCTTCATAAGTGGCTACAGGACGACTAATAAAGGGTGGCAGCAGATTCCAGCCACAGCATCACAGGCCTTTATGACTATACCTCTAGAGGTGTGAGGTCTTGCTTGTCTCTCCCTAGTGTCCTCAGTTCCATCTCCATACTAAGGGTTTCAACCATAAGACTGTGTGCAGGATAAGGAAACAGTCTACAAGGAGAGTGGTTGTCACTGAGAACACATGGTGTACCTGCACAAAATGGTGGTTCGCCTTCAGGTTGTCTTTGTAATTGTGTGAACATGAAAACATCCAGGTCTCCATTTGCCCTGTAACTGCTCCAAAACTCGAAGGTGTCATGACTGGGGGAAATCTAGGTCTGCTGATAGCCAGCCCAGTTTCTAACTATACTATGTGTACACTTTCGCACTTTATGTGCGATGCACCACCAAGCAACAGGGACCTTGGTTGAACATTCTTGGTGCAAGCCAAATTTCAATATAATCAGATGACACCAGTCCTCCTATCTTTCGGATTATCCTGGGAACACCTGAGACAATGGTGCAAAAGCCAGGGAGAAGTTATTGCAAATTCAAAGCGTGTTCTTTAGTCGGCCCTTGCTTCTCACCAGACAGCATACATATAGAACTACTCCTTTTAAACTTGTAAATGGTACTCTATCTGGACTTCAGATGCTTTCAGAGATCATCCCATGCAGACGGGCCCAAGAGCAGGGCCCTGCTGTAGCTTTTCTCAAAGGGTTGGGGCAAAAACCTAGACTGATCCACTGCAACTAAGCTATACCTGCTGATGAGCCTATATAAAGGGGAGACTGGTCCTGGATTGCTTGCGGACTGGTTCAGGAAAGACCAGGTCTTGCAGTTCGGGCTGGACTGTTCCTATTGGAGCAGAATCAAGACCGAAGTGCATTTGGCTGGGCCCAAACGGAGGAGGCATGGTGTGCAAAATAATGATGGACTGGGATGCGCCCTGACTAATTACCAGTGCTGGGATTAATTCAAGCATTCCATCCATCACTTTTGTATCTTTCAGTGTGACACACTAAGTGGGACAGGTATGCCGAGACAGGAGTCTTGTGCACACGGTGCCACTTGAACCAAGCTATACTGAGCTGATGAACCCTAATAAGGGCGAAATCTATCCTGCGGTGATTGTGTTCCGGTTCAGGGATGACCCAGCCTGCAGTTTGGGATGGACTGTTTCCACTGGTACAAAGTCACAACTGATTTGCACATGGCAGGGTCCAAACTGGGGTGGCACGGTGTGCAAAACAATCTGACTTGGGATTTGCCCCCGAGTACTTACCCGTGGCTGGATTTACTCAAGAATTCCAGGTCACTTTTTTGTATACATCAGTTAGAAAGGCTTATAAAAGGAAGGTACGGAGATCTTGCTCTTGACGACTGTTGAGTCCCTCCTATTTCCAAAGCAGTCCCTGTTGTAAACTGCCCCAAGATGTTCACGGGTGAAGCATTAATGTGTCGTCTGGTGTCCTGCTGTACAATCAAGAGACTGGTTGTGCTGCTGTCCAACATCAGAGGTGAAGATCTCTTGTCGCTGTTGAAGGGGAAGCCCTGATCAGTCTGGAGGTAGCAACTGCTGAAGACGCACACCTGCTGAAGACCTGTCCCAGAGGCTGCAAGTGCCATGGCAAAAAGTTAATCTGCTTCCGGTCTGGGATGCCATAACTGCAAAAGAAGAGACCGCCGTGCAGCCTGCCATGCAACTTGTGGTAGGACAGAGGCTGCTGCTGCAGATTCCCCATCAACAAACAACCACCACAGGAACCCTGCCAGAAGCTGGTAAAAGTGGGGCCCAGCTGTGATCAGCTCAAGTGACTGTGTGCAAAGGTACCTGCTAAACTCACATAAGTCTTTTGCCCAGGTGAACTCAAATTAATGAAAGCCATATAACTTATTTACCCATCTAGTAAATTAAGAAATCCAGAGTAAACTGCAACTATGCCCAGCCGACACTGGAAACTCTAGACAATGGCGTACTCCAATAGTAAGAGAGGGCACCAGAAGGCGTGAAGCCTCAGTGAGAATTGCAGATGGCATTACAACCCTGTACTTGAATCCTCTGTGGAATTGTGCGGTATTTTGTTTTGTAATGAAATTTAAGTACTTTTCTTTTTACTAGGTTATTTTTTCTGTTGGCTGATTGTTGAGGTCCGAGCTCTTGCTTACCAGACTACCACCAATACCATCTTCTCCATGAGCAGCTTTAACTGTTCACTTTCACTGCTCAGAGTTGTGTGCAGAAACAGAAATCTTGGCTCAGATTGCAAAGCCATGATAACACAGTACCCATAACACCAGTGGCAAACAACCTCAACCACCACTGCTGAGGCTTCGTAGCCCCCGTGGCCCCCAAATGAGGCCAGCACTACCCAAGGAGAGAAAACTACTCAAAATGAATAGCTTGGTTATATAATTAGAGCAAACATTTTTCACTGCTTCTTTGTGGGAGAATTAACAACCCAAATTCTAAGAATTCATGAGCGGCATAAGCGTGTTCAGCAACCTGTGGTTTGGGTGGCTGATATAGCCCAGGGACTTCATCAGAATCAGTGGCTGTGCCGCTAGATTCTTGTGGTCTGTGTGGCACATGTTCCTCTGGTGTGAGAACCACAGACACCTGGATCATGTCAGATTTATCAAAAAGAGCCTATGTGGAATCTTTGGAGTGATCGTGATTTGAGTAAAAGTGCATACAAATGTGCTAAACAACGAATTCATAGACATTGCAAATTTTTGGGAGACATAACTTGAGCATTTTTGTGCGAGACATTTGACTCCTTTTCCTGGGGGCCTCCGTGCTGTTTCACGGATTTCTTCCATTTTTTTCCCACTATTTTACTAAAATAAACGAGACACCACTCTAAGATGGCACCCGCAGATCTAGCTACAACAACTAGACCACTTCTGATGCGAAAGCACCACTTCAAGATGGCGCCCGCGCATGGGCACCAACGTGCTCCTCCACGCCCCCCGGAAGTCTGGCATTCCCAAGACGATGGCCCCACACTATATCAGACGGCCCCGACGAGCACGCCGACAATATGCCGGCAGGCGTGTAAGGGGTAGGTGCTGGCAGGCATTGCACCAGACGGCAACCGTAAGTACTATCAGGATGGGCATACTTTCGACCACGATTGGGTCGTGCACGCATCCCTTGTTTTACTTGCTGAGCGGCCACGACAATGTTTTCTCTCCTTTTCTCCGCATGCATTTTCATTGCAGCCCGTTATGGTGCGGGCGAATACACGCGCTAGCCTATGGAGCAACTGACTATCTTAGACTAGATAAGATTATATGCCGCATTTCCGGTTACTTGATCATCTAACAGCCTGCGCCGCCATGTCACTTATTACTGTTTCGCAACGAGCCAACGCACTTACGATGGCAGTAACGTTGGAACCTATGTTTCTATAGTGCCATGAGTGATTGCCCATTTGGTGTACATTACGATATTTATTTCTCAGTCAGGGTGGTGTGCATTTTTACTGATGTCTGCATAAACTAAACATGCTTTGATACGTTACAGTCAATACTATAACTCGTTGTACTCTACCCACTGAGTCATGTGCTCTTTATGGGGAAGTACAATGAATTTACTCCACGCTGGAGTTGGTCTCAAGTGTATGTTGTCTGTCTCGTCTGTCCGTTAATGTACTTAATCAAATGAGAATAATTCAAGGATGAGATGCCCTCTACCATCTCCCCACAGAGAGGATTATTTTAACTCCTACGTTGTGCTTTTGTTTTCTTTTTTTCCTCCATTCACTCCTAGGTTGCAAAAGGAGCGGCCATATAATAGAGCTGTAGCCACCTTGTAGTTTTACACAAGGGTGGACCGTTCCTTCTTATTAGGGTTCTAGACCCACTCACGGTCTTTTTTACTCACTTCATTGGTCCTGAAGAAGCGCCAGGGATCGTTCTGACCATTTAAACGGCGCGAAACATGTTGACCGAAAGTTACTGAGGTACATTATGCTCTATCAGTAACACACAACCTACGGGTTTTTTAACCTGGCAAGGGAACCTATGTATTAAACTTAATTCTCCCTGGTATCCCTTAGCTAGTTTTATCATTCACTCACTCACCCTTCTTTCAGAACCCTTTATCCCACACCCTCACACATCATATGGCAGTACCAATAAAAGATCTCCGCCAAAGCGAGCCTTCAGGGGGACCCGTAGGGCATTGCAGCGCCGGCCCGACGAGGAGCAACGCCCGATGAAGCATGACATCCCTCGGGATGTGTGAGGGCATCAAGAGACCAGACTTGCGCTTGCCTCTAGTCTGTGGGGTTGAGACCTAGGTTTCTCTGGTTTCCACTTCTTTTCTCTCTCTTTGATGTGGATGACTATTGCGCCCACATTTGGAACAGTTACCCTTTGTTTGAATTAACATTAGACTAAGCCTGGGGTCCCCAACCTTTTCTGTAACAAGAGCTACTTCTGATCAATGAAAATAGTCCTGAGCTACTGACTTTGACAACTGTTATGGGTAATGACGACATCAGAGATAATCACAGTAGTGGCTCCACTTCGCAGGATCACTAGTTGTGGCCACCCAGATGTAGGTCACAATGAGTGATTGTGAAATATTATATCCAGAATATTTACTAATGCATTTTCACGAAGCTACCTATATAGGTACGTATAGATTTACTATTATAAACTACACATCTACATATCTTGTTATTTTCATGCAAAGACCTTTCCCAATATGGCTTTGGTAGACCCTCTGAATTAAGTACTGTGCTGGGCTGCGCTTCAGGGAGCTGCTTCCAGGGTACTGGTGAGCTACCAGTAGCTCCAGAGCTACCCGTTGAAGACCCCTGGACTAAGCTGACCTGTAGAACTGTGTGAATAAACACATGGATGTCTCCTGTCTGTCACTTCGATGTTCTGAGGAGAGCGGTGTGACTGCTGAGCAACTACTGAGACCTTATTTTTACCAGTCTTAATTTTTACCACCTGCTAAATTCTTGGTCTATAAGGACGAGAATAATTGCATTCCCTTGTTTGACATGTTGCCCTGTGAGACTGAAAGCTTTCAAGGCCAGAAGTACCATCAGAAGCTTGAGGAGGATATGTTATGTCCCTCGCATGGGACTCCCAAACCGGTGTGTGAAGTGTCTTTCATAATAGAGAGGATCGAAACTCTGAATCTCCTGCCAACTAGCAAACATTTTGGAGACTGCCAGACTCCTTTCAGATGGTCACGGGGCATGCAGGGTCTACTGGGCCCAACATTGGTGGTGGAGGCCTTTTACTCCTGATGTTCTAGGGTCAGACCTACTATGGATCCCTCTCAGCTGTGCCAGGTACCCCTTCTGCACTCGACTCTGTGGCAGCTGTAGTTGAGCAGTCAAGGCTCCCTCAGCGAGCATGTTGTTCAGGTCAGTGAACAAAACTCATAGCTCAAAGTGCAAACAGTCTGACCAATTCATGTCCAGCCAAATACTTGCTTTTACAACAAAAAGTAGTATTTTATTTCTAACTCTACACAGGCAATGAAATGCAACATTCTTCAAGGTCCGGCTCTAGTAGTTGCCAGGCAAATCCCTGTACCACCCTCCTTTGTGTAACGTGCTCAGAGTGCTTTCCCATTCACGGGTGGCTGCATCAGGAAAAGCAAACTATTAGGCTGTACTTAAGAGTTCTCCCTTCTGACCTTTGAGGAACTTAGTCAAAAGTGTCTATGATGCTGCAGCACAGTTTGCAGCAAGTTCCCCAGGACACAACTGGCTCAGTTCTCGTTTAACCCGCTCTTGCAGCACAGAAGAGTTCAGTGATGCAGTGGGTGCCCTCAAACATGCACTGGTGAGTCCTGCTCAGTTTGGAGAGGTTGGGCTGCTCACAGAACCCGGCAGCGCAGGCTCTCTCCAGAGTTTCGCTGCCAGAGGCCTCTCAGATGATAGAGCAGATCCCTGCTCACAAAGAAGCAGTAAGTTGACCGTGTTCAGTGGGGGTGGGGAATCTTCTCTTCAGTTCCCAACTGGAGCCAGCGAGGATGCAACGTCATCCTTGGGCATCTCTGGCACTATTCTGCTGTGAGTTGAAGGCAGTTTATTCTCAGCGCGGGTCCAACCTGCAAGCTGTAGCCTCAGTCTCTCCTTCGGACGGCAGCCCAAATCCTTTGGCAACTAAGGTGGTAACGGCAGCCCCTCCTGGCATATGGGGTTGCCGTGTTACATGGTCATAAAGGCACATGCTCTTCGAGCCGTAGCGACCCGGCCCGCATAGTCACAAGTGTTGGCACTTCTGAAAATACTTTACTGGCAGCCCCCTTTGGCAAACGGGGTCACTTCAGTGCGGCTATACAGGTGTAGCAGGAGCCGTGCAACGCTCAACACACAGCTCAGTCTACAGCAGCCCTCCCGTGGCATATGGGGGTTGCGGAAAACAATCTTGCACATGGGTGACGGCTGGATCAGTGCTCAGTAGAATTATCACACCATACAAAGGGAGTCCTCACGGTAGAGCTGCCACTGGACCTTGCTCTCTCCAACGCTCTCCTTTTCCTCACAGGGCACACTGGTCTTGGCAAGCAGGTAGGAGCTGGTGCTCCGTTGCAGGTGGCCTTGGTTTCCCTGGGTGATGTCCCTTTGCTCAGCAGGGAGACTAGCAGGCCTTGACCCCCAGTCCCAGGCAGAAGTCTTGTAATTCTCACACAGCCAGTCTGGATGCTTGGCAGATGACAAATTTTGGAGGACTCAACCTCCCTTTCCTATATTCCATTTCCAGACAACAAATGTAATTTAGGGTCTGGTCTTTTAAGTTTTATGCTGCGGTATGCTTCTTTTGAAGTGGGCACTTCTCCTTTTCATCTTCCTTCATGAAAGAGGTCTGTCATAGCAGGCACAACTCCGGAGCGTATTGTTCACAAATTAATTCCTGGGAGTGACCAGAGATTACACCTCAATGTCAATCACAGTGATATTTGCATTAAAGTGTTAATCCCGGAGCCCCAGTCCTACTCTTTATGATTCTCTTATCAGCCTCATCTCCCTTCCTGAAATGTGTCCAGGCCCCTTCCTTGCAATCTATCACTGAATCAAGAAGAAATCTTTTGAGATATAAAGGAAGTCTCTTCCTTCCCTTCATTGTGTCCCCACCCAGCTCACAGGAATACAGCAAGACACAAATCTGTCTGGGGGATCCTTCTCATCCTCATATCTTTACCAAGTAGGCCTGGGATTCCCAAAATGGAACCTTCAGTCCTCCATACAATGTATAATTGCAGGCACAAACACTCACTGTACATTCATAGCAGACTTTCTGTTCAGCACCAATACCACTATGGATTGTACCCTCACATGTACACATGCCTTCAGCACACACAGTTCAGCACTGAAGCTTTTCCATCTATAATCAAGGTTATTTCAAAACACAAGTACTGCCAGCACACACATTCCCTATGTGCGCACTGCACAACTCTTCACTCTGCATGTATTGTAATTCACGCAAGTACACATACACCCAGAACATGCGGGTCTCGCGCATGCACTGCATCTTGCATGTAATGTATTCCTCTCGGCATACATACACCCAGCAAATGTGCTAACCACACATGTACTGCACAGTACTGCTCCATCCTTGTACTGTACTACCGAAACAAACATACAACTAAAGCAGAGTCACTACTCCTGCTTCACTACTACTGATCACTACAGAGTATGCTGCCACCACCGCGATTGTGCTGCTTAACTCCTGGTGAAGGCGGTTGCCTACCCCCACTATGAGGGTAGCGCTTTGGGTGCCCCTCCCAGTACAATAAGACAGCAATCAGTGAGATAGGACTATGTCATAGCGCACATGCATGATCAGTGTTTGCCTATTACCCCAAAAAATAATTCACAGTAGGGATCCAGACAACAGTACAGTTGGGCACTCAGCAAAGCAGTACACGTCTTCACCATACAAGGGACTTTTCTATCCCAGAAGAGACCACCACTGTAGGTCAGGAAGATCTACTAGCCATGTCACTAACAGAACAGTTTCCCAATGCTTGAAACTACTGTATCATCAGAATGTAGAAGGCAGCCTTCAAGTCAATGTTTGCTAGAAATCACCTTCTTTGAGCAGGTTTAGGAGTGTCCTGCAATATTATGGTCTTGAATTTGGTAGTGCAGATGTAATTGTTAAGCAGTCACAAATTCGCCATCATGTCGATATGGTGCCAATCAAAAGTTCTGGCTGTAGTTTCCAGGATGCTTGTATTACGTAACTGTCATTTTTGGTCTGTAGGATTCTCGTATATCTCCACAAAAGAAGCAATACTGCTGCAATGGGCCAATGACTATGGCACTTTGTGCCCTGTGTAATCCATTTTAGTATGTAATCCACTTCTGGACTGAAGAGATTGCTGCCATCAAAGGGCATTTCAGTAATCTGGACGATATCTGCTGACTGGAACCAGGGTGGCAATAAGGCAATTGCTAGAAATGAGTGCCCCCTCCCTCCCCGAAGAAAACAGCAGCCACATTCTTTTACCCCTCCCGGGAGATATTAAAGTGGTTCTTCAATGTTTGGCTGCAGTTGCCTTTTCTTTTTGTCCACTGCATTTTGTTTCTTGTCGCCGCTTGTCAGCACATGGGCAAGAAGCGGCACAGGTTACAGACTGCTGCCTAAATGTAGCTTTAGCTTCTTCTAAATCTGTGGTGTCCAGTTTCTAGCCTGTGCCCAGATCCAGAGATGTAATGACCACTCAGAGCCCTGATGCAATTTGGTGAAATTCCTGAAATGTCTACAGTTGTTTGCGGTAAGAACTGCTTGCAAGCCTTGCGCATAGTTGTGATCCCTTGGAAGACGCCCACTACAAACCCTATGTATATCTACCCACAGGTTCCAGCAGTGAAACTCTGGGTAAATAAGTTTGCCATGCCCGACTGCAAAAAGATATGAAAGTAAAGACCTGTTATAATGTTAGAGTCATATATGGAATACGAATACACTCGATTTTCTTAAGTCCAAAACGACTCTGAAGATGGTGGCATGAAGTACAGAACGTGACCATGAAGAGGTCCCAGCTGCAAAATGCGATACTCTAACAAAGATATACGCAATCTGCCACTAGGAATTCAGGCTACCTCATTTGCACAAACTACAATCAAAAGGTTACATTTGAGGCAGGGACTGACTACTGGCATGTGGAGACCAAGAGCAGCATGAGTTGGCAGCTTTACAAGATTTCATGTGGGGGTGTGTTCAGGTTTCATTAGCTGGTGGATGCAGCATAATTTATAATGTTATACTAGGTGCAACTAATTTACACATTAATTCCCAATCAACACCAATTAACAGCCTTTTGAAAAAGCTCATTATAATCGAAATGTACTACGTAATGAGCTATATTATGATAGCAAAAAACATTTTCTTACCTTTGGTTTAAATTCTCCATTGAAAGCAAACTGGTTTTCTGGCTTCCCATCAGGCACTTTGTACTTCCGGAACCAATCTACAGTGGATTCCAGGTAATGTGGCTTCAGCCGCCTTACGTCGTCGATGTCTGACAAAATAAGAGGCTTATCTTAATTCCCAGCAGACTCCCCTCCTTCTACTGATTAACTTATGTTCTACGGTCTTCAAGTCCACAGCACAGACACAATGTAACCAATATTTTAAGACATCCCATCAAATTTGGCTTGATTGTTAAAATACTTCTTAAAGGCTAAGGGCCAAAAGACCACAACTTTTGAAAAGCTAAACCAATATAAGAATCACTCTGAATGATCGAGCCACACCTCCAAAAGACGTTCACAACAAAACAGTGGCATATGTATGTATTCAGGGCACACGTGCATCTAGAATTGTATAGCTGGACCAACTGCAAATACAAAAGTGCAGAAGGAAACAACTATTTGCAAAATATTTTTTACAAAAACGGCATTTATGGCCCAGCAACTGCAACATGTCAACATTGTGTCAACAGTAAAATGATGGTGGGAGAACAGAATATGGCCAATCTAACATTTCTATATCTAGCACAATATTCGCTTTGAAAAGGACAAACATGAAAGCGAAGTTTGTTTGGCACGAACATACTGTGATATATTAGTTCAAAAATCAATTTCAGAATAAGTGGCCTGATGGAAGAAGCCATTTTTGCAGTTGCAAAGCCTACAATTCTCAAAATCACCAGCTTTGCAATCCCAGACATGCACGTGACAATATACTAAAGATCTACTGTCAGTCGGAAAAGTCTTTCCGAATCAGACTTTGCAACTCACTGTGAATTGGCAGTCCCTCTCCTCATCTCGAATAACGCCATTTTTTACAATGGTCTGCAATCTCAATTGTGGTCGCAAACCACCGATTGGATATAGACATCAGAAAAGGGTGGTATCCATTCAAATAAGTATTGGCAATGCCAATAGGTCTGGCTTTAAAGACATGCTGTATGGTAAAGTGACGCATTAGAAGTAGATAGCATGGGAATGGATTTGTATTTGTGTGGAAGCATAGAAAGTAGAATAATGCTGGTGTAAGTTAAAAAAAGGCAGTTGAGAGTTGCACTGCCAAGCCAGACAAACATCCATGTAGGTTAATGCGTTATTCTAGTTGTCTAAGACACTTCAATTACAATCCAATGCCATGTGTGTGCCTCTGAAAGTTCAAGATTAGGCAGCTGGATAAGTAATATGATCACAGCTGTGTGGAGGGCAGGCACTTTTTTTGGGGAAGCACACAACGTCTGCCCAATCAAAAGATGTACTCCCGGCTCTCAAGATGTAGGCAGAGCCAAAGCCCTTCTAGTGATGCCCATATAACTGTCTGGCAACAACGGCACTGTCACGCCAGAGCATAAAAATTGAATCAGCTGCAAAGGTACCGTTTCCTCTTTGTGAATGTGAGCTGCTGGCACATGAAGCAGCAGGCAGTGGTCCACGGGACTGCTGCTTGCTCCACCCAAATGATACTTGGAGAATGCCCATTGTATTTTTAATTGCAGCCCCCTCAGTTAAGGCACAGTGGATGGAATAAAAAAACAAAAACGGTCATTAAGTTATGTATAAGCATGGATGGAGGTCCGCTGTACGTAGCAGACATCCAGCCTGGCATTCACATTAGTTCTGTGAGCTTCACAAGCAGAATCGGGCATCACGAATATTAAGGGCAGGATTCTGTGAACCTTACTCAACGGTTTCTTTGCACTCGACAGATTTGTACATCCATCACAAGCGCAAAGTGAAGAAAGCGTTCCAAAGCAGTTGGTGTGCATAAACCCAGGCTGTTTTACTTCCAGACCTTTAGTAACTTAGGCCCAAAAGGCCTTTAAGAACTTACCACAACCAATATAAAGTTATGCAAATTATGATTTATAGGAGCATATTTCACTATGGAATTAGACTTTGTCTACTAATCGGATTATCTTCAAGATAGAAAACAATTCCCGTTATTTTGCTTTGACACTACAGAGAACAATCTGAAATTGCTATGGCCTTCACTGGTCTGAGGATTACTATCAGAGCAGCTATGAGGTTTTCAAAGAGTCTGAAAAATATTCAGGCTGTACTAAAGGTCTGTCCGTGTAGACGCACTTACTAGCCAGGAATTGAAGAGCAAGAGTTGGTATCACAATGCCTGGTATATGTAGAAGGAGCAGGAGACTAAAATGTTACATCACACGAAAATCTTAATTTTATCCTAAGAAGGACGTCCTGGATAACCAGCATAGACTAAGTAAAGAGCTTTTAAAGCGCACGAATGCCGAGGAGTCTTGGCGCTGGAGATCGTAGAGAAACGAAATGAAACCAGGAGTTACCCGGTCAGTCCTGAGAAGGGAAGAGCCAAGTTTTGACCAAACTCCTAAACTGAGGTCTAGAGGATTGAAGCCTAATGTTGAGTGGTAACTCATTCCAGAGCTTGGACGCTAGATATGAGAGACATCTGCCTACCCATCTTGACTTTAGGAACCCGGACCAGAGCTTTATTAGCCGATCTTAGAATTTGGTGGAGGTGTACCATTGGAATAGTTTATAAAAATCTATTGGCCCTCCCCCATAGAGGGCTTTATGGACCAGACAGTGTCTTAAACTCTGTACGCTGCTTAACTGGAAGCCAGTGGAGATTCCTAATAGCGCCAGAAATATGGTTATATTTAGGGATAGTCAGCAAAGTTCGGGCTGCAGCGCTCTGCAAAGATTGCAGTTTTGACAGTGGACGTTTGTCAACGCCCAAGTACAGAGCGTTGCAATAGTCTATAGGGGAAAAAATAAGGGCTACCACAACAGTTTTCCTCAGACCCAGAGGAAGAAATGGTAGGATTTTACGCAACATTTTTAAAAGGAAGTAACAGGCTGAGGTCACCTGGTTAATCTGCCCTGAGAAGTTAAGCTGTACATCACAGAGAAAACCTAGATTTCTCATTTTGTCTACAAGTTCCGGACAGGCTCCTGCCACTGCTGGCCACCATGCTGGATTCCAGATAGGAGGACCATTTCCAAATTCCATAACCACCGTCTGGTCCTTATTTAATTTTATATTGGTCTTGTGCATCTATTCCATGATGTGCCCAGGACAGCTGTGGAATCTACCCGCCACTGGATCCACCGTTGAGGAGATGGAAATGATAATTTGAGTATCGTCTGCATACGATACTAACGAGAAGCCTTGGTCCCGGATTAGTTTAGCCAGCAGTGTCACATAAATATTGAATAATGCTGGCGAGAGTGCGGAACACCACCAGGGAGATAGAATCTGTCGGATTCAAGATTATCGCAGCACACCCCCTGTTCTCTGGCTGTCAGGCAAGAAATGAGAAGTGTTAGCACGGTGTCCTTAATACCTATTGCCTTCAGCTGTTGCGCAAGTACTGTATAATTAACCATATCGAACGCGGCTGATAGGTCAAGTAGGATAAGGACAGCTATGCCACCCCTGTCAATTCTCCAACGGATTTACTCAGTGGCCATTATTAGTGCAGACTCCATAGAGAGGCCCGATCAAAAGCCATGTTGGGTGGAATCTAGGAGATTGTTTGTATCCAGGTAATCAGTTAGTTCCAAGTTAATGGATTTTCCAAAATTTTGGCAGGTAGGGGCAGACAGGAAATCGGACGGTAGTTTATTACTTCAAATAGATCGAGGGACGGTTTCTTTAGGATGGGTCCGATACAGGCTTTCTTCCAGGAAACCGCCTCTCCTGATAACATTGTTCAGGAGGGGGGCTAGTAAGACACAAACTTTGTCCGATTGACCATGAATGATATCCGGAGGGCATGGATCGGTCGGAGATCCCGACTTAGTGGCCAGTAACAAGTCATTAACTGTGTCCACTGTTAGAGACGAGAAGCTAGTCAAATGGCTAGTAGTAGATGAAACGTCTTCTGTTGATTGAGTCTGAAATGGCAGGGCCAGAACTGACCCTCTAGTTCCTCATATATTGTTTGAACCTTTGAAAGAAAGTAGCCATTTTATCACAGAGAACTTCATCAGGGGCAAATAAGTTCCCCTGTTGGAGCTTAGATAAGGCAGTGACGGTCTTAAAGAGCTCTCTGGCGGAATTCTTTGCCCCCTCTACTTTACTAGTAAGTAGATCTTTTTGGAACTAATGATGGCTGCTTTATATTCGGTTAGTGCACAGTTACAGTTATTTTTACCCACCATGCTATAGTCCACCCTCCATACATGTTCTAAGCGTCTACATCTGGATTTTAAGGTTTTCGGCTCAGAATTGTACCACAGGGCAGAGGGTTTATTCCTTCGTTGTTTAACTATTCTTTCTGGTGCCAACTTATTCATGGCTGGCCTTATCCAATTATCATAACTTTCGGCCGCCATGTTGGAGTCCGATGCCAAAGTCGGCATGCTGTTGTTAAGCATGTCTATTAAGACATCAGACCTGATTTTACATCAGGACCGTACTTTAGTCAAGCAACACAAGTGTGTGTTTTTAGTAATGTATTGATGAGCGTATCAGTGATGTGTCCTAGTTGTGTGGATTATTGGGTATATTATATGTATGCCAGGGGTTTAATTGTTCATGTATGTCTGGAGCACTGTATGAAGAAGTTGCAGGAAAATGGTGCTGGCAGCCAAAATGTGATACAAAGGGGAAAGAAGCCTTAATATAAGCTTCCTCACTGAACAGATCTGCGGTACCCTCAGAGGTAAACAAATTTTGCTGTAAATACCTTTGCTTATATTATGTGGATAAAGAAATGCCCAGAGAAAATGCGTGAGGTATGCGCATCACGAATCCAAAATACTTTCATTTAACACAACCAACCAATGTATTATGTCCACACGAAGATAAATATACGGAAAAAGTTTAAGAAAAATGACAAATTAAGGGAACTGGCATTCAAAGGTTATAACGAAATCAAAATAAATCTATGGGAAATTACAGAAGGTAAACATGCTTCAGTTTTGCTGTGAACTCTTATGGCAGACAGAAGCAGTATGACACAAAGGGTGCCCAAAAGAGAATTTCATACTGCCCCAGTCCAGCAAGTCTTTGGGGCTGGAGAAGGCCTATTTTGGGGAGCGGAGGATTGTAAACTTATCAGTGGGAGCTTGCAGAAATTAGTTGGATGCTTATTTCCCAAAACATTACCCTGTCAGCACAAAACGTCAGACGCAGGACTGATCTGAAACCAGTACAGCAGGTCCTTCAGCTTGCCAGCTGTCTTTTTTTTCGATTTATTCTTCCGGACACTTTAAAAAGGTGAGCACCAGTGAATCCAGTTTGCTAAGCACTTCCATTAATATGGTAATCAATTCAGGAGTCAACAGCTCTCTCTGTTTTAAGGTCTTCCCAGGCTTCCCAACACTTCTGTTTGAGGAGTGAGTAGAAAGGGTAAAGAGCTAGTCAGAGGTAAGGGAGCTTGGTATAGTCTCTAGGTAAGACCATGGACTCTTGTAGCCTTGTTGTGAAGGGTAGTGAGGAAGCGGGTAGATGCTGGTGGATGTGGGAGAATCATGCATGTTAATGGGAGATGCTGAGAGACCTAGCTTATGTGCCTTTAAGTCAAGAGTACGGTGCTGTAAGTGGGAAGAAATGATCTTGTGGTAATGAAGGTGCTTTAGCCCCCCACAAAGTAGGTAGGAAACACTATATGTATATATGCGCACTAGAAGACATGAAAGGAATGATTTATAATGGCACGTTTACATGCATATTGCACTTTATTCATTGTATTGTTTGACGAGATGAATGATCAGGCACAGTGAAATTTCATATGTGGTAATATGAATAGGAGGGGCAGTGCTGATATACGGGCATTACTTACTGTGGGGGTGGCCAAGAGCGTTTGTGGACCCACAGTGGAGAAGAGATTCTACATAAATAAAGTAAAACTTACAATATTGGTCATCCATGGCATACATGCACTTTAACTTATGCTGTCCACCTGGACTAAATTATGGGTGAAATATTGCCAAATCTGAAACTGAGTGACGATTATGCCAGCTTGCATTAGACTTCAGTGATCAGTATGTTCACTGCACGGGATTAGTTGAAAATGTTTAAAATTATGAAACCATGAGAGGAAAGGTGGTGTACAAGAAGATGTTGATGATACAGAATGGCGATATAATTTTATTTGGAATGCAAGATGAATTGATATTAGCTGTGTCTTGTTTTGGGGTGATGGAGTTTTTTCTTTTCGTACTTGTGCGAACATTTATAGTACTTTTGCAATGAACACGTTGAAATTAAGTGTGTTAAATGCTATACTGCGCCTTCCATGCGCAGTGTCCCGCCATTCTGGTCTTCATCTCTATGATGAGGGAACAAGTTAAATACTCTGACATGGTGTGCATGTCATGTGATCAAGGCCGCCCTTGATGGTCAGAACGCAGACATGGTGCTTTTATGAATTAAAGTTTTGAACCATACTGGTGTCTGCATCGATCCTTTCCAAGACGAGATTGCTTGGTGCTATATATATATATATATATATATATATATACATATACATATACATATATATATATATATATATATATACATATACATATACATATATATATTTTCACTGAAAAACCATAGGTTTCAGACACGTTATAGTTAGAAATTAGCATTTAAAAAACCTTTAAAATTCACTGAAAAAACCATAGGTTTTAGGGACAGTTATAGTTAGTTGGACATTGCACTCGTACAAAACCCGTGAAATTCCCCCGTTATAGTTAGTTCAGCTAACTATAACTCGCGCCCCCGCAATGCACTGCTGATGACGTCACATATTACATCACTCATGACATGGTCAGTGACATCACTGATGACATCATCCAGTGACTGTGTTTCTGTAAAGTTTAAATATTTTTAATATATATAGGGAAAGGCGTATTGAAGAATGAGTGGGTGTATAAGTGTCTGTATGGATGATTTAGTAGGTGCGTGACTAATTCTATAAGTGAGTGATTAAACGTATCTTACTGAATGCATGGGTTAGTGACTAAACTGGGTGAATGTCTGCATCTGTCTGTTGCTGGGTAAGTGGCTGCATGGGTTTGTGAATAGCTACACGAGTGTCTATAAGAGTTATTGATTTGTTGTCGGAGTATCTGTATGGGTGCCTGAGTGTTTGTGTGGATGGGGTGTGTGCGACTGTGCATAGATGTGTGATTGGGTGATTCACTGGGTGGATGGTTTAAAGAGTGCATCTGTGATAGACTGTATGGGTGGGTAAGTGTGTGTAAGAGTGTGTTAGTGAGTGAATGTATGTCCCAGTGGTACATGCGTGAGTAACTACATATGTGAAAGGCAGTATATATGTGTGTTAGAGTATATAAATAGCTATAAGCGAGAGTGAGTGATTGTGATAGTGGCTGTATGGATGAGTGTGTGCTTGTATCAGTGATTGTATAAGAGCGTAACAATGTGCTAGTATTTGTATGATTAAGTGAGCTGGTGTGTGTATAACTGTATAGGTGAGTAAATGGCAGTGTGTTTAATTATTTGCATGACTGACTAGGTGTGTGAGTACCTCTATGGATGAGTGGCGGTGTTTGAGTGTCTATATAGGAGTAAGAGTGCATATGATAGTCCTGTACTGAGTGACCATAAGTATGAGTGACTGTACGGGTGAGTGAGTGGATGTGTGTGTGTAGTCCTAAGAATCAGTGAGTGGGTATGTAGTTATTGGTGTTGGAGTGTCTATGGTTTTGCGAATGGCAGTCTGTAATTTAGATTGGGTGTATCAAAGGTTATATTAGGGTGTGAAGAGCTGCATCAGATTATCACGTGGATGATGTCATCAGTGATGTCATTTGAGATGTCATCAGTGATGTCATCAGTGATGTCACTGACCATGTCATGAGTGATGTAATATGTGACGTCATCAGCAGTGCATTGCGGGGCGCGAGTTATAGTTAGCTGAACTAACTATAACGGGGAATTTCACGGGTTTTGTACGAGTGCAATGTCCAACTAACTATAACTGTCCCTAAAACCTATGGTTTTTCAGTGAATTTCAAAGGTTTTTTAAATGCTAATTTCTAACTATAACGTGTCTGAAACCTACGGTTTTTTCAGTGAATTTCAAAGGTTTTTTAAATGCTAATTTGTAACTATAACGTGCCTGAAACCTACGGTTTTTTCAGTGAATTTCAAAGGTTTTTTAAATGACATTTTTTAAATGTATTAATTTTTATATTAATTTTTTTCATACTGATTTACTACATTTTTAGAAACAATTTCTTTACATATTTTATTTTTTAAATTACATTGTAATTACATTATACATTACAAAAAATACTCTCAGAATGAATTACTTTAGTTTAAATACTTTGCACATAGGCAATAGACTTTTAAGTACAGTAGTTACAGTTGTTGCAATGGGCAACACATTTTCAAACACAATGCAACATTCAGCTCAATGTGAATTTCTAGTTAAATGCAATTAGTTACTTTATGGATTACTTTTCTAACCACAGGACTGGATCCTAGATTCAGTCCTGGGACATCTCCTGTAAACAATTGAGTAAAAGCGTTTTGGTTACAGTCGTGATTTTTAAGGAATATTATTGTATTTTAAAAGTTGACACTTTGAAACTTTTCCTCATAGAATCACCAATGTTATCCTATGGAAGGAAATTCACTTAGCAGGTAAAAACTGTTATCGTTACTTTTTCTTACTCAGTGTTGGATCCTGGATCCAGCACTGGTGCATCTCCTGTAAACAGTTGAAAAAATGCGTTTAAGTCATACAGGCGATTTTTAAGGAATATTTGTAGTTTGTGAAAATCGACACTTTGAAACTTTTCTGCTGAAAACCAGACAATGGATTCCTATGGAAGAAAAGATAAGTTACTGGTAAGTACGGTTAAAATTACTTTTCAGGATTAGTACTGGGCTGAAAGATGCAGCACTGAGGTCTCTCCTGATAACAGGTGAGTAAATCGGAATTCGTATTTCGGCTGATTTTAGAGGAATATTTTAAAGTTCCAAAACTCCACACTTAGAAGAATTTCCAAGTGAAACCAGTCAATGTTAGCCTATGGAAGGAAATTCAAGTTACTGGTAAGTACGGTTAAAATTACTTTTCAGGACCAGTACTGGGCTGAAAGATACAGCACTGAGGTCTCTCCTTATAACAGGTGAGTAAATCGGAATTCGTATTTCGGCTGATTTTAGAGGAATATTTGTAGGTTTCAAAAATCAACACTTAGAAACTTTTTCAGCAAAAAGCAGGCAATGATATCCTATGGAAGGAAATTCAAGTTACTGGTAAGTACGGTTAAAATTACTTTTCAGGACCAGTACTGGACTGAAAGATACAGCACTGAGGTCTCTCCTTATAACAGGTGAGTAAATCGGAATTCGTATTTCGGATGATTTTAGAAGAATATTTGCACAATGGTGAAGGGAGGGGGCGGGGCCTGAGGTGACATCTGTGCAAACGCGCCCCGTGGCGTGTTTTAAGTCGGGGGATTAACTCCCCTTGAATCCTGAGGGTCCCTGGGGGCCAACTAGCCCAACAGGTATATCCAAAAAGCGCCACAGAGCTGCGTTGCAGAGAGGTGTAAAAAGGGGCATGGCCTCTGTACACCTCTCTGCAACGCAGCCCCTGGCGCATACTTGAGGTTCCTGGTGGGCTAGTTGGCCCCCAGGGACCCCCAGTATTCAAGGGGTCGTTCCCCTCTCTGCAAACGCGCCAGGGGCGCGTTTGCAGAGTGGTGAAGGAAGGGGCGGGGCCTGCGGGCCCGATCGTTTTTTGTTTTTTGTCGTCCCCTGAAGGGGGCTGTGTGGCCCCCCTTCCTTTTTCCTGTTTTGGGCCCTGGGGACCCCATCCCCAGGGCCTTACCCTTTTTTTTTAATTAAAATGTAAAAAAAAAAAAAAAAACGGGAAGGGGGCCGCGTGGCCCCCCTTCCCTGGGCCTGTATTGGCCCTGGGGACCCCATCCCCCGGGGCATGGCCTCTATTTCTACATTTTATTCTTTGGAGGGGGGCTGCGTGGCCCCCCTCCTCTGGCCATTTAAGGCCCCGGGGACCCCATCCCCCGGGGCCTGGCCTCACGTTGGAGACTGTGGGGGGGTCCCCAATCCCCCCACAGTCCCAGCCGGCTCCCCGCGTCCCTTGGGAGCCGGCATTGCTTTTCCACATGGGGAGCTGCTAAGATGCAGCTCCCCATGTGGAAAGCAGTCGGCTTTGGATATTGGAAGAGAGAGCAGGTTGCCCTGCTCTCTCTTCCAATATCCAAAGCAGTTTGCTATGGCAGGACGGGAGCCGCGTGGCCTCTGCCATAGCAAACTACATTAGGCACCCCGGGACACTGCAGGAGCCGGCCCTGGGGGGTGGCGGTCCCCAGGGCCATCAAGGGCTCCAGGAGGGGGGCCGCGCGGCCCCACTCCCTTAAATTGCACAGCCCCGGGAGGTGGTGGTCCCTGGGGCTCTGGGGGTCCGTAATGGACCCCCACATTTATTTTATAAGTGCCCCGGGGAGGTGGTGGTCCCCGGGGCGTGTGGGGGGGCTGGAGCCCCCTCCCACACCTTATTTAAATAAAAAAAAGCCCCGGGGGGTGGCGGTCCCCGGGGCTGCGGGAGGGCAGAAGAGCCCTCCCGCACCATTTTCTATAAAGCCCCGGGGGTGGCGGTCCCCGGGGCTTGGGGGGCCCTTGAGGCCCCCCATACAAACAATATACCCACCCCCACCATGCCCCCGGGACTTGGGCCACCCGGGGGCAAATGCAATCGAGCGCGGGAGACTGCGCTTCGATTTTTTTTTTGGCAGGATTTGCGCACCCGGCGCATCCTGCCGATTTTAAATTTTTTTTTTTCTTTTTTGCCCAGGGGGTCCTTGTGGGACCCCTGAGCAAACCTAGGGGTCAGGGTGTTTCTACCCTGCCCCCTTTGTGCGCTTTGCGCACTTGTTTCTGTCCCTCGGTTCTACCGAGGGACAAAATGGCTGCCAACATTTCCTGAATCGGAATGTTGACAGCCAGCTGACAGCCAATTAACATGCAGCTCGTGATCAGGACGGTGCGCGCAGGGTGCGCTGAGGGTACGCGGACCCTACTCGGCCATAGATATATATGTACTTTTACTTTTGATTTTCTCAGCAACTACTGAACGGATTTACACCATTTAACAAAAGGGTTCTTTCTGAACCAAGAACTACCTCTTTGCCAAATTTGGTGTAATTCTGTTCAGCAGTTCGGGCTGTAGCCGTGTCTAAAGTTTCCTATGGAAAATTGCATGGGGAAAACGCGTTTTGGGACCCCTCTTTTTCTCGGCCCCGCATGACGAATCCCCCGAGACTTTCAGGGTAGGAGCGGACCGGAGCGCCCCACAAAGTTTGAAAATTTTGCGAAGATACGTCAACCGGCAAGAGAGTTATTTCAAATAGAATGTCGCGGATTTCCTATGGATAATAGGTTGTAACTATAACTATCTACTGGCGACCGCCAGTAGGTGAGTGTGTGTGTGTGTGTGTGTGTGTGTGTGTGTGTGTGTGTGTGTGTGTGTGTGTGTGTGTGTGTGTGTGTGTGTGTGTGTGTGTGTGTGTGTGTGTGTGTGTGTGTGTGTGTGTGTGTGTGTGTGTGTGTGTGTGTGTGTGTGTGTGTGTGTGTGTGTGTGTGTGTGTGTGTGTGTGTGTGTGTGTGTGTGTGTGTGTGTGTGTGTGTGTGTGTGTGTGTGTGTGTGTGTGTGTGTGTATATATATATATATATATCTTGGTGATGTATGTATAGTCTGGGTAGTCAGAGGCTTGAGACACTCAGTTTTGTACATCTGATTTTCTTTTTGAAATGGTGCAAAAGCTGCATAAAGTTGTAGCCCAAGCACAACATCATTTGTGATAAATAAAAAATCCGTATTTATGGTTTCAGACTGAACTGCCAGTCATTTATGCTGGAGTCGTTTGGTAATAACTCAAAAATAATATACCCTCTGTTCTCTAAATTTTTTATAGTCTATTTTTTTACGGCATATAATCACCTTTTATTGTTACAATAGACAGCACCTGAAATACACCCCCACTTAACCAGATGGTGGCTGGTCCAATACCCTAGTAGTCTGAATGCAGGACAAAGGGTTACAAACATTGAGCAATGTGCAGGGTGTCTTAGCAGGGGCCTCTTATTTTGACAGATTATGTGAGTGGAGGGCACTCCTGTTTCGTTTTCCCTCTCAACTCCTTCCTTGTTATGATACTGCTTAACCCCTTCGGTGCGGCGGACGGCCGGGGGCGTCCGAAGCACCAGGGCTCATGTGCGTCGGCGGCCCCCGGCTGTCCTAGCACATGGCACAGGGAATCACTCTGGTGCGGGCACCAGAGGGATTCCCTTTCACCCCCCAACAGCCTCGGGAGCTGGGGAAGAGGTTCCCCAGCTCCCGAGGCTGCAGCTTTGGTTTCCCTGAAATTACGATCAGCGTGCACGTGGCGCTGACGTCATTTCAGTGAAACCGAAACTGAAATGAGCCAAGAGGCTCATTTCAGTTTAAGCTCTACGTGCCCAGGGGGCTATCTCAGCCCCTGAGCACGTAGAAAGACGGAGAGGTATCATTGGAAAGGGGAGAATCTCCCTTTCCAATGGTACCCTCCCTAGTGGATCCCTGCTTGGGGATCGCCTCAGGAGGGCGATCCCCAAGCAGGGATCCACCCACTAGCCACCAGGGAGGGGAGAGCGGCCCCTTGGGCAAGGGCCTTTGCTCCCCCCCAAAATTGGGTACATTCAGTCTTTCTGCAGTAGCCCCCCAATCTGCCCCCCCAGGGGCGGCAGAAAGCCCCCTAGAAACCAGGGATTTTTTATGGCAATTTCAATTAGGGGTGGTGGCTGCCCAAAACGAGCAGCCAATGCCCCCAACCCCTGCAAAAATTAGTGTCTTTCTGCCCCCCCCCCCCGGGGGGGGGGGGGGGAGAAAGCCCACTAGACCCCAGGGATTTTTTTTGAGCAAATTTGAATTAGGGGTGGGGTTGCCCAAAACTGGCATGCCAATGCCCCCATCCCCCTCCCGCACAAATTGCAGTCTTTCTGCCCCACCCTGGGGGGCAGATGGGGACAGTAGCCCCCAATCTGCCTCCCCGGGAGGGGCAGAAAGCCCACTAGACACCAGGGTTTTTTTTCCCCCTCGATGAATTTAGGGGTGGGGGTTGCCCAAGATGGGCATGCCAATGCCCCCACCCCTCCCCCCCCACAAAATTCCAGTCTTTCTGCCCCCCTGGGGGGGCAGATGGGGCAGTAGCCCCCAATCTGCCCCTAGACGCCAGGGATTTTTTATAGGCCCGGGGTGGGGGCTGCCCGGAATGGGAATGCAAATGCCCCCTACCCCCCAAAGAAAACAAAAGACTTTCTGCCCCCCAGGAGGCAGATGGGGGCAATAGCCCTGATCTGCCCCCGGGGGCGGAGGCAGAAAGCCCACTAAGCGCCAGGGATTTCTTCTTTTTTTTTTTATATATAGGTAGGGGTGGGGGCTGCCCAGAATGGGCTTGTCAATGCCGCCCCCCCCCGAAAAAAATGCTAGTCTTTCTGCCCCCTGGGAGGCAGATGGGGCAATAGCACCTTATCTGCCCCCCACTAGCCACCAGGGATTTTCTTTTTCTCCAAAGTTCGGGGTGGGGGCTGCCCAGAATGGGCATGCCAATGCCCCCACCCCCAAAAAAAGATGCCACAGTCTTTCTGCCCCTCCCAGGAGGCAGATGGGGGCATTAGCTCCTGATCTGCCATGCTGGCTTTTTTATACGTAGGGGTGGGGGCTGCCCAGAATGGGCATCCCAATGCCCCCCCCCAAAAGAATAGCCACAGTCTTTCTGCCCCCCTCGGGGGCATATCGGTGCAATAGCCCCCCAATTGCCCCCCTCCCCAGGGTGGCAGAAAGCCCACTAGGCACTGACTTTTTTTCAGAATGTGCCTACCTTTGGATTTTGGGTCCTAGCGCAGCCGGCACCCAGGGAAACATAGCAAACCTGTATATTTTTGAAAACTAGACACTAAGGGGAATCCAGGATGGGGTGACTTGTGTGGCTCTCACTAGGTTCTGTTACCCAGAATCCCTTGCAAACCTCAAACTTAGTTAAAAAAAAAAAAGACATTTCCCTCACATTTCTGTAATGGAAAGTTCTGGGATCTGCGTGGATCCACAAAATTCCACCCACCACGCATTCCCCAAAGTCTTCCGAAAAAAATGGTACCTCACTTGTGTGGGTAGGCCTAGTGCCCGCAACAGGAAATGGCCCAAAACGCAACGTGGACACACCACATTTTTACAGTGAAAACTGACCCTTTTTTTGCAAAGTGCCTAGCTGTAGATTTTGAACCCTAGCTCTGCCGGCACCTAGGGAAACCTAGCAAACCTATACATTTTTGAAAACTAGACACCCAGGGAAATCCAGGTTGGGGTGAATTGTGTGGCTCTCACCAGGTTCTGTTACCCAGAATCCCTTGCAAACCTCAAACTTTGTCAACAAAAAAAAAAAAAAAAAAAAAAAAGGAAAATGCTACTTACCAGTATGCATCTGTTCTTGGCATGTAGAGCTGCAGAGATTCACACTATGTGCATAGATTGCCATCTGGTGTTGGGCTCGGATGCTTGCACCTTGTTGTTGTCTTGGAAGAAGTCTTTGTAGTCACGAGATAGGTGACTCCTCCCTTGGACGATAGTGCGCATGGGCATCGACTCCATCCTCAGATTGTTTTTCGCCATGAAGGAAATGATGGAGTTTGTAAGAAACAGAAAGAGGTCCATGAGAATGTATCTAAGTAAGATAACACTGGAACAGATACAGGTTCCGGGGAGGTGGGTGGGCGTGTGAATCTCTGCAGCTCTACATGCCAAGAACAGATGCATACTGGTAAGTAGCATTTTCCGTTCGAGGCATATGAGCTGCAGAATTCACACTATGTGCATAGACTGTACAGTAGTGTCTCCCCTAGCGGTGGTTGCCTGTATCTGTTGCAGTAGTTTGAAAAAGTGTTTTAAGAACAGCTTGGCCTACAGAAGCTTGTTGCTTTGCCTGCACATCTACACAATAGTGTTTGGTGAAGGTGTGTGTAGTAGACCATGTTGCTGCCTTACAAATGTCTTCTAGGGGAATGTTCCCCAAGAATGCCATGGAAGCCCCTAGTTTGCGTGTTGAATGCGCTCTAGGGGAATTGTTAACGTACGTTTTGCTTTTTGGTAGCATATTTGAATACATTTTACTATCCATCTGGCAATTCCAGCTTTGGAAATAGGACTGCTTTTATGAGGTGGACAAAAGGCTATGAATAGTTGCTTTGTTTTCCTAAAGGCTTTAGTCCTGTCTATATAGTAAAGTAGAGCTCTTTTGAGGTCAAGGGTGTGAAGAGCTCTTTCTGCTACAGAATCAGGGTTCTGGAAAAATACTGGTAACTCTACTGATTAAGGTGGAAAGCAGAGATTACTTTGGGAAGGAATTTTGGATTTGTCCTAAGAACCACCTTGTTATGATGTATTTGTAAGAATGGTTCTTGTATGGTTAAAGCCTGGATCTCACTTACTCTTCTGAGAGAGGTGATTGCAACAAGGAAGGCTACTTTCCATGTTAGGAATTGTAATTCGCATTTGTGTAAAGACTCAAATGGGGGATCCATGAGCCTAGTAAGAACAATGTTTAGGTTCCACACTGGAGAGGGTGGCAGTCTAGGTGGAATAATTCTTTTGAGGCCTTCCATAAAGGCTTTGATAGCGGGTACTCTAAACAATGACAAATGTTGTCCGTTTTGTAGGTAGGCGGCTAGGGCAGCCAAATGTAATCTTATTGAGGAGTATGCCAGATTGAATCTTTGTAGATGTAGCAAATAGCAGATACCGTTCTGAATTGAAGCATCTAACAGGTGAATTTTGTTATTGTTGCAGTAAATAACGAATCTTTTCCATTTAGCTGCATAGCAAGCTCTAGTAGTGGGGCGTCTGGCTTCTTTAATAATGTTCATACAGTCGGGTGGGAGGTTAAGGTAACCGAACTCTAGGATTTCAGGAGCCAGATTGCTAGATTCAGTTGTGCTGGATCTGGGTGCCTTATCTCTCCATGGTTCTGCGTTAGCAGGGTTGGGGAGAGAGGTAGTTTTTGGTGTGGAACGAGTGAGAGTTCCAGGAGTGTTGTGAACCATGGTTGCCGTGCCCATGTGGGAGCAACTAGGATCATTTTGACAGACTTTTTGAGCTTGCGTACTACTAGTGGAATGAGTGGGAGTGGCGGAAAAGCATACGCAAATCTGCCTGACCAGTTCATCCCTATCGCATTGCCCTTGGACAACGGGTGTGGGAACCTGGCGGCGAAGGTTGGGCATTTTGTGTTTGCATGGGTGGCGAATAGATCTATGTCTGGTTGGCCCCACATGTGGAAGAACGGTTGAAGAACTTGTGGATGAAGTTCCCATTCGCGTATCTGTTGAGTTTGACGACTTAACAGATCCGCTATCTGATTGTTCACCCCTGGAAGATGTTCTGCTAGAAGATATATTTTTGTGGAATGGCCCATTTCCATATACTTTGCGCTAGATGAGACAGCTGCAAAGAATGTGTTCCTCCTTGTTTCTGTATGTAATACATTGCTGTTATGTTGTCTGTGCGGACTAGGACAGCTTTGTTGAGGAGATGTGTTTGAAACGACTTTAACGCTAGAAATACTGCCAGTAATTCTAGGTAATTGATGTGGAACAGTTTCTGTTGAGTGGACCACCTGCCCTGAATTGTGTGGCTTAGGAGATGGGCTCCCCAGCCGGTGAGTGATGCGTCTGCTGTTAGCACCATCTGTGGAACTGGCTCTAGGAACGGCCGCCCTGTGGAAAGGTTTTGTATGTTCCACCACTGCAGAGAGCGATGTGTGCGGCTGTCCACCAACACCAGATCTGTAAGTTGACCTTGAGCCTGGTTCCACTGACGTGCTAAGCATTCCTGTAAGGGGCGCATTTGAAGTCTTGCGTGAGGTACAATGAAAATGCAAGACGCCATCATTCCCATTAGCTGCATAAACACGCGTGCTGGGAGAGCGTGTTGGGGCTGAAACTTGGAGATGAGGGTTTGCATACTGACTATCCTTGCTGGATTGGGGTATGCTAGAGCTTTGGAAGTGTCTATTGTGGCTCCTACATACTGATGTACGTAGGAGGGATAAAGGTGTGACTTGGTGTAGTTTACTGTGAACCCCAAGTTGTGTAGAAGCTGAATGGTTTGGAAAGTGTGGTGAACACATTGGTTGTGTGACTTGGCTTTTATGAGCCAGTCGTCGAGGTATGGAAATACATGGATTTGTTGTCTTCGCAAGTGCGCTGCTACTACTGCAAGGCAGTTTGTGAACACCCTGGGTGCTGTAGTCACTCCGAATGGAAGGACTTTGAACTGATAGTGTTGGCCATCCACTGTGAACCTTAGGTATTTTCTGTGAGCAGGGTGTATGGGAATATGGAAGTAGGCGTCCTTGAGATCTAATGAGGCAAGGAAGTCGCCTTGTTGGAGCAGTGGAAGGACCTGTTGAAGAGTGATCATGTGAAAATGATCTGACTATGTAGAGATTGAGAGGTCTGAGGTCCAGGATTGGCCTTAGGGTACCGTCCTTTTTGGGGATTAGGAAGTAGAGAGAATACACTCCGGTCCCTTGATGTTGTATGGGAACTGGTTCTATTGCATGTTTTTTGAAGCAGCGAAAGAACTTCCTGTTTGAGGGGTGCGAGATGTTCCGTGGACATTGGACGCTGTTTGGGTGGTATGTTGGGTGGGGTTGCTGTAAGTTCCAGGCAGTAACCATACTGGATAATTTGTCTCACCCACTTGTCTGTAGTGATGGAATTCCAGACAGGTAGGAACTGAGACAGTCTGCCTCCGACCGGAGTGGAATGGTCTGGAGGGAAGTCACTGCTTATTAGTGGGAGAGGCGCAAGTGTTGTTGTTACCTCAGCCTCTTCCTTTGTTGTTATTCCCCCTGTATCAACCTCTAAAATATCCCTTGTTGGGGGAAATTTGTGAGGGGTTCTTGTAGGAGGAAGAAGCAGCGACTGCACTGATGTTTTTGGATGCTCCTCTATAGAAGGAGCGTCGAAAGGAACCTCGTGTGGATGGGGACTGTAGTGCACCTATGGACTTAGCAGTCTCCGTGTCCTTTTTCATTTTTTCTAGAGCTGTATCCACAGCTGGGCCAAAAGTTGTTCTTGATTGAACGGCTGATTGAGGATAGTTGTTTGTACCTCCTGTTTAAAGCCAGAAATGCGCAACCAGGCATGCCTTCTTAGTAACACTAGTGTTAATGAACCTAGATGCGGTGTCTGCTGCATCGAGGGCACACTTGATTGATGCATTGGTTATTAATTTGCCCTCCTGAATTAAATCATTGGCCTTGGTCTTCTATTGATCAGGCAGATGTTGCAATAGGGTTTCCAGCTGGTCATAATGGGCCCTATCATACCTGGCAAGTAATGCCTGCGCATTGGCGATCCTCCAGTTATTAGCTGCTTGGGCAGCAACTCGTTTGCCGGAAGAGTCTAATAATTTGGACTCTTTGTCCGGAGGTGGAGCATCACCGGAGGTCTGAGAGTTGGCGCGTTTTCTAGCGTTGGTCACCACTAGAGAATCTAAAGGGAGTTGACCCTTGATGTAGGTGGGATCATTGGGAGCGGGTTTATATTTTTTGTCAATTCTCGGATTGAGAATTCTAGCTCTTACGGGGTCCTTGAATAAGTCTGGTGCGTGTTTAATGACGCCTTTTAACATTGGTAAAGTGTGTACAGTCCTTTGTGACTGTGCAAAGGTGTCTATCAGGAAGTCCTCCTCTATGGGGTCCGAATGCATTTGAACGCAATGGTACTTGGCAGCTCTGTCTATAAGCTGACCAAAACCAATATTGTCATCTGGGGGAGATGGCTTTGTGGGGTATGCATGAGGATCAGGAAGGTCTAGAGGATCTACTGGGTCATCATAGTCATCCCCAATTGTCCTGTGGTGTGTGTCGTCATCAGGGTCAATAAAAGGGTGATTATCTCCCCCCCCCCCCGTAAATCATCATCTTGTGGTGGTGGTGAGTATGTTGGAAGTATGGGAGAATTTGGAGAAAAGAAAGGTTCAGTAGGAAGAACAGGAGAAGAGGGTCGTAAAGGTGAAGTGGCACAGTCTCTTCTTTACAGGCACCTCAGGGATGTGTGGGGTGTCGAATTTTCTCTTGTTGTGTGGAACATTGATGATATGTCCTTATTTAGGGTCCACTTGGAGAGTTTTTGTTGTGGATCGATGGGATCTGGTCGAAAAAGTTCTTCCTGTTCGGTAGTCTCCTTCGGCGCCGATTTTTTCGGGTCCGAGCGATGTTTAGATTTCTGCTCTGGAGCCTTGGAAGGGGTTTTGGATCCTTCGGCTTCGAGGTGGAGACGGAAATCTTTTCGGTTCCGAAGATTTTGGTTTCGGATCCGAGGCCTTTTCTTTCGGCGCCGAGGTGCTCGGTGCCGATGGCTTTTTGGGGATTGCGAGAGCAGGACGAGCTCCTGGCTTCGGTGCTGATGGTGTCTGCGGGGCGGTGATATGGGGCTTGCTCTGTCCCGAGCCGCCGGAAGGCTTATCCTTTGTCTTCGGAGCCGGGCCCGGGGCTTCTGAAGCTTTGTTTCGGTCGCGACTGGGGCCAGTAGGCGAAGTCTTGACCGGAGCCTTCTTTTTTTGAGGTGGGGTTGGGGTAGGGGCAGTTGTACTCACTCGTTGACCTGGAGTGATGTGGTCGTCAGAGTCGTCTGCCTCGGAAACGATTTGCAGGTCCTCCGAATCATCCTCCGGGACTTCGGGGCCTTCGTTGAAGATGTCCTCCGGCACCGGAGCTGCTCGTTGCGCCATAACGTGTCGTTGGGCCCGGCGATCACGGATAGTCTTTTTTGATCGAAAGGAGGCGCAGGCCTGGCAATTATTCTCGTTGTGCTCGGCCGAGAGGCAGAGGTTACAGACCTTGTGTTGGTCGCTGTGTGGGAATTTAGCTCCACACTGGGGGCATTTTTTAAATTGAGTCCTTTCCATTAGCCGTAGGCCCGAAAGGCGTCGATAGGCCCATCGGCCCGCGTCGACGACCGGAATCGAGGAGCGCATCGAAGAGCACGCGAACGAAGACAATACCGTCGAGTTTTTTTGATGTTTTGCGCTTCGAAAGTAGAGTACGGAACCGGAGCGCAGAAGTTACATCCGAACCCGATGGCGGAAAAAAACAATCTGAGGATGGAGTCGATGCCCATGCGCACTATCGTCCAAGGGAGGAGTCACCTATCTTGTGACTACAAAGACTTCTTCCAAGACAACAACAAGGTGCAAGCATCCGAGCCCAACACCAGATGGCGATCTATGCACATAGTGTGAATTCTGCAGCTCATATGCCTCGAACACACATTTTCCCCACGTTTCTGTGATGGAAAGTTCTGGAATCTGCGTGGGACCACAAACTTCCACCCACCCCGCATTCTCCAAAGTCTCCCAATAAAAATGGTACCTCACTTGTGTGGGTAGGTCAAGTACCCGCGACAGGCAAGGGCCCAAAACGTATTGTGGAGACATCAAAATTACCCATCACAAAACGACCTGGTTTTGCAAGGGGGGGCACCTGGGTTTTTGGCCCCGGGCTCAGCAGCCATCTAGGGAAACCTACCAAACCCACACATTTCTGAAAACTAGACACCCTGGGGAGTCCAGTGAGGTATGGCTTGCGTCGATCCCCCCCAACGATTCCCTACCCAGAATCCCCTGCAAACCTCAAATTTAGCTGAAAAAACCACATTGTCCACATATTTTTGTGTGGAATCACCGTGCCGGCACAAATGTCCTACCCCACAGCGTTCCCCTCAGTCTCCCGAGTAAAATGATACCTCACTTGTGTGGGTGGGGCAAGGACCTGTGACTGGGAAGAGCCCAAAACATAGGGATTAAGGGTATAGCACCGAGAATTCTAAGCGCTACATTTTTAAAAAAATACGTTTTTAGCCAATTCTGCATTGGACACCCACACGTGAGGTATCATTTTACTCAGGAGACTGAAGGGAACGCTGTGGGGTAGGACATTTGTGCCGGCACGGTGATTCCACACAAAATTGCTGTTGCGGACAAGAACGTAGCGGGAGCTGCCGCAAAGTCAGACCAACTGGTGATTCACCTTGGGCAGGCCTACAGGCAGGTTGGTCCTGGTCTCCTCTAGGATTTCAGACCCGCTTTTAGCAAAAAATCTTCAAAGTCCCAAGTTTTGGAGTTTGGCTATCTGGACACCTTTATAACCATTTCCAAGAGCCCGGGACTGGAAGGCACCACTTGGGTCTGGTCTGACTCAGGCTGCGTCCAGGTATGGGTTCGAGAGGTTTGGAGCCTATTCTGTCCCTGAGGCTCTAATTAGGGGGCCAGACAACAAGCCCTTGGAGTCACTCTGGTAGCCCTGGGTTCAAGAAGTGGAACAAGGCACAGCAGGGCAGGCCTCCAACAGTTCAAGGCAGGCTTCTGGAAGCAGAGCAGTCCATCCAGGTGCAGCAAAGCAGTCTTCTGAAGTACACAGCAGGCCACAGCAGCAGGCATTCCTCTGAGAGTCTTTCCACAAGTCAAGAACGTGAACTGAAGAGTGGGTCTGAAGGCCTTATTTTTATGCCTGGTGCCTTCTTTGAGGTACAAGGTTCTAGAGAATTCCCTTTGAGGTGCTTGGAGTTTCATGCTTCCCCTGCCCTGGTTCCAGCCTGACTGTGAGAACAATGAGGTAGTGTGAAGTTATTTGTGTAACGGCAGGGAACAGTCTATTGATTTGTAAGTGGAGCTGTGTCCAACTCCGCCCCCTACTCCATCCTGCCAGTGATGGCCCATCCAGGCACACCTATTCCCTCTATTGTGTGGCTGTCTGAGAGGAATAAACAAAGTCCAGCTGCCAACTACAACCAGTCATGTGACCCAGGAACAGACTGCAGGCACAAAATAGTTAAGGCAGGAAAATGGCAACTTTCTAAAACTGGCATTTTTAAAATTGTAACTTACCATTAAAGAGGGTTTTAAATCACAATTTCTTAGACATCAATCAGGCCGCAATGGCAGACCTGCGGCCTGATTGATGTCTGAGAAATTGTGATTTAAAACCCTCTTTAATGGTAAGTTACAATTTTAAAAATGCCAGTTTTAGAAAGTTGCCATTTTCCTGCCTTAACTATTAAGGGGCTACTTAAGTGTGGCGGGGGGGACAATTAATGCTGCAGGCCCACTAGAAGTATTTAATTTACAAGCCCTGGGTATATGGTATACCACTTTACTAAGGACTTATAAGTAAATGAAATATGCCATTCAGGTATAAGCCAATTGAATCAGGTTTAAGGGAGTGAGCACAAGCACTTTAGCACTGGTTAGCATTGTTAAAATGCAGTTTCCTATGGCTAACAAAAACAAATTCAGAAAAATTGGATGCTGAAGGCAAAAAGTTGGGTGGTCACCCTGCAGTGAGGGCCAAGTCCAACACACTGCAATCATCTATTCCAGGCAGCAGCATGCAAGCCGCCTGCCCTATCTAATTTGCAGTTCCACTGCCCCATTCAAAGGTGGGGGGACAAAAAGGTTTCCACTTCCAGAGACTCAGATGCCTACACCAGGGACACGCTTGAATTGACAGCCCTAAGTAAGACGGGGTGACCGTCACTAGATTTCCATCCTCAGGACAACAAAGTCATGCAAGGTGATCCCAGGCTGGGATACCAAAAATTGCATCCACATGTAGAGAGAAAACTCACTGCATGCTAGGGTAACTATTTTTTTTCTTTTTCATAAAGAAAAACAAATACCAACCATCCTATATCATCCCTTCCTGGGAGGTAGGGATCTCCAATTTAGACGGAAGATTCTAGGTCATGGGATTGATAGCCAAAACGTCAGATGACCTGGTGGCATACTGGCGAGGGCAAAATAAGGTCCTGCATACTTGCAAATATTAATACATTGACAACAGCCAGGCCAATGCTAGGATGCAAATAAAGGGAGTTAAACAGCAGTATCAAGGAAATTGTGTTACAAATGTACAAGTTATTGACAATATGCAACAAAGTTATTAGTCATTTTTGGGGGTCACATCTCCAGAGGATAAAAACAGAAGAATACTTAATTGTACTAAGGGGGTGGGGGAGGGGAATTAAACAGCATGTGTCTACACCAGACATCTTGTAGGGAGCCAAATAACAGGTTACCACAATTTCCTACTGTCTGTCAGGCCCAAAAATCTTTCAGATACCTCCATCACTGCTTTATTTTTTTTATCTGACATCATATATTTCTTCCTTTGCTCGGTCTCCCTCCTTTCTGTCCAGCAGGCCAGATGTCATGGTTCTCTAGCCACAGCAGACTAATACTCCCCTGGTAAGGGACAAGCACTTTGTGGAAGAGTACTCCAGTTACAAGGTCCTTTCTCATTCATTCGCCTCAATTCCCTTCTTTCCTCTCTCCTGGACCTTCCTTGTCATTTCCCTAAACTCTCCTTCTCCATTACCTTCAGAGCGCCTGTTAGCAGCCTAACATACTTTATAAGCAATAAACAAAACATAAAATAGCAATGTAAATTTCCGGTCTCTAAGTAAGAGAATAGAAGAGATACAACACAGATATTGAATTAAATACTTCAGCAGAAATTAACAGGCAGGAAAACACTGCAGAGGAGCAAGTTAAGGTACCAAAGAAGACTAGAGAAAGGTGTGAGAATGGAATGAACTGCTTCTAATGAAAGCGGTAATGGATCCAACCTTCGTAACAAATCATCACCAAGAATAATTGGGTGGAAGTAACAAATGGATCAGAGTGAAACGAAATGGCCAGATTATGAGGTTTTGGGATTTCTCATGACCTGTGGGTATATACGGACCACAAATATTCCTATCTATGAAAAGATTTCACACACAGCCAAAGCTTGAGCACATATGTGGACATTATAATTCACATGGCAAAATCAAGCATTTTCATAATTACGGTTTTCAGAATTCCACATAGTGGAAAGATTGTTTTCACGAGAAGGTATCGGATGAAACCTGAATTTCGGGTCAAGTATGAGAGAGACTATAGATGTTTGCAGCAAATTAAATAGAGCGGGTGATAATGAACTACCATGGAGGTAATAGTGGTTTCCACGGTTTACTCATTTAGTGCAACTAATAGACCATTTTCATGCAGCCCTATTTTCTCGGTTTGGAAGATGCTTACATCTCTATTCGCTAAACAGCCTAGAAGGCCTTATCCTCAAATTACATTTTGGCTTAGCAGCAGAAACGTGCCCGCAAGCAAACGTGGGTCAATTTAAGGGAGCTACAGCACAGCAGCTATATACTGCAATACTCTTGAATCATTATACTAAGATTTATGCCAATTACCATCTTAACAAGGAGCGCTCAGGGGGCGTGGCCAAGATGGCGGATAGAGCAGACGCAGAGCTTTGAGCTCCGCTCTATGCCCGCCGGCAAAATCCTGCTTTCTCTTCGCCTGGCCGCTGATCCTTGCCAGGAATCGATGCGGGAGATGCCCGGCACCCGCCGGTGAAGAAAAGAAAAAAAAAGAAAAAAAAAAAAAAAAAAATCGGCGCACATCAGCGCCCCGTGAGCCTGCTGTGGGCTCCGATCTCCGCCCGCGAGTGCTCCTGGGGCCCGGAGCAGCACGAGAAGACGGAGACACCTCGGCGCGAGCCGTGATTCGGCCGCGCGGCGTCCGCAATTGTCGCCCCCCCTTTACGGCTGGGGGCCTGGAGGACCTGAGACCTGGGGTGCTGCGCCCTGTGCCCTCGCGGCGTTGCCTGTGATCCCCTCTGCCCCAATTGGACACTTGGGGCTGTGACGGCCATCTTGGGGCGAGGGGCCTGTGGTGGCTGGGCCTTTGGACGTGGCGTTGGTGAGGCGCGGACCCGTCTCCCCCTCCCCCGTTTGAGGGGCTGGGTGCGCTGTGCCCCGAGGACCGGGCTGGCGTTGTCAGCGGCCCAGAGACTCTGAAGGGCTCACTACCTGGGACCGTCGTGTAGTGGCAGGCGGAGGCGGACGGGCCCGTTGCGACGCTGCCATAAAACTGCTGCGCCTGTTGGGCGAGCGCACTACGCCTGCTGGCAGCGGTGAGTGGATCTCCGTGGGCCCCTTTTCTCCCTTATAATCCTTGCGACCTCAACGGATTGTGGGTGCGCTGCGGGTGCGCAGCTGGAGCCGCGCCACCTGCCCTGTGGTGAGTGGGACACTGGTGTATTGCCTTGGTTTTGGGGGCCTCCCTGGAGCACGGGCGGCTGGTTGTGGGCGGCCTCGCCCACAGGGTGCAGCTGGACGCATACCTCTGGGCCCTGGCTGGTGGACCGAGGGCGACACGCCGGAGTTGAACCTGTGAGTGGGACGACACGAGGCGAGTGACCTTGCGGGGACAGCGCGCCCAGTTGCGCCATACGTGGATGCCCGGAAAGCGTTGGGGGACGACAGTGGCTGCCTGAGCAGACTGCGGCTGGGGCGGTGTCTCCGATCCTGCAGAGGGACCTATTCTATGCTGGTACCCCGAAGGGCGTGAGTGAGAACAATCTGCAGCCTGGGCGATTGACTTTGCGCACCCTTTCACCTTGTTTCGATTCCTAACTGCTCCTGACCCCTGGGGGTGCGTGTCTGCCGTTGCCTGCCCTGTGGGTGCACGGGGGCGCCACCATGGGCAAACCCAGACCGGACAGACCCCAGGAACAACCTCCGGAGGTGGAGACGGCGTCCTCGGAGCGCAGGAATGCGGATCCCCCAGGGACTTCCGGCCAGGGGGACCGCTTTGATGAAATACTGGCGGCGATTCTGGACATCAAGACCACCTTGGGCTCTAAAATTGACTCCCTTAGTATCGACATGGGATACCTACGGGAGGACCATAAGAAGCTTAAGGGTAGGGTCGACGAAATGAGTCCGCCTTGGCGTCCCTGCGGTCTACAGTGGCTATGGCGTCTTCCCAATTGTGAACCCTCCAGCAGGAGGTGGACTATCTTCAGGCCCGCGTGGACGACCAGGAAGGGCGCTCACGACGCAACAACGTGAGAATCGTGGGCCTGCCCGAGACGGGCGGAGGGGCCCAGCATGGAACTGTTCCTGGAAGACTGGTTTGCACGTGAGGTCCTACAGGGAAAAATGTCCAAGTTCTTCTCTATCGAGCGAGCACATAGGGTCCCGGGGGCTCCCCGCGCCTGGCGCACCTCCTAGACCAGTGGTGGCCAGGTTCTTCAATTACCGCGACAGGGATCACGTGCTGCAGATCACCAGGACCAAAGGCCCCTGGCGAGTGAAAACGCAACAGTCCACATCTACCCGGATTATACCCCGACAGTGCAACGCCGCCGATCCTCTTTTTGGAGGTCAAAAAATGCTTACGAGATCATGAGGGTTCAATACTCCCTGCAGTATCCGGCACGCCTGCGTATCCGCCATAAGGAGGGCACGGTCTTCTGTGATACGCCGACCGATGCCTGGACTTGGGTCGACCAACAGGGCCTGGCACATGACCCCCCTGTGACGCAGTCCAACTCTGTACGACCATGGACCGTGGTACCGGCACGTGGAGGCCGAGGCGGGAACAGATCACGCCACCCAACAAAGACGCAGGCCACGCGTGAACAAGCACAAGCCATCAAGACAGTGGAACACCTGGGCTCCCCTTTATCCTCCTCTAGGCAGGACTCGGACTCTGACACGCAAATGGATCGCACACTGCAGCTTACGGACTCACAGATTGAGGCATTGTCGGGGACGGGCCCGGTCCTTACCCCGCAATCAGCGGCTGATCTAGGTTGAACTTATTGCATCTGGAACTTGATTCTTCTCCGTCGAGGCGCCTGGCAAGCCGGCGTATGTTTGATGATCGCCAGGATGATTAACGGGAGGCGGCACGGACATTGTATACAGACCTCACGCCACCTCCCCCGCCGAGTGATAAGTAGCTGATACAGCACACTACTTTACTCTTTTTCTTTTGTTCTATGTTTTAATTGTTGTGTTATTGGATTTGCAGTTTAGTGCGAATGGCCCATTGTCCGTTGACAACCAGGCCTGGGGTGGGAAGTTGGGATTTTTTTGACGCTATCATTTTTCCTCTTCATTTATGTTTGCCATTCACAAGCCCTGGTGTCGATATACCCCTGAATCCGATGGTTTGGGACTGTGTGTAGTGACAGGAATGCGGTCTATCACGTGGTGGGGGGGGGGGGGGATCTTCACACGATTTTATTATACACTTCCATAAATGGCTAGTGGGGATTATTCTTTATTGACCTGGAATGTGAGGGGACTGGCGGGATGCGCCAAGCGCCACAAAGTGTACCAATACTTACGCAGCCACAAGGTTACGTTTGCGCTACTTCAGGAGACGCATCTCACGACGCAGACGTCGCTCCGCAAGCGATGGCGGGGCATAGTCCTGGGTACGACGTATTCGGGTTACGCTAGGGGGGCGCTCATCTGGGTGGCCCCTGGGACTCCTCTCCAAATCACGCACTCCCGAGCGGACGTACAGGGTCGCTATGTCACCTTGGAGGGTGTGCTGAATGGCTCCCCCTGGCACTGGTTTCCCTGTATGCCCCGAACTCGGGCCAATCCAATTTCCTGCGGCTGCTCACGCCCTCGCTGCTTGTGGACCCCACGGTCCCCACATATTGGGGGGTGATTTCAATGGGGTGTGGGATCTTGCCACGGATCGCTCCAGCCCTCCTCTTACTGGGGCGCAGTCTATCACACTGGCACATCACATACGGGAATGGGCGCTACAATTGCAGGTCCATGATGTTTGGCGCAGATTACATCCGAGGAGGAGCATATACTCTCACTACTCGGCTCTGCATGATCTACACACACGGATTGATATGGTATTTGGGTCGGATAACGCTCTGCATAGTGTGGTGCATGCTGCGTATTTGGCGCGCGTGCTTTCTGACCACACACTCCTAGAATTTACCCTGACCTGGGGCGCACAACGCCCTGCGATCTCGACGTGGCGCCTGCCGGGGGCGGCGCTGGTTGACTCCTCCTACCGGGCCACCATACTGGAGTCCATTACTAATTATTTTGCGGAGAATGAGGGGACTGCGTCGTCGGTGGGGGTGGAGTGAGATGCCTTCAAGTCGGTTCTTAGAGGTCATGCCATCAAGACCACGTACGGGCCCGCTCGGCCCTCACTGCGGCACTGGATGCGCGCGAGTCTGAGATCCAGAGCTATGAGCGGCGGATTCAGACTGACCCCCTGCTTGCCCCCTTACTTGCCCAGGCGCGACTGACGTACAAGCAGGCGATGGATGACCTGTGTGCCCTAGATAAGACGTATTTGGCGTGCCGACATGGAGAGGGGGAGGGGGACAAGGCTGGGAGGCTCCTGGCGTGGCTCCTCCACTCCGATACCACTCAACCTTCCATTACCGCGGTATACACGAGTGCTGGGACTCTAGTGAATACGCAGGCAGCCATCAATGCCTCCTTTCACGAGTACTACACCACACTGTACGCAGCTCCGGCACCACCTGACCCTGATCGTATTCAGGAGTTTTTGGAGGGGATCCGGCTCCCGCAAATTGTCCCGACTCATAGGCCGCGCTGGAACAGCCCATTGCGCTTGATGAGATCACAGACGCCATCCAGCAGCTGGCGGCGGGCAAGACGCCAGGGACGGACGGGTGGCCGGCAGAATTTTATCGTACTTTCTCCGCACAACTGGCGCCGAGGCTGGCCAAGGTGTATGCCGAGGCCTTGGAGGCGGGTGAGTTACCACCAACTATGAGGGAGGCGACACTGGTTGTGCTGCCTAAACCAGGGCGGGATCCCCTTCTCATGGCCTCCTACCGCCCCCTGTCGATGCTTAATGTCGATTACAAGATCCTGGGGAAATTACTGGCTAATCGACTCGTTGTTCCTCTGCTGGTCCATGAGGATCAGAATGGTTTCATTCCGGGGCGCAATACGGGGTTGAATCTGCGACGGTTGTTTGCGCTCCTGGAGTGGGCGTGGGGTGGGGAGGAGCGTCCTTGGATCGCCTCGCTCGACATAGAAAAGGCGTTTGACACCTTAAGCTGGGCTTACCTCGAGGCGACCCTGAGGGGGTTTGGTATGGGTCCTCACTTTCTACAGTGGGTGCGATTGCTATACAGTGGACCGCGAGCCAGGGTGAAAACAGGCCGCACTTATTCACCGCTCCGGTCGATAGCGAGGGGGACGCGACAGGGCTGCCCCCTGTCCCAGATCCTTTTTGCTCTGGCCATGGAGCCGTTGGCATGCCGGCTGCGGGAGTGGGGTATACGGGTTGACCAACGATGGCATACCGCCTCGCTGTATGCCGATGACGCATTGATTTACCTTCGTGGCGGGGCCGCGACCCTACAATCCATCATGGCTCTTTTAAATGACCATGCAGCCGTTTCTGGACTCCAGGTTAACTGGGCAAAATCGGTGGTGTTCCCGATGACACCAATGACTCCGGCGCAGAGGCGACTAGCGCCGCTTACCCCGCTGCAGTGGTCGTTCGACACCTTTAAATATTTGGGGGTGCAGATTTATCACTTGGGATCAGACACGATCGACGGGAACCTGGGTCGAGCCATTACGCGAGCGCGCACAACCCTTCCGTTTTGGACGAGTCTCCCCTGGTCTCCAATGGGTCGGGTAACAATATCCAAAATGTTAGTTCTCCCCAGTCTTTTATATTTCTTCTGTGTACTCCCATATCGTTTACCCCGAAAACTCTTCCGTGACCTGGGTTCATTGCTGGTGTCGCGGATATGGGGTGCTTCCCGGGCTCGAGTGGCCCTCCACAAGTTATACCTACCTACCACTGTCTGACGGTGGCCTGGGCGCGCCCAGTTATGAGCGGTACTACGCGGCGGCGCAACTACAGTGGCCAATGCGATGGCTCGCCAAGAGTAGCCTCACTGAGCTGGTCTCTGGTGCCGTGACCTGGGATATCTCAACGCTCCTGGGAGTGGCTCTCGGGCACTGCCACGCCAACCCAGAGGCGACGGGGCAATTTATTGATAATCGCAGCCCGACGACACTGGGCCAGATACGTGGTGCTGAGGGGCCGACCACCGCCCTACGCCCCTAGTCTGCCTCTGGAGCTGCTCCCTGGCACGTATACCTGCCACGGACGCCCAGAACTGGGAGTGTGGAGGGAGAGTGGACTGGACGCATGGGGGGATATGTTCGCGGATTCGCAACTGTCGTTTGAAGACCTAGTGGAAACGTACGACGTGCCACAGGGCTCCTTACTGTATGCCCTACTGAGTCGCCTGTTGCAGTTCTGGGGTGCGGACGGGGGCGAGCCTGCTACTTCACATTTGTTACATACCTTACTTACACACGGCCGCGGGCGCCAGGCCATTACAGCCATATACACCTCCATTAGATTGGACGATCCCCCTCCACTGACTACCTTACGAGCGTATTGGGATGGCGAGCTCTCTATTACCCTGTCGGATAAACAATGGCAACAATGTCTTACTTACCCCAAAATTATCTCAACCAATGCCAGAGTGCAATATACTCAATTTAATTATCTTCACCATACGTATCTCACCCCTCATAGACTGGCACGTATGTACCCTACTGTCGTGGACGTTTGCCCTAAATGCAGAAATCAGGCTGCTACTTTCACTCACATGGTCTGGACTTGCGCCACCATTCGCGTTTTCTGGCAGGAGGTGGCTGCTGTGCTCACAGCGGCAGCGCGAGTGGAGGTGGAACCCCTACACTTTCTGTTGGGAGTTACGAGGCGTAGCTCAGCTCGTAAGAGTACGAACACATTTTTGGACCTTGCTTTGGGCCTGGCTAAACGGAGAATTGCCATGATCTGGAAGGCGCAGGCGGGCCCCGGGGTCGCTGTGTGGCTGCTGGACCTGCGAAGGGCGCTGGTCTCGGAATGTATGAATCAACGCGAGGCTGAGGCGCGGGCGCCGCTCCCCTCACGACAAGCTTCTGCGCAGTGGCAAGGATTTTTGACGGCGATTGAGGCTAGAGTTGTTGGGGAGGCTCCTCCCCCCTGAACCCCCCCTTAACATACATCAGTGGGGGTCCCCCCCGCTGCCCCCCCCCTCTTTGGCCCAAGCACGTCTACTCCTGCCCCCCCTTTCCCCCTCCCTCTCCCCCCATCCACTTACCCTAAGGATGTACTCTTACGGTTCCTCCCTGAGGTGCCTGGCGCGACCGCCCGCACTCCATCATGTCCCTCCACTATTGCTATTGTTCTCGCTATTACTTATTGTTTATGTTCTACCTCTTATGCACCAGATCAGCACTTGTGATCGTACTGGGCTTTACATGTACATATATACATATAGAGATCGGCTTTTGTTTCTTATCTGGGCCACAAGTGAATTGCTCTTTGTTCTCCCCCTTCTTTTGCTTTTTGTTTTCGTTTATGGTACCTTTTGTGTCCGAAATTGTGTGGTCTTTCAGGAATACACGATCTGCAACGGGCCTGGACAGGCGGAGCAATGCCCGATTCTCCTTTGTTGATATTCTTTATTGTAATTCATGCATGTTTGGTTGTGTGGCACTGCGGAGTGAAGCAGTGAGCCGCCCAGCCCAGTAGGTACGTGAATGCTAAATGATTATGACTCTTCTTCTACCCCTACCTAATGCCATTCGATTTTGTTGTTGATACATATTATCTATAGTGTATCCTGATCAATCTGCATATGTTTTGGATGTCATTTTGTTAAAATTAATAAAAATCATTCATTAAAAAAAAAACAAGAAGCGCTCAGGAAAACCCTACCCATTTACCTTGTGTTACTGCAAACAACAGCACCTCTTTGCAGTTTTTAACCTATATGGTGACAATCGGCGATGGAGATCTTTGACTAACAATTACAACTTGTTTAATAGAGCGATTCATACTGCACGTGTGTGCTGTAGGCATAAGGCTTGCCACGATTCAGACGTGTCACTAGAGATTATATATCGCTAGCTGGCGAAAATAAAAATCAACTTAATGCTACAACAGACACTGTTCACTCTCACACTTATCCTTAGTTATAAGCTGAAAGGAAAACACTTTACCATTATACTGTTTTGCTTCAGGATCTTCAACATTGATGGCAATTATTTTCCAATCTGTTTCGCCCTCGTCAATTAAGGCCAGAGTACCCAAAATCTTGACTTTAATTACCTGCCCTTGCACGCACACCTGAAAAACCGAGAAGCAGTTTAGTTATAAAGGGAAAACGGCATCACCTCTTTCCTCACAAGGTACTGCAACACCACCAAACAGATTTATGTACACTCAATTAGCTCCCTAATGGATTGTAGGGTTGTATTGCCTAGTACTCAGGCCAGAATGCATCCGCTTTATAACAAATCAAATAATCTGTCATTTGCAGCTTTTCTGTTGGTAATTAACAAAGTATGCGTGATGACAGCCGTTTGTGCAGAGCCCTTTCAAATGATTTCTAAAGAGTATTAAACAGTTGATTCCCCAGGCCCGCTTCTTACAAAACTGCCAATGACAGAGCATATAATCATTTGCAAAAAAAGAAGAAAATATAAACAACCAGATCCATACTGGCCAGAGTACTCCCGAACACAGTTTCAGTTGTCTACAGTTCAAAGTTTTCTTCTTCAATCATTTTTCCAAATAGCTGTAACATGTGCCCCTGCCTAGTTAGAGATCATCAGAGCACACAAAACCACCCAATGTGGCAAAATTAAACTTCATACTTCTCAGAATGCCAAGTTTAATAACTGCATCCAGAGTTTCCTTGACAGTCTTTCGTCATTCTTATGTTTACATTTAAACGGTTTCTGTATTTTAAATTAAGTCAGGCTCGCTGGTCTACTTACCTGGGGAGGCACTTTTAGGGTGAATGCCATCAGACACAGCTTTATCATAGATACTGTTACTGATCCTCTACTGACTACTTTACCTTGGGGATGCATGGGAGGATTTTCACATGCATTGTCAAGGGCCACATGGATTTTTTTAGGTTTCGGTGGAAATGTTTCATTAAATTTTTGTTTCCTATGCCTTGAAATGTCCAAAGTGCTGAAACAGTAGAAGCAAACATCAAGGCAATAAACATTTCACGATTGAATAAAAGGTATGGACAAACGACAAATCAAAAAAGGTTGTTTCACAAAATCCATCTGAGTTAGAACTGATTACCTTTCCGTTGTTGCAAGAAAAAGACAATATACTGCTCTTACTTATTGTTCTGTTAAAGCTGCTTTAGCTTTGAATGATTCAATGAGATAAGGTGGAATGGAATGCAGTAATATACGCTCATTATCTTTGAGTAGCCAAATCAGGTTCCTTTATCTTGATTGAATAAAATGGTGGGATTTTCATAGAAATAGAGAGTGAATGCGACTGTTTATTCTTTTAGATTAGCTTGATGTTCGGATTGTGGATGGACAAAGAAAAACCTTCTTAAGTACCATAACTGTAGATTTAAATACAATTAACATAAAAAACGTAAAGTAACCACGGAAAAAGTTAAAAAAATATAATAATAATTATTAAGCCAGGGCATTTCGCTGTAGAAATTCCAGACAAAAAAAACAAGCAGTTAAGTTCTAGAGGTGCAGCGATAATACTGGCTACCAACCTGGGCAAACAACTCAGTGGTATGCATCACTTTCCAAAATAAAACCATTTCCTTGGGGCAAGTGCTTTATAACTCATTCACTGCCCTACTGACCTGGTTCAGCAAACAAACCCGATAAAAGGCCTGCAATTCTTCAGTCATGGTTTGCAACTAATTTCATATCTCGGTTCTGTTTCCTTATTTTGCCCCCCCCCCCCCTCCCCCAAAATCATACACCATCAGAAAAGTGGCGTACTGAGCAAGGCAGGGGGCTTGAGGTATGGCAAGCATTGTTTATTGCATAATCATAAATGCCTAATTATGAACGTTCTTTGGCCAAATATAGCTGAACTGGCCAGCAGGGTTGACCCTTCGCTTTGATTTTGCCCCCGCACCCCAATCTGTACTGCCTGAAACCAGATACTTTTGCACAGGGCTTAATCTGCAAATTTCAAGCGGGTTCGTCAGGCGGCGCCAACGTTCTTAGTGAATAAACATTTTACCTTTCCCCCCTGCGCCGAGAGATCCGTTTAAAACCCGACATACCAGCAGACAGCAAAATCGGCTAAATGCTTGCCAAAATTTGGGCATATTCAAACAGAATCAAATTTATTAGTGAATGAAAAATTGTGATCCTGATGCACTGCATGAAACTGAAAACACAAGGACTAAGACACACGGTAAAATTCAGCCAAATTTCCTGCACATCCAACAAACCATGTTCAAGTTATTAAGAAATCAAAAGCATTTTGGTCAACTCCCGCCCATTTAATTTGGCCTCCACCTAGAGGAAGTGGCACAAAACTTGATGAACCATTAGAAAACACAAGGCCTAATTCAGAAACGTATATTTACACGCAAAAGTTATTTTTTTTTTCTACATCAGATTTATGGATATTTCCTTCCTGATGGACTAAGTGCAGTGAAAGGTAGTACTAACCGAGAGGCTAGCGTGTAAAAAAGTCTACTTTAGTGGGTACCACCATTACCAAGTGGAAATGACACTGCACATCTGATCACCTCAAATGTCTGTTTTTCTTGCAGAGTTTTTCAGCATAGGATTAGCATAGTGCCATCCACGCAGCATTCTAAACCGGAGAGGACATTCTTTTGACTTATACTGGTTGCTCCCTTGTGACTGGACAAAACTATACCTCTCTGATGAGCTCCAATCAGAGCGAAACATGTGTTACGAGTTGCTTTTATTCATTCCAGGCTGGCTTGGATGGTATTTTACCAATCCAAAACTGTAATACTGTGCCTGCGGTTGTAAAAGGTTTTTGTCGTTTTTCAACTTGGCATAGAAGGCACTTGCTAATCCTGTGCCTAAAGACTTTGCTGTAAGTATGCAACAGGTTTTGGCACTCTAGCTTGCCCTGTACGGCACTGAGCCAATCCTATGCTTAAAAACTCTGCTGGAAAAACAGACATTTGAGGTGAGCAGATGTGGAGTGTCAGGGGTGTTGTAGAGTGTTTCATAAAAGGAGCTGCTTTCCACCTAAAACCGGCTCTTTTTTGCATAATTTATGCAGCACTCCAAGCCTGAAAGGGCATTGTTTTGACTTCTACTGGCTGCTCCCTTGTGTCTGGGCTATGCTATCCCTACTCTTTTCTTTTTATGGGGCTAAGGGGCATCGACATTTTAAACATCTCCTTACAGTTTACTGAGCAAAAATACCTCCAACATGGTTGTATACTATTGAAATAATGGATACAAAATTTTGGGATTTCTTTAATAAAATAGAGTGCAAAATCCTGAGGAAAATCTGTAAATTAAACTAATTAGCTCCGATTGAATGGCTTCAACTAGAAATGGGCTTGTCAAGCACCTATGTAATGGGAATGGCTGAGTCTTGCGCTGGGTCGCTCGGCTTCTGCACACCAATGAGCTTACTTTTAAGAGCTCACTTACGCTATGAACGTTTTGGTCAGAATAAAAAAAGTATACTCTTTTTAAAAATCTTAAGCAAGCACTTATACACTTTAATCTGAGAGAGGCTGATTTGTTGGAATTGTCGTGCACTCAACTTAAATATTTTCTGAAAACACAGATTAGGAGCAGCTCTATGTGTCTATATATGCTAGCCTGTATGGGTAAGAAGATTAACTTTTTGTCTCTTCATGTTTTGAAGCCCAGCCTCAACCATATTTATTAAGGAATTTAAATCATGGAGTAAGTTGTTTTTATTTATTCTTGTGTATGAGCATTCTACCCATAAAGGTGGTTAATGGTGCTTGGGTTAGATTATGTCTATGTGGGGGTATTTGTAAAGCATAACTGCTACTCCAAGGAGTGTCCTGGCGCTGGATGTGCAAAGGTAGCAGCGGGACCGAAAGAGAAGGGAAGATTATGGGCTGGGAAAAAGGCATGTTTTCAACCTTTTCCGGAACAGGGGCATAGACTTGATGCTTCTGAGGGACAGGGGTAGTTTATTCCAGAGGGATGGGCCAAGGAAGAAAAGTGCCTTGCCCCCTGACCTGGCCTTTAATACGAGGAGTATTGGCCAAGAAGAGGTTAGAAGAGCGAAGATTTCTAGGTGGGACGTAGAACGAAATTCTGCGTTTAAGATAGACGGGGCCCATCCCATAGAAGGCTTTCTGAGTCACAAGTAGAGTCTTAAATAAGATTCTTTTCCTTACTGGAAGCCAATGAAGACTCCTCAGAAGGCTGGACACACAAGCCTTGAGAGGGAGCTCAAAGATAGCTCGAGCTGCTGCATTTTGGACCAGCTGGAGTCTGTCCAACAAATACCTGGGCATGTCCAAGTAGAGACCGTTTCTGTAATTGAGGCGAGATATGATCAGGGTCTGGATCACCTGCTGTCTCGCAGCCAGAGACAGAAAGAACAAAAACTTCCTCAAAAGATGCAGGAAGGCAAAACAGGTGCCCACTGATTTTTTATGATGGGGGTGGGGCGTCTGGTGGCCAGAAGAATTGAAGTGGCATTTCTGCATCCATGCCAAAGAAAAGTAGCTCTGTTTTTCCCGCATTGCATTTCAACTGATTTGCAGCCATCCACCCAAATACAGCTGAGAGGCAGGTACTAATTAACTTGCCAGGGCAGGGCTCGTTGTTCTTCCACGTGAACAGCAGCTGGGTGTCATCAGCGTAGGACACAATCTTTGCTCCCAAGGATTCTACCTTTGTAGCCACAGGTGAAAGGTAGACATCAAACAAGGTTGGGCTCGAGGCCGAGCCCTGGGGGACACAAACATTCAGCCTGCGAGACCCGGCCGAGTATGGGTGGCACCATACTTCCTGAACCCTCCCCTCTAGGAAGGAAACTAGCCATTTCCAGGCCAGCCCTCCAAAGCCAATCGAGTGGAGTCGAGTCAGGAGAATCTGGTGTGAGACCATGTCGAAAGCGGCCGATAGGTCTAACAGGACCAGCATCGCCCTCTCCCCTACTTCCAGACCAAGTCGGATGGAATCTACTACCTCCAGTAACGCTGTTTCCGTACTGTGGTTTGGGCGAAAGTCCAACTGGCTAGGATGAAGGAGGCCGTTCTTTTCGAGGTAGGATGATAACTGCTGATTTACATGCTTCTCTAGGAGTTTTGAGAAGGCGGGCAGGAGGGAGATAGGCCTATAGTTGGAAGGGTCAGATGGATCTGCTTGGGCTTTTTTTTATTTTAGCAACGGGATGACCTTTGCTGGTTTCCATTTAGTGGGGACAGTGGCTGACGAGAGGGAAGTATTCAGTAGCTGGTTCATGAGTGGATTGATAGCCTCTGCCCCCAAGACAAGGATAGAGGAGGGGGCAGGGTCCAGTGGGGAACCTGATTTGAGGCATTTTAAAGCCTGCAGGGAATCGTTGAAGGAGATTGGAGAGAAGAAATTCAGGGAGGTTGGGTCATGACCTGGCTCCTTCTGGTTTTCCATCACCCCTGATACGACATCTGATAGGTTGTTTCCCATCATGCGGGATGGGAGGCTCACCTGAATAGTATCTATTTTTTCCTGAAAGAATGAAGCGAGCAACTCGCACCATTCCTCGGAAGGAGGTTTCTCATTGGAGCACACTTCTGGCGCAGAAGAACCTTTAACAATTTAAAAAATTTCTCTGGAATGATTTCCTGACAATAGAATTTTAGCCCCAAAATAGACTCTTTGCTAGTTTAATTTCTTTGTAGTACTTCCCTAATTCAGCTTGATAGTCCGCCTTAGCTGCTGGACAATAGTTTACCCTCCATAACCTCTCTTTCCGTTTACAGGCGGATTTTGTTTTAAGGGGAGGGGTGAACATTGGAGAGGGTACTTTTGAGCGATGTTGTTTGATGCTGCTTTCCGGAGCCAATATTTGGCAGGTAGATTCAATCCAGCTGTCCATCAACTCTACATCATCGTTAGTCTTGCCGGTGAGAGTGGGCTTTGTCACAGCCAGCCTGTTACTTAATTCCAGTGTAATTTTACAGAATGCCCTTACCGTACGGGGTAAGTTGCTTTCTTTAAGAGGGACATTACTAAGTTTAGGCCATCTGAACCCAAGCATAAAGTGATCAGTTTACAACAGAAGGATTGGAAGGTCAACTTCGAGAGGGGTTGAAGAAAAAATTGTCAAGTGTGTGTCCGGCCAGGTGAGTGGGGGCCGAGACGGTCTACAGCAGGCCCATGGCTGTGCAACCCTCCAGGAGTGTTTGGCTTTCTTTTGCAAACTCACAGTCCATGTGTAAGTTGAAATCCCCAAACAGGACACAGTGTCCATATCTCAGGGTCAGGGGGAGTTAGTTTCACAAAGTGAGGATACAAACCCTCTGGATGGACCAGGGGGTCTGTAGATAAGGCCCCCGGATATAGATTGTTTAGATGAAAGAGAGGATAAACCCTAGTATCTCCGCCCCCACCAATTCCATAAGGGGCAATAGAGTCAGAGAGTAGCAGTCCTTGAAGATAATAGCAAGCCCTCCCCCCTGCCCGTGCTTCTGTCTTTCCTTACAAATGTAAATCCCCTCGGGACTGCTGACCAAATGTCAGGACCCGAGGAGTCAGTGAGCCATGTCTGTTACAAACAGAGTGTCAAGGTATTCATCGCAGTGTAGGTCATGTATATTAATGGCAAGCTTCGGGAAGAAACGGGCATTGATCAGAGCTGCCTTAAAAGAGGGGAACCGCTCAGAGTGGTGTGAAGGGGCACGTTCATTACACGGCATGTGAAAATTGCAGGTAGTGCACTTGTGACCTAAAGGTCCTAGGGTATCAAGACTCAAAGGAGTGCATCTAGGAGTAGTTGCAAGGTCATTAAGTTGCACAGAGCTGTAGACATGACGAGGTTCACCGCTAGAACTAGTTTTGGCATAGTGGCTGGCACTGGTCGCTTCCGGAACGCTGACGGGCGCAGACGGGTTTGCCTTTGGCGCGCCCGCTGCGCGCATCCGCGCAGCGACCCGGTTTAAACGCATATGTCTAATTGGGAGGTTAGAGCGCACACTTCTAAAGATGTCCACTCCAGCTGTCCCAGGAGGAAAGATGGCCGCCGCCCACAGAACACTCGTGACGGCCGGCCAGAGACCCACCCAACTGCCTCCCACGACCGCAGATGGGATAGGAATCCACCCACACCCAGGTCAGTAGAAGTGGAATACAAATACATTTTTAAAAGAAAGGTTCAGCACATAATCAGTACAAGTTCACTTTCAAATTCATATTCAGCGTTTACAATATAGGTGCAATAGTGCTCCCTTCCCCCAACAAGTGCAGGATTTAAAAATGAAGTAAAAAATAGGCGCAGAGCAAGTAAGCAGACTCGGAGTCAGTAGTAATTAATAAGTGATCCAACGGGAGACGACCGCTGCTAACCTTTCAGATTAGACCTCGAAGAGCGAATTTGTGATGTAAAAAAAAAAAAAAAAAAAAAAAAATCTGTGCAAAATTTAGGCCACATTTTATTTACCTGCCCTGCAATTTAATTGACGTCTCTTTCTGAAACCTCGGTCTCTGAAATATGGTGTACGGACGACAAAGGAGGCAACTCGCTCGATATTTCACCCCCTCAACGAAATGTGCTTTTAAAGGTTTAATTATTTTGAACCTTTTTTAAATTTGTATTTAACACGGTTGATTGTATAATTTCACGTTGTTTGTATCATTTTAAGTCGATCTCATTGCAGATCTGAAATTTGATAATAAACATGATGCGAAAAAGTGATCCCTCTCTGATGAGCTCTAATCAGAGGCAAAATCCACGCGTCAGGGGTTGGTTTTATCCATTCTATGTTACCATGCATTGTATTTTGCCAATCCAGAGTTGTGATACTGTGCCTGGAGTGATAAAAAGCTTTTGTCATTTTTCAGCTCGGTGTGGATGCCATTTGCTAATTCTATGCCTAAAGACTTTGCTGTAAAGAAGCAAAAAGGCTTTGACACGTTCTAGCTTGGCATGGATGGCTCTGTGCTGAACCAATGCACAAAAACTCTAACAAAAAAGACATTTGAGGTGACCAGATTTGGGGTGTCGTTGGCGTTTGAGTGTTCCGTACAAAGGAGCTGCTCTCCACCTAAAACTTGGAAACTACCCAGGGTTCCCAAGCTCTTTTTGCATATATGTTACCATCTGCCAAATGTTATGCATAATTGTCAGACAGCGCTCAAATTAGAAGCAAAACAAAAAACGCCTTTTTAAACTGTTAAAGTACACAAAAGTGGAAACCCATTTACTCCCCACCTGGCGCTTGTTTTAAACGTGTATATATATATATATATATATATATATATATATATATATATATATATATATATATATATATATTAAAAAAATACTACCTAATAGAGTCCTACCAAACCAACAATACCATGCTTTCAAATTAAGATGACAAGTTTGGCATAAATTTGTTTGGCAGTTTTTCCTGTTGCTGTAAACAAAAGTTCCTGTGGGAGCTAGAATGGGAATACACATCTGTTTTTTTAACCCTCGATCCCTTTTAAACTTTTTTCACCTGCAAAGAACCTCATAAAATTTTGCATACATGCCAGACCTTAGCTGCATGCCAGAGTACCAAATTGGGAGGAGATCTGTCCATGGGGTCCAAAGTTATAGACAAAATAACAAGAAAAAGACCATTTCAAAATACGACTGAAGCATAACTACATAGTTGCAACTCCCACTGTGTAATACATTCACTGAAAAAAAAAAATAAAGCTTATTTCTGGTTTAGCTACAAACCGAAACATTTACATTAAGCCGCCATATTTCGTTCTTGGTAGACATGGCTTCCTTTTATATGCCATGAGTAAATGGGTGTACTGAGCATGGCAGCCACAGTCCATTGTGGTGTTGGTGATGCATTGCATACCTGGTAAACTTCGAGGGGACTTACATTATTATTTGTTGTCCACTAATGGATAACTAACATTTAACAGTATTTTTTAGTGAATTTCGTTGAAAAATTTTGTTTTTTATTTATACTGTATTTCATTATATTCACTCCTTTGGAGGCGTACAAGGCCACAGGCCTTGTTCACAACCCTATTGGGTAGCCAGCTTTCGAGGCACAAGGCTTTCAGTCGTGCACAATGCAAGTTAGCCAAAAAGCCATAGCCTCGATTGTTTTTTGTTTAAGTTAAAAATTGCGATTTTAAATTTCCCAATTTTCAGAAAATGCAAGTTTTCGAATACAAACCATAGCAAATTTCACCTTCATTTTCCAAGCGTTGGGGGCCCACTAGCATTCTGTGGGGTTGGTCACCGCTTATAGTGCCCCTCCTCTGCTGTGGATTCCCTCTCAACCAGTGCTTACAATTAGGATCACAATTTTTAGGACAGCTTGAAACAGTTTGGTCTCCATCAGTCACAACTTTCAAAAAATCCAACTGTGATTGAAAGAATCACAATTTTGGAAACTGAGATTTTGAACAGCCAAGATATACAGAAGTGTTCATACATGACCTTTTGCCAAATGCCAATATCTCAAAAACTACTGAATGAATTTACCTCAAAACACAAAAAGCATGTTTTCTGAGTAAATATCACTTTCATGCCAAGTTTGGCGTAAATAAGTTTGTAGTGTTGCTGCTAACAAAAATGGCAAACTTTTTCTTTGTTTAAATGCCACCTTAACCTTTCTTCCACTGTGCGAAAATTGGCCACTTGGACCTGAAAGGCATATCAAAAGTTTAAGTTACAGGCAAATAAAAATTCCTCTTCAATAGAAAGTGAAGCTGAATCATAACTACACAGTGGTGGCTGTCACTGAGTAACATATATAACAAAAAAGGCGTATTCAGTACGCCCCTGTGAAGCCCATATACACCAAAGACACATGTCAAGGGAGGTGCCTCTCAAACTTTTACTTACCCCTGTGCCAGACATTTTCTCCAATGTTTGCATAGTCTCCACCAAATAAGAGCTTGGTAGTGCCTTATTTTGATAGCATCAGCCAGGTTAATCCTCATTTTCATACAATGTAATTTAATAGGAACATTTCAGTTCAACATGTTCAATGTAATTTAGATCAAAAGAGCGTTTCACTTTAAAAGTTAGAACAAAAATACCTTGATTCCGATATCACAGACATCGATTGGGTCGTTATCTCCACCAAAGCCGGTGTTCTCATCTATGTGCTTGGGGTTCTCCCATGTCTAGGAAAGGATAATTAGTCACATTTAGTATTGCAGGACACAAGTGAAAAAACGCGCTTCCTATAGCACTTAGTCTGAAAAAACTTCAAATGTACAATTTTAAGTGCATATGCTTATTCATAAACTTCTTAAATGTCACAACTACACTAATAATGCAACAACTTTAGAGGTTTGGCCCAATTAGTCCAATTTAAGAGGCACTACGTTAACCCACCAGATTTCATTGATCATTGTTTTTTATAAACTTCTAAAACCGAATCACAATATATTTATTTAGCAAACAAAATATTCTTGGAAGGCGCGACGACTCACACCCTCTCCCTTCTTAATATATTGGTAAAACAGTCTCTATACAAAATTCAACATTTCCAGCTAATCATTAACTTATCGTCAGATTAATTTTACTCTGTTGACAAATCATTTTGCACAACTTCTAACATTGCTAAATAAGTTCAGAAATCCACAGAATTTCAACTGAAGAACACCACAGACGTCATGCAAGTAGGTGGAAAGACTACAAACTGGGAGGTTACAGAAGGGATAAAGGTGAATGGAACGACTTCAGATACCTAGTATATTTTTATTCCGGGATCTGACCTATCACAAAGGACCAGGGCTACTTTGGTTACAGTTGCAGGAATTTGTTATCCACCCCACCTTAGAAATAAGAAGTTAACAAATTCGTGTAGCAAATTAAAAAAAAACAATTACATACAAATTTACACACCTATTACTTTGTGCAATAATAGTAGAGGCTCAAAATAACATTGTCAAAGTTAAAACAGGCAATTACTTCGATGTGATTATTACTCAGAGGATTGGACTTCGACATTTACTGCAATTTACAAATTATGTTTGTATTAAGTAACATGGAAAGGTAATGAAAATGAAACCATGGATGAGAAAGGTTGTGGGAGAGTTTCACTCGTCTATGTTTTTGAATATTTTTGTCTTAACTATATAGGAGACATGTTTTTTTCTGGAAAGGTTTTATGGTTTCATACGTCTATTACTTTCCATCATCATCACAAGCTAAGGGTAAGACAATGTGCAACTATTAAAGCAATGCAAATTCCGATAATTGTCATAGGATGACGAAGTAATAGCAGGTTGTGGGAAAAGTTTTGAAGTTGTCGGAGTCCACAACTTTTGCCATGGTATACAACTATGAATCGTGAATTGGTGTTACCTGGCTTACTTCTATACTACTGGGTATTAATGATAAAACATCCTCAAGATGGGAAGATGAGACACTGAAAAATATCTTCTGTGCAATGCTTTGTTGGAACTCCTGAATCCCCAAGAACATGTGCGAAAATATTCAAATCACAGGCAAGTCAATAAATGTAAAACAGAAATCAATTAATTTGGAATGCGTTAAAATATAACATTTGAACACGTTCTGGCAATCTCACATACTACTCATTATCTTCCTCTATGGGTGCCAGATAGGTCGTCACCTTACATAAACTACATTTCCATGAATCAATCTGCGTTTTTTCGCAGAAAGTGTCGTTATGTTCTGTATTAGTATAGGGCAGAACTCTCAGGAGGGTACCCTGGAGCAGAAGCAGGTGCTGTACGGGCCGAGCCAGTGTCAGGGCTAAGGGAAGAGCCTACTCTTAAGTTTCTTGCGGAATTCAATAACTGAGGGTGAGGCTCCGATGTGCAGCGGCAGGTCGTTACAAGCTTTTGGAGCAAGGTAGGAGACAGCACGACCACCAGATCTGGTACTGCTTTTGAGAGCTGGGTGTGCGAGTAGAAGTTTGGCTGAGAGAAAGGTTTGTGGAAGTATATGCAGTTGTTGAGCTCCGCGGGGCAAATGTTGTGTAAGGCTTTGTATATGTGCTTGAGGAGTTTGAAGAGTGCTCGTTTGAGGATTGGGAGCCACCAGAGCTCTTTGAGGTGTGGGATCATGCGAGTGTGTTGGGAGGTTGAGGGGAAGCCTGGCCGCAGAGTTTTGTATAGTCTGGAATCCTCGGGTCAGTTGAGTGTTGATTCCAGCACAATGTGTGCTGCTGTAATCCAGATTTTTTGGTGATGAGGGCTTGGGTCATGGTTCCAAGAGTGTCGGTGAGGAGCCATTTGAAGATCTTCTTGACCCTTTTGAGTATGTGGAAGCAGGATACATGAGACTGCATTCAATCGGCCATATTGTCCCTCACATGCAGATTCCACATTTATGTACAGGACTAGTAGGGGTGTGTCAGGTGATTTCCACTTATGAGCTATGGTCACTTTAGGTACTAAGACACAATCTATGATCAGACAAACTGAGGGGGTGGGTTTATTTGGAGGAAAGGAATGATTTACTATTTATGCCGCCAATCCACTGCTACATGCAAGAAATGTCAACTCCGGGGTGGCGACGTATACAGAACACACTATTTTCCTTGGGCACCATAGAGTCGAGGATGGTTTTGGGCCCTCTCACTGTGAATGCATTCGGTTATTTGAGATACAGGATCTTAATTGGAAATATCTGAAGTGTTCCTCTGTGATGGCCAAAGCTCAAATTATATTTCATAAAGGTGGGAGAATGTCCTTGAACAGAATCTAGCACTAGAAAAGTAGGGCCATCATGTGTCAGAGAGCCTCCAACAATTTCCCTGCAGTGCCCCATGTTGCCTTGCTACACCATGGATAGGTGACCTCCACTTCAGTTTACCCACAGCTGGGTTGCTGGGCTCTTCTGCAGATCACTGCCAGATACACTGGAGCTTACACTGCTTCATGGAGCCGTCTAAGCAGCATTGAACTGAAGTGCGGTCAGTTCCACATGTTGTTGGAATAAAAGTGTTTTAGCTGTGCTGTTTATGCATTGTACGTCTTAAGTTAGCATTCGCTGCACCATTTTATGTTTAGCCGCCATTTTGAGCCATGATCGAAACCAATTCCTCTCTGCCCCTGCTGAAAGCAGCTGTGATAGTTTTCGTTTCCTCAAGGTTGAGCCTTGCTGTACTAATGAATACACTGTTCTTATTAGCGCATACCTTTCCCACTAGATAGGCCTGCTCCCACCTTTAGAGCAGCGGGCACAGGCAGAACGACCTTGGCGTTAAGATAGGGTGTGCCCGGTCTCAGGATTGAAACTCATCCTTCTGTACCTGCTTTGTCTAGCTGCCTCCAAATGGAAATTTCCAGTCTGGGCGTGTCTTGATTGGTTCTGAATTATACATAATGTATCACCATGTTTGATGAAGTCAGTCCCTCTGCAGCAATCCCAGGAGGCTGGTCAGACTGGACTCCGCTTGAGTGTACCTGAATAAATATACTTGGTTTGTATTCTCTACTGTATGACCGACTCTTCATTTGTGTGGAAGGCTGAGAGGGGGTCGCGAGTGACCGGGGTGGCCCCTATTGGGTCACTTCCTTCAGTTGGCTCCCGAACAGAGACTCCATCGGGTGATCCATCCGCGGACGGGTGAGGAGGTCGGGGCCATTGTCGGGTCGGATATACGGGCCTGGGATCCCTGCACAAGATAGTTCCTTCCTGAACTCGCAGCTGCCCAGTCTGTCTGACCGGTCGGTGCCTCGCCCAGCGGTCATCCCGACTGGAGTCCTGAACGGTTAAACCCTTGGATCTGACAGTTTGGTCCGAAGTCAGCAGTGGAGAATAAATTCGTTTGACCTGTGTGCACCAGGTGAGTTTGTTTTGGTTTTTTCTTTGTGGATATGGTACCATTTTGGTATGGTCTGAGGACCGATTTGGATACAAAGCGTTTGTGAACACTTTGACAGGCAACATAACGAATTTGGCTTATTTTTTAAAATGCCTGGGATCAGCCGGCTTTTGGTTTCCTGTTGTCGTTGTTCTGCTGATGCTCGACTGGAAGAAAGTCAGCAAGAGCCTCCGGAAGGCACTCCGAATTTTGATATGTATGTGAAGGCTAGCCTTGGCCCTATTATGTTTAGTACGCTATGGCACAAATATACGAGGGACAATGCCGAGTTGCAGTGGCCGCTGACGGGCACTTTTGATGAACAGAAAATTGCCTTTTTACAGGAGAAGTTGTTTGCAAGACGTAAGTAGGCAGTCTATGTTTGACTCCCTCAGAACATGGGAAAAGGAGGTTAAACAGAGGCGAATGAAAGCAGAGAAAGAGGCCCGGAAGGGGAGAATGCAAACATTGACTCAGAAAGCTGTAGTACATGATAGAGAGATGCAAGAAATAGGGATTGAACGCGAAGATAGGAGATTTCGATTACAAATTGATAAATCTTATGTGGCCCAAGAAGAAAATGATACGTTTGTGGAACAATCGTTAGATACTCGACCTCCACCTCTGTATGCCCCGCAGAGAATATATCCCACTCTTCCCTCACAGGCTCAGCTACCCGGTTCTTCTGTCTCCGCTGTTTCTGCTTGTTAGACCTGTCAGCCCTAGGGTGGTCTTGCCCTGTTTTTTTTCCCTTTTGCGCCTCATTTTTGCCACCATATGTTTACTGGACCTAGGTCTCCGGGCGCCTTGCCACTGCTAGCCAGTGCTGAGGTGCAGGTGCTCTCTCACTCAAGATGGCTGCCACAGGCCCCTGCTACTGCAGAGGGGCCTTACACGCATACACACTAGTAGCCAGGGTCAGGCTGGGACATAGGGATACAGTATCCATTCCGTCCCCGCCTCTGGGCCACATAGCCAGACATGTGGAAGGTTCCAGAACCTTCCGGGCTGTGGGAGGAGTTATGTTTTGCCGCCTTTGGGAGGGTCACCTGACCTAGGGGTATAAAAGGTTTGGAGGGAAAACTTTTAGTCAGTTGGAGTGGAGATGGGGCACCACTGATCCTTGGAGAACCTCTGCCGGAGTACAGGCTTTAGGGCCTAGGGGGGAGACCTACACTACTGCTGCTGACAGGGCTGAGGCCCTGCTGTAGTAAGATAGCTGAGGAACGCCCACCACCCACTGACCTTGCCCAGTGTGAGGGGACCCAGGAACCACCTTCAGCGTGCTGGGAGGAACATCAAGCACTCACAGAACCACCAACTCATCCCCCTCATAAGAAGAAACTTTTGACAAGAAACTTTTGACAAGAAACTTTTGACAAGAAACTTTTGACAAGAAACTTTTGACAAGAAACTTTTGACAAGAAACTTTTGACAAGAAACTTTTGACAAGAAACTTTTGACAAGAAACTTTTGACAAAAAACTTCTGACAAGAAACTTCTGACAAGAAACGCCTAAGCAACCAACCAACAGTCGCAAGACACCTTAATTTGAGGAGGCCTGACCGTCCAGCAAGGCCTGAAGCCTAAACTGCCCAACGGGGGATCACCAGGTAAAGCGCCGTACCCTGAAGCGCTAGACCTTCACCCCCTATCTATTCCTGCCTGCTGCTGGGCTGCCCCCCCCGTACTTTTCCAGTCAGCCCTGCCCACAGGCTGCTGGTGCGCCCCGCGTTCTGTCTCCACGAGGGAGAAACTGCCCCCCCCCTCAGGTCACGGACCTTGTGAGGAAATCACAGCCGCGGCCGCCGTCGCGTGAAGAGAAGTGCTGCTGTGAGGAGAGGCCCTCCTCGAGGCCGTGTGGTGAGGTGCGCCGTCCGCGCCCTCACCGAAGGAAGCTCTGAGGTGAGGGAAGCCCCTCGAGTGGATGTGGTGAGGTGCGCCGTCCGCGCCCTCACCGAAGCCTCTACATTTCCCCAAAATCATCGCCGCCGGGCCCGGGGCCCCACCGCCGCCGTCGCGGCCGAAGAAATCACCGCCGCAGCCCAAGGGGGCCGCGTGAAGCAGCCGCGGCCTAGCGCGATCCGCGAGGTCTCCAGGCCCCGCCGACGCCGTTGCCGAGCAACCGGGGACACCGGCCGTGCAGAGGGAGACGGGGAGCCGGCCGGAGAGGACTGCCGGCTCCCGCTCCCATTCCCGAAGTCCCTGAAGCCCGCCAAATCCACTCACCTGATCCCGGGGGCCGGAGGAGGGTGATACCGGCCCCCGCAACGTGCCGCACAGTCACTTCCCTAATCCCGGGGGCCGGAGGAGGGTGATACCGGCCCCCGCAATGACCAGTCATTCCGGCCAGAAGGCCGAGATACCCCGACCGGGCCCCGCCCTCCAGAACACAGGCCGGGCCTGGAGTTAGCCAGTCGCTAAGAAGCGCGACCAACGATCAAGCACCAGGTGAGCCCAGGAGGCCCCTAGGGCCCACAAAAACGCCACCGGGGGCCACCATTAACCCCTAAATTAACCGTGTAACTTTCCCCATGAGGCGAGGCCCCGGAGAGGAGTGGGCCTAGCCTGGAATTAACCCCTAAGGGACATAGAAGCCCCAGGATACAGGACATGTTGAGGGGTTCCCCACAGTGTTTATTAATTTATTGCAGATGCCTATTGTAATTACTGCCTAGGCCTATGCTTTTAACTGCAAAGTCTTTACCACAGGGGGAAAGTGATTAATTGAATTGAGCTGAAGTGTACACCGCCAAGAGTTGAAGTGTTTTATGTTACAGGTGTACTGGAATTGCGACGCCCACTGTACTGAATGTGGGCGCGCCTAGATTAATGCAGGCCTATTGAAATGTAACGTGAAAAGCCTTCTTTTAAGTAATTGAATATGCTTGAAGTGAACTGCGTGTTTAGGCCCATGTTTTATTAATGCACCTTGTGATCCTTATTGGTGCTACGTTTAAGAGATAATTCCTACGGCCTCTTAGTGGCCTACAATGTTGATGAGCTACGATGCTTTATTAAGAATGTGCACCAGTTGAGTAATGCAATGAATTTAAATGTAGATCTGAATTAATCTGCCTCATCTGATGCTAACTTGATTTATATATAAAAAGATCTTGATTTTAAATACACAAGCCTGGTGTGGTGTCATGTTATTGCGTTCGCATTCCTGAGTCAAAGTAAGAGTGTGCTGCACAACTGCCTTACACATTGCCTTTGCGTGCTTTCCCGCCTCGCGCCATGCTACCGTGGCGGACCCGGTTCCAACATTTGGTGTTCAGCGGTTGGATAAGGACTGGTGTTTGTGCAGCACCCTACAGTGACTCAGTGTGCGCCGCAATTAGACACCTATTGTAATGCAAGTGCTAGGAATTCTTTTGTAATTGCCGATTGTGTACATTCCTGCGTTAGACCTGCTACCTACAGTCTAGAACCCTTTCCCTAAATTGTCTGGGACCCCACCTAGGAGGATGGAGTTTGAGTTAGCCAACCTAGAAAGGTATACGGTGACACAGCTCAAGGAGTTCTGCCTAGAGAGGGGGTGGCCGTCAAGCGAGGCGCCAGGAAGGAGGTGCTTCAGAAAGCTTTGAGGGCATGGGTAATGGCCCACCCGGAGGGAAGAGGGGACGAGGAGCAGGGGGAGGCAGACAACCCAGGAGAACTGGACCTACTGCACATTGATGTTAGCGAGAATGTGTTGCCAGGAAGACGTTCCAGGGCAGGCAGTAGTGCGTCAGGGGGAGTTTGTCGGCAGAGGAATTTGAGGACAGGAGGGAGGAGAGGCAATTAACATTAGAACTTGCTAGGATGGAAAGAGAAGGAGAACAGGCAAGGCTAGCCATGGAGGAAAGGAAGCTTGCGCATGAGCTTAGCCTGAAGGAACTAGAGCTCCGAGCCTTGCAGATGGAGATGCAGGGCAAAGTGAATGGTGGCAGCGTACCTGCTGGGGTTCCACAGGAGCCCAAATTCTATTTACCAAGAGAGGTGATAGCCAGTTTTAGTGTAGGTGATGACATCGACAAGTGGTTGGCGGCGTACGAGGTGGCTTTGGTGGCCCATAGAGTTCCTGAGAGCTACTGGGGGGGGGAGGTCTTTACAGGTACATACCTCCACTAGTAAGGGACACACTTTTAACTTTGGATAAGGGGGAGCAGACTAACTACCCTATCATGAAGGAGGCCCTGCTCAAGAAGTTTGGCCTCACCCCAGAGAAGTACCGCCAAAAGTTCCGCAACAGCCACAAGCTTCACACACAAAACTGGGTGGATTTTTTGATTATGCCCGGAAGGCATTGGAGGGTTGGGTGCGTGGCAGCAACGTTGACAATTACAAAGGGCTGTACGACCTGTTCTTGAGAGAGCACCTCCTAGAGAAATGTTTTCCGGAGCTGCGCCAGTACTTGGTGGACCGCAAGCTGACCAATCCTAGGGAGCTTGCAGAGGAGGCAGACACGTGGGTCAGCACTCGGGTGTCCCACAAGGGAGCCGGGGCGGACCCCGAAAGGTGGACAGGGGCTCCCCAGAAGAAAGAGGGGGAGATAAGAGGGAGTTCTTTAAAGGCCCCCAAAATAGACCGCCTGGGAGAGGGGTAGGTTCCCCATCCCAATCTGGATTCCAGAAACCCACTTATCCTGACAGGAGTCAGCAGCCCAGAACTGTCCGGTGCTACGAGTGCGGGGAGGTTGGACATTACAAGGGGGATCCCCAGTGTCGCAAGAGAACCCCAGCCCCCACAGGAGGTAAGAGCCCCGGGGTGGCCAGTGTAGCGCTTGGGGAGGAGTTGTCCCTAGGTAGGGGAGTGGACAGGCTTGACCTTAGTTTCCTGGGGGATAGAGAGATCATCCCACGGGTTCAGGTACCCGCGAACACTGCCAAGTATCGGCAGAGGGTCCTGGTGAACGGGGGAGGAGGTGGAGGCTCTGAGGGACACAGGTGCCAGCATGACGATGGTGAGACGTCAGCTGGTGTCCCCAGAGCAGGTGATCCCTGAGGAATTCCACCCGGCTGTTATGGCTGATAATAGCCTGGGTCATTACCCCGTGGCCCAAGTTCCCTTTGCGTGGGGAGGAGTATCAGGTCTGTTGAAGGTTGCGGTGAGCCCTGCCATGCCAGTTGACTGTCTGCTGGGCAACGACTTGGAACATACTGCCTGGAGGGAGGTAGAGTTTAATGCCCATGCTGAGATGTTGGGATTACCAGGATGGACTTGCGTCGTCACGCGGTCCATGGCTGCCCGACAGGGAACTCAGCTGGGGTTGGAGCCTGAAATAATGGCCCAGCCCACTGCTGGACGAGGAGATGTCCAGGAGGAGACACCCGGTGAGATGGATGGGGAGCCCGCGGAGGTGACCCCGGAGTCCGCTGAGGTGGTTGGTGTTCCCGTGGGGACCTGCCGACCCCTGCAGAGTGGCAGGTGGAAGGAGGGCCTACCCGGGAGGAATTTTGCCGGGCGCAGAAGGAGTGCCCTACGCTTGAAGGCATGCGGCAACAGGCCGAAGCCCAAGCAGCTGGAACAGAGACTGGTAACTACCATGTCTACTGGGAGGATGGTCTCCTCTACAGTGAGCCTAAGGCTCCGGTGCATGGGTCATCAAGGGCTGTGGTGGTCCCCCAATGCTACCGAGCCTTTCTGCTAGAGTTGGCACACGAAATACCACTAGCAGGACACCTGGGCCAAGACAAGACGTTTGCGCGTCTGGTCCCACATTTTTACTGGCCCAGGATGCGCGTCACTTCTGACACTTTTGCAAGACTTGCACCACTTGCCAAGCGAGCGGCAAGACTGGGACGAAAGTGAAGGTCCCTCTAGAACCTCTCCCAGTTGTCGATACCCCTTTGAGCGGGTAGGGATTGACATTGTCGGGCCATTGGACCCGCCGACTTCTGCAGGACATAGGTTCATTTTGGTGCTGGTAGACCACGCCACCCGGTACCCGGAGGCAATCCCTCTGAGGACTATCACTGCACCGGTGGTGGCGCGGGCCCTGATGGGGATTTCTACCCGAGTGGGATTCCCCAAGGTCGTGGTGTCAGATAGGGGCACGAATTTCATGTCGGCCTATATGCAGGCCATGTGGAAGGAGTGTGGAGTGACCTACCGGTTCTCCACTCCTTACCACCCCCAGACGAACGGGCTCGTGGAGCGCTTTAACAAAACCTTGAAGGGGATGATCAGGAGCCTACCCGAGGACTTGAGAAGGAAGTGGGACGTCCTCTTACCCGGTCTGCTCTTCTCCTACCGAGAGGTGCCGCAGAAGGGGGTCGGTTTCAGCTCCTTTGATCTGCTCTATGGCCACCCCGTTCGGGGGCCCCTCAGTCTTGTCAAGGAGGGGTGGGAGAAGTCTTCCTCGAAGCTTCCCCGTGATGTGGTCAGCTATATGCTGGCTTTCCGCAGCCAAGTGGCCAAGCTGTGGAAGGAGGCCTCGGACAACCTAGAGGCTAGTCAGGCCGTCATGAAGACATGGTATGACCGGAACGCTCGGGCGGTGGAGTTAGACGCTGGACAGAAGGTGTGGGTCATGGAGCCAGGAGAGCTTAGCGCCCTCCAGGACCGGTGCACTGGACCGTTTGAGATCTTGGAAAGGAGAGGCCAGACCACGTATGTCGTCGATGTGAAGACCCCCCCCGTCAACCCCACAGGGTGTTCCACGTCAACCGCCTGAAGCCCCACCAGGAGCGTTCAGAACTCACTCTCCTTATGATAACAGATGGAAGTGAGGAGGAGGAGAGTGAGCCTCTTCCAGACCTTCTGGCGGCCCATGAGAAGGATGGTTCGGTAGAGGGAGTGGTCCTCGCCCCATCCTTAACCCCAGGGCAACAGAGGGACTGCCTCCAGGTCTTGGGGCAGTACGCCTCATTGTTCTCCCTCACGCCTGGGATCACGCACCTGTGTACCCATGATGTGGACACAGGGGACAGTCCGCCAGTAAAAATCAAGTCTTACCGGCTGTCCGATAAAGTCAAGGCTAGTATCCAAGGTGAGGTTACCAAGATGCTAGAACTGGGAGTGATTGAGCCTTCCAGTAGCCCTTGGGCTAGTCCGGTGGTGTTGGTGCCGAAAGCGGCCCCACCGGGCACCACACCAGAACTTCGGTTCTGTGTGGATTACTGTGGACTCAACTCGGTCACTAAGACCGACGGTCACCCGATCCCTCGGGCGGATGAGCTCATTGACCGGCTCGGAGCAGCCCGGTATCTGAGTACCATTGATTTGACGTCAGGCTATTGGCAGATCGCCATGGCGGAAGGAGCAAGGGAGAAGACTGCGTTCTCCACCCCCGAGGGCCACTTTCAATTTCGGGTGATGCCCTTCGGGTTGAAAAATGCTCCAGCCACTTTCCAGCGGTTGGTGAACCAGGTGCTGTCTGGCCTAGAGGCCTTCTCTGCTGCCTACCTGGATGACATAGCTGTCTTCAGTAGCAGCTGGGAGGACCATCTGGAGCATCTCCAGGAGGTGCTACAGGCTCTGCAACGGGCTGGTCTAACCATCAAGGCCAGCATGTGCCAGATTGGACAGGGATCTGTCGTGTACCTGGGACATCTGGTGGGCAGAGGTAAGGTGCAACCCCTCCAAGCCAAGATTGAAACCATCTTGGCCTGGGAGCCCCCCCAAGACCCAAACAGAGGTCCGGGCTTTTCTCGGCCTCACGGGATACTACCGCCGGTTCGTCAAGGGATATGGAACCATCGTGGGCCCATTGATGGAATTGACTTCAAAGAAGCAGCCACGCAGAGTCATCTGGACGGCTGCCTGCCAGGAAGCCTTTGAAACCCTCAAAACGTGCAATGTGCACCGCACCGGTGCTCAGGACTCCAGACTTTGGACGGGAATTTATCGTGCAGACAGACGCTTCTGAGCATGGCATAGGAGCTGTGCTCTCGCAGCTGAATGACGATGGCCAAGACCAGCCAGTGGCCTTCATTTCCCGAAGACTACTCCCCCGGGAACAGCGGTGGAGTACCATCGAACGAGAAGCCTTTGCTGTGGTTTGGGCTGTAAAGAAGTTGAGGCCATACCTTTTTGGTTGTCACTTCCTGATCCAGACCGACCACAGACCCTTCACTGGCTCATGCAGATGAGGCGAAAACCCCAAATTGTTGAGGTGGTCCATTTCCCTCCAATGGATGGACTTTCGGGTGGAACATCGACCCGGTGTAGACCACGCCAATGCTGGCGGTCTCTCCCGGTTTTTCCGCCTTAGCGACGAGAACTCCCTAGAGGTTGGGAAGCTCTCCCTTCTTTCGGCTGGGGGGGACGCGTGTTAGACCTGTCAGCCCTAGGGTGGTCTTGCCCTGTTTTTTTTCCCTTTTGCGCCTCATTTTTGCCACCATATTTTTACTGGACCTAGGTCTCCGGGCGCCTTGCCACTGCTAGCCAGTGCTGAGGTGCAGGTGCTCTCTCACTCAAGATGGCTGCCACAGGCCCCTGCTACTGCAGAGGGGCCTTACACGCATACACACTAGTAGCCAGGGTCAGGCTGGGACATAGGGATACAGTATCCATTCCGTCCCCGCCTCTGGGCCACATAGCCAGACATGTGGAAGGTTCCAGAACCTTCCGGGCTGTGGGAGGAGTTATGTTTTGCCGCCTTTGGGAGGGTCACCTGACCTAGGGGTATAAAAGGTTTGGAGGGAAAACTTTTAGTCAGTTGGAGTGTAGATGGGGCACCACTGATCCTGGGAGAACCTCTGCCGGAGTACAGGCTTTAGGGCCTAGGGGGGGGAGACCTACACTACTGCTGCTGACAGGGCTGAGGCCCTGCTGTAGTAAGATAGCTGAGGAACGCCCACCACCCACTGACCTTGCCCAGTGTGAGGGGACCCAGGGAACCACCTTCAGCGTGCTGGGAGGAACATCAAGCACTCCCAGAACCACCAACTCATCCCCCCCCCCCCCCATAAGAAGAAACTTCTGACAAGAAACTTATAATAAGAAACTTCTGACAAGAAACTTCTGACAAGAAACGCCTAAGAAGCAACCAATCTGGAACAGTCGCAAGACACCTTAATTTGAGGAGGCCTGACCGTCCAGCAAGGCCTGAAGCCTAAACTGCCCAACGGGGGATCACCAGGTAAAGCGCCGTACCCTGAAGCGCTAGACCTTCACCCCCTATCTATTCCTGCCGCCTGCTGCTGCTGGGCTGCCCCCCCCCCCCCCCCCCCCAAGTACTTTTCCAGTCAGCCCTGCCCACAGGCTGCTGGTGCGCCCGCGTTCTGTCTCCACGAGGGAGAAACTGCCCCCCTCAGGTCACTGACCTTGTGAGGAAATCACCGCCGCGGCCGCCGCGTGAAGAGAAGTGCTGCTGTGAGGAGAGGCCCTCCTCGAGGCCGTGTGGTGAGGTGCGCCGTCCGCGCCCTCACCGAAGGAAGCGCTGAGGTGAGGGAAGCCCCTCGAGTGGATGTGGTGAGGTGCGCCGTCCGCGCCCTCACCGAAGCCTCTACATTTCCCCAAAATCATCGCCGCCGGCCCGGGGCCCCACCGCCGCGGCCGAAGAAATCACTGCCGCAGCCCAAGGGGGCTGCGTGAAGCAGCCGCGGCCTAGCGCGATCCGCGAGGCCTCCAGGCCCCGCCGTTGCCGAGCAACCGGGGACGCCGGCCGCGCCCCCAGGAAGGCCGCGAAGCGATTGGGCGCCGGCTCCCACCACGCCCCCAGCGCCGACGGAGGCCGAGGAAGAGCCCCGGCCGTGCAGAGGGAGACGGGGAGCCGGCCGGAGAGAACTGCCGGCTCCCGCTCCCATTCCCGAAGTCCCTGAAGCCGGCCAAAGCCACTCACCTGATCCCGGGGGCCGGAGGAGGGTGATACCGGCCCCCGCACCGTGCCGCACAGTCACTTCCCTAATCCCGGGGGGCGGAGGAGGGCGATACCGGCCCCCGCAACGACCAGTCATTCCGGCCAGAAGGCCGAGGTACCCCGACCGGGCCCCGCCCTCCAGAACACGGGCCGGGCCTGGAGTTAGCCAGTCGCTAAGAAGCGCGACCAACGATCAAGCACCAGGTGAGCCCAGGAGGCCCCTAGGGCCCACAAAAACGCCACTGGGGGCCACCATTAACCCCTAAATTAACCGTGTAACTTTCCCCATGAGGCGAGGCCCCGGAGAGGAGTGGGCCTAGCCTGGAATTAACCCCTAAGGGACATAGAAGCCCCAGGATACAGGACATGTTGAGGGGTTCACCACAGTGTTTATTAATTTAATGATGACGCCTACTGTAATTACTGCCTAGGCCTATGCTTATAACTGCAAAGTCTTTACCACAGGGGGAAAGTGATTAATTGAATTGAGCTGAAGTGTACACCGCCAAGAGTTGAAGTGTTTTATGTTACAGGTGTACTGGAATTGCGACGCCCACTGTACTGAATGTGGGCGCGCCTAGATTAATGCAGGCCTATTGAAATGTAACGTGAAAAGCCTTCTTTTAAGTAATTGAATATGCTTGAAGTGAACTGCATGTTTAGGCCCATGTTTTATTAATGCACCTTGTGATCCTTATTGGTGCTACGTTTAAGAGATAATTCCTACGGCCTCTTAGTGGCCTACAATGTTGATGAGCTACGATGCTTTATTAAGAATGTGCACCAGTTGAGTAATGCAATGAATTTAAATGTAGATCTGAATTAATCTGCCTCATCTGATGCTAACTTGATTTATATATAAAAGATCTTGATTTTAAATACACAAGCCTGGTGTGGGGTCATGTTATTGCGTTCGCATTCCTGAGTCAAAGTAAGAGTGTGCTGCACAACTGCCTTACACATTGCCTTCGCGTGCTTTCCCGCCTCGCGCCATGCTACCGTGGCGGACTTGGTAAACCCGGTTCCAACACTGCTCCTGTTACTGTTGATCATACTGCCTTGTCCACGGCACCTCCTGTCCTTTCTTTGTCTTTGCCGTCTGTGGCAACTGTGACTGTTAGTACCTCTACAACACCTATTGCTTCGGCGTCTTTCGCCAGCCCTTACACCCACGACGCAGCCGACAATTACGTTAGTGCCTGCTCACTCTGTTGCTACCTCCACTGGGTTCCTCCATTCCCCGACATTGTGGAGTAGTGGGACGCCAGTACGCAGCCCTGAGAACAGAGATTGGACGACATTTAAGGAGTGTATGGGACGGACGTTGGTCCGATCTAATGTGGGAGATGAGAAAAAGGTGGTGGCTAATCAGGCTGCGCAGTGGGCCTGTAACACCATTTATAGTGTGGAAGACGTGTGGAGTGTGATGAGAGTATGAGCCTTTTGTACAGCAGCATGCCCTTAAGCATATGTCGGCTACTTTGATCGGTCTTTGGGAACAGTGTTTCAATGGTGCAGCACCGCAGATCACATACGATATTAGGGATCATGTGTATGTTACTGATATGGAGCCTTCTCATGTCTTTGGTAATGTTGCAACGTTGGTTGCTTATCGGGAAGGCTGCTTGAGAAGAGCCCCACCACTGTATCCTAGTTTCCGATGCGGGACGTTCATCCCATCTACCATCCCGAGATACCAGAGCTAAGGGATCAGCATGATCAGGTTACCAGGCCAAGGGTAGAGGCCCGTTTCCAGAAACAATGGGTTTATACTCCATGGAAAAGGAGCGAGGTTTTGTCCCTTAAGACTCAGTTGCCAGACCCTAGGAAGAATCCGACTGCCTATTATAAAGAATTGACTGAGGCGGCCTCTTCTACAGTGATGACGCTTGCTGATATTGAAATGTTCTTTGGTTTGTTAGTCCCGGTGGATATTTGGAGACAAGTACACACACAGGATCATGTTGCGAAATTGGGTGGTACATGGGACCAGATTAAAGCATGGGATCAGGAACGGAAGCCAGGTGATAAGGCTAGAGCAGAGATCCTCGCGTTGCCGGTCCGCATTATCACGTATATGCATTCTATCATCCCTCCGAGGAAAGTTCATTGGGACAAGCTATCAGCTTGCCGCCAGAAGAAAGAGGAGTGTGTCGGACCTTTTCCACTCGGTTTGAGGGTGTGTTCTTGGACTATAGTGGACAGGATTTGTCGATTGAAGGTGGTGTGCGGCTGTTTGTTAATAGATTTGTTTCCAATTTGCTTCCTGAGATTTCGACTCGATTACAGGTTTCTGAGAGCACTTGGTCCACCTCTTCCCCTTCTGTTATTTTGAATATGGCACATTATTATGAGCACAGGGAAAACGAGGAGAAAGAAGACGGAGAAGAAGCATAAGGATTTGAAGACTGTTGTTGCAGCAGGCTTCTAGAGGGAACGGTAGAGGACAGGGTGGATTGGCTCGGCAACTTCCCTGTACTAGCAGGAGTACTACACCTGTAGGGCCGAATCAGTGTGCATACTGTAAGGAGGAGGGACACTGGCGTAGCGAGTGTCCTGTGCTTCTGCAGAAGGTAGCGGTGCCGAGAGGACGAGGTTCTCGTGGACGGGGTCGTGGAGCCGGTGGCCAAGACAGGGCTCTGAATGCTGTGGCCCCGCAGGGTCACTCGGACCAGAATTATTTTGATGACCATCGGGGAGGACAGTATCATGATGATTACGACACAGATGAGGTGACAGGAATGTCTTACAGCTAGGACAGCCAGGGACAGAGTGAGGGACCAGTTCCGATACCTGTAGATCAACGTGGTTCGTACGTCAGTGCGGATGTGCATGGTTCGACTAAGGAGTTCTTGGTGGATACAGGTGCAACAAACAGCTCTATTTCTCGTTCCTTAGTCCCTGGGGCGGCTCCGTCTGGCCATAATAATGTTTCGGTAGGTTTTTCTGGTGTACCGGTTGTGAGCCCCAGTTCAAAACCCCTTGCGTTGACTATTGGTCCTTTCACTGTGGATTCGCCATTCTTGTTGACGTCCAATTGTGGAGAGAATTTGATGGGTTTGGATTTGTTGAAGAAAATGCATGCTACGATCTATTGCACCCCAGCAGGTGTCTATAGAAAGATGGGTCCTGATGTGGTGTGCGCTAAGCAGTGTCTATCCAAAGATGCGCCCCTCTCTGCTGAATTTAAGGATTTGCCACCCACACTGTGGGCAACAGGTGACCAATTGTGGGTTTGTTACAGATATCACCTGTTTCGATCCGTGTCAAGGAAGGTGCTATTTTACCCCGTATCCCTCAGTATAAAATACCGAATGCAGGTGAGCGAGCTTTGATGCAAATTGTGCAAGATTTGATTGAGAAAGGAGTGGTTGAGGAGATGACTGCTAATGTTTGTAATAGCCCTATTCTTCGCATTCTCAAACGGACACCTTCGGGTCCCTCCGAGTATCAGGAAGATGGTTATCGCTTTGTGATTGACTAGCATGAAGTTGGCAAAATAGTAATTCCCCAGTTTCCGGTGGTCCCTAACATTACGACTCTTGACAATGATTCCTTCTTCTGCTAAATTATTTTCGGTCATTGATTTGAAAAATGCATTCTTTAGTATTCCCATTCATCCTGATAGCAGATATCTGTTCGGGTTTACCCTTGCTGGTAGAAGTTTTAGATTCTGTCGCGCTCCTCAAGGCTATACAGAGAGTCTGAGTATCTATAGTCAGGCATTGAAAAGTAAGCTGGATTCCTTGTAGCTCCCTACAGGTAATGTATTGCTTCAATATCAAACAAAGAGATCTGAGAGGCAACAAGAACAATATATAAACTAGTCAAGGCACAATTGCCAAACATGCACAAATGAGACGAGAGGTTATCTTTGTAGATTTGATCTTTTATTTCATGTCGTTTGTTGAATTTTTCAATACAGCCAACGCGTTTCGCTGATATCCGGGCTTCTTCAGGGCATCCAAGTAGTAAAAGCTCCTCTGTGTGAGTGTTCAAATTCAAATGTGTTTTAGCCAATAAAAAAAAACAAAGCGGTGTTAGAATAATTCCAGTCAGAATATCAGTGTTTGGTAACTTGAAACTGAATCCGACGTAGCTTTGATGCCGGAACTAGATATAGATTCGGCCTAAGATGTGGTCTACGGAGCTACATCATTAGCTTGTTTGCGTATTACTCTCGCAAAAATAGCTCTTCATTGAAGTTCTTCGATTTCCACATTTCCCTGAAACACTGATATTCTGACTGGAATTATTCTAACACAGCTTTTGTTTTTTTTTTTATTGGCTAAAACACATTTGAATTTGAACACTCACACAGAGGAGTTTTTACTTCTTGGATGCCCTGAAGAAGCCCGGATATGGGTGAAACGCGTTGGCTGTATTGAAAAATTCAACTAACGACATGAAATAAAAGATCTATAAAGATAACCTCTCGTCTCATTTGTGTATGTTTGGCAATTGTGCCTTGACTAGTTCATATATTGTTCATGTTGCCTCTCAGATCTCTTTGTTTGATGCCTAATTGTTTGTGGTTCTAGTTGGTGGTGAACCATAATTTGAGGTGGGCAACTCTGAACTCCGAGTCCCTAAAATACTTTAAGCTACACGTGATTGTGTGACATTTGAATTCCCTAGCCACCACTGTTTGACTTTCTATTGCTTCAATATGTCGATGACTTGCTCATCGCTTCGGATACAGAACAAGGTTGCAGAGACACTACAGTTAAATTGTTGCTACATTTAGCTCAACATTGCCATCATGTATCCATTTCCAAATTTCAGTATTGTCCACATGAGGTCACCTATTTAGGTCACCTATTTAGGTCACCTACTGTCGAAGGAGGGTAGGAGATGGACCCCTGAGCGCATCAGTACCATTGTTAAAATGCCCGTTCCGCAAACTCAGAAAGATGTGCGCGCTTTCATAGGTATCACTTCCTATTGCAGGCAGTGGATACCTGGCTATTCTCTGCTTATTAAGCCCCTGTTTGCGCTGACACTAAAAGATGTGCATGAACCCCTGCCTTGGACGCCAGAGTGTCAGTCTTTTGAGCAATTAAAAACTGCGCTTTGCTCAGCTCCAGTGCTTGGTACCCCCAACTATGCTAAATGCTTTGTATTGTACATTCATGAGATGGGTGGTTGTGCGCTTTGTTTTAACACAAAAATTTGGGGATAAGCAACGACCGTGTGCTTATTTCTGTGCTGTGCTTGACCCTGTCGCACGAGCCCTCCCGAGCTGTCTAAGAGCGGTTGCGGCTGTGGCTGTCTCAATAAGACAATCGGCTGGACTCGTACTTGAGACTGACCTCACAGTTATGGTACCCCATGCTGTGGATACACTTTTGAAAAAGACAAGGACACAGCACCTCACCAGTGCACATCTGACAGGTTACGAGCTAACGCTCTTTGCGAAGCATATTACGATCAAACGCTGTGCCACTCGGAGAATGAGGATATTGATATACATGATTGTATCTTCCGGGCAGAAGAAGAGACGAAAGGACGGGTAGACCCGACTGATGTTCCCTTATCTGACCTCAAGGGGAACTATATGTCGATGGCTCTTGCTTTAAGTTACCAGATGACACTACAACTGCTGCGTACGCCATTACTACACTGCGTACTGTAGTCAAGACATCACGAGTTCCCTATCAGTCAGCCCAAGCTGCAGAGCTCGTTGCCCTTATTCGAGCCTGTGAATTGAGTGAGGGACTAGTTGTCAATATCTATACTGACAGTACGCCTTTGGAGTCGCCCATAATTTTGGGCGGCTCTGGGCAGAGAGAGGGTTCCTTACTTCCCATGGGACGAAAATTCTACACCGCCCTCATATAGGCTTCTGCCCGCTTTGACACTCTAAGAAATTGGCCATAGTGAAGTGTAGCGCTCATAGGAAAGTTACTGACGATGTGGGTAAGGGGAAAGCTTTTGCAGATCAGACAGCTAAGGAAACAGCCCGAACTAAGATGAAAAGAATGTTTGTAGCAGGTCCCGCTAGGTGGGTGCCCGAGGTCACCATGTTTGAGGATACACTAGAGAATGTGAAGGAAATTCAGAGTGAGGCTAAGTGGAGGAGTTACCAGTGTGGCAAGAAAGCACAGCACAATTGAATGATGAGGGATGTTGGATTGACAAGTTAGGTAAGCAGAGATGGATGTTGCCAGATGCATATGTTCTTCCTGTTGTTACGATGGCTCATGGCCCAACCCATATCAGTGCTAAGGGTATTTGCAAGTTGTTAGACCCCGTATGGCAAAATGACAACATTTCGAAGACGGATGTACATTTAGTAAAGTACTGCATGGTGTGTATGATGCACAATCCTGGCAAGGGTTCCCCTACACCACCCGGCAATTTTGCACCTCCACTTTTCCTTTTGAGGTCCATAAAATGGACTTAATTGAAATGGACAGGGTCAATAATTTGAAGTATGTGTTGGTGGTTGTTTGTGCATTCAGTAAATGGGTTGAGGCTTACCCTACTAAAGAGAATACAGCCATTGCGACTGCAAAGGAACTCCTAAAGGAGTTCTTTCCTCGCTTCGGCTTGCCCAGTTTGATCTGGAGTGATAACAGAAGTCACTTTAATGCCAAGGTTATCCAGTTAGTTTGCGAATAAAGCAGAAGATTCATGCTGCAAATCACCCCCAGTTAGCAGGTTTAGTCGAGAAGTACAATGGTACTCTCAAACTTAAATTGGCAAAAATTCAGGAGACTATAGGGTTACAGTGGCCAGATGCTTTACCACTAGCTCTTTTGTCTACAAGAACTACAGCACATTCTAGGACAGAATTGTTACCCTACGAGGTCGTGTTCGGACGCCCGGCGAATGTCTGGGGCGTCCCGCGTAGGTTCTCGGAGATAGAGTACCCTTTGACCGATTACCTGTGCCAGTTAACTGAAAATCTGCGTTCTATTCACCAACAGATTCGAGAATCACTACCACCCATACCGGAGGGGCCCGGTCATAACATCCAGCCTGGGGACTCGGTGTTGCTCCGAAACTTTCAGCGGAAGAAGAGCTTGGAGCCCCGGTGGAAGGGGCCCGAGCAAGACCTTCTTGCAACTAGGACCGCTGTGAAGATCGCCGGCCGAAAGAATTGGATCCATTCCAGTCATTGCCGCAGGATACCCTTACCTTATGATCAATGGGTAAGGGACAGCATTGGGGACGCGGAGGGTGAGAAAGAGCCCCAGTTTGTCACTTTTGGCGATGCAAAGCTTACATGGACCCAAACGGATGCAGAGAATGATGACGTACTAAAGGCAGCGGTCCCTCCCGAGATTCGAGCTGTTAAGGAGCAGTTATTTGTTGACCCCTCTGTGCCTGGAGTCACCAGGTACAATTTGCGCCCTCGGCTGAGGAATGGTGCACCAAAGGAGAAGTCAGATTAGTTAAGAATGGACTGTGCAAGTTAGGGTGTACTTTGCTATAGTACCAACTGTGTTAGTTTAGGGAGAGGCGAGATTGGTGCACTGTTCGGACATTGGACAGGATAACTAGAATGTGCTCCCTAGGGGGAGGGGGGGGGGGGGGGGTACACTATCCTGTGCGACGTGGGATTCATCAAGAGCTAGGACTGAGCAGCTCCTCTGCCGGTGCTCAAGAGCGCCAACGTTGATGAACAATAGGAGCCTGTACCAGTGAGCCTCAGACGGACACTGGGAACAATTGCCTCTTATCCGTTCTAATGTATTCTCTTTCTTGCTTCATAATGTATTCGTTTGGTCGACCTATTGAGGAGGAACAGCCAATTGCACCGCCGCGTCCAGCGCGGGGTTGGTCCACAAAGAGTAAAATAGTTTTCATATTGATAGTTGTGATTGCATTAATAACAGTACTTGAAATAGCTTGGTTTCTGGAGGAAAAGTATCCTGTACATTCCTTGATTGGTACAACGCCCACTTCCCCTGAGCATAGGTTTGTTACTTTGGCCCCTCACAAAGGGGAGCATAGAAAGCCTTACATAGACAATGTATTTATACAAATGTTGCATCAAGCCCATGATGTGTCCAATACAACTAATTGTTGGGTTTGTGGATTGCTTCCCTCAGTTACTCACAAGAGTGATAATTTGTTGTCCATGCCATTGTCATATATTGGTAGCTGCGAAGGTTGGTTTGAATTGCTTGTAATGGTGCACTACCATTTCCAACTTTCTATTCAGGTTATGACATCTGCTGACTCTCGTACTGTGGTAGAGTATACAAGTTTACATCACGGATTTACTCCTATAGGACAGTCAGGAAATGGGACCTCCGGTACATTATCCCCGAAATCCTGTATGAAAATATATGATAAAATGAATAACGAAACGTGGCTTAGGATGGAAATGGCAGATTTCCAAAGGTTTAACACATCTGAATACTTCCAATCTTTCCAAGATCGTAATGTTACTAAGGACAAACCGATGCCGGTGTCCGTGGTTAACACAACAGCTAGTTTGTGTCCAGGGGACAGGGGAGGTAAAGGTGGGGGAAAGTAAATGTAACTTCACCTACAGACTAAGCACGATTAATAGTCCACCCTTACTACTACCCCGGAATGTCTATTTTGTCTGTGGATCCCAGGCTCACGTCTGGCTTCCGAGGGGGTGGTCTGGCAGATGTTACCTCCCTTTACTTCTTCCCCCATGTATGTTGCCCCGTCCAACTACCATAAAGACCATCGGTTGCAATGTAGGAGCATATACTTGCCCCGAGTCAGAAGGGTTGTTGACACCCCGGATATAGATCAGACAGATACCACCTGGCAAAAGTTGGACGATGCTGCACGGGGTCTTTTACCTTTCTGGGGCCCCATGGCCAATAGTCTTCAGCTTCGTCGGCTAACGAGTTGTGGAAGCGGTTATTAATACAACAGCTGGGATATTGACAAACATCACTGCTGAGCTCCAGGCTACGAGGTTAGTTACCTTACAGAACAGGATGGTGTTGGACGTCATCCTTGCTGATCGGAGATGGGCCTGTTGCATCATTGGCAGCAACTGTTGCGTTTACATACCTGACCACGCCCCCAGCGTGTATACAGCCATACAAAAATTGCCTAGAATTTTGTCAGACATACATCAAGAGACAGGTACTTGGACACTATCGGGGTGGTTCTGGAATATGCTAACATGGGGTTGGAAGATCCTTATTTTTTTGGTTGTAGTTGCCAGTATCCTCTTTACATGTTGTCTCTGCATACACGGTCTCCCGGCTTGTTGCACCTATTGTGCAAGTGCTCTGACACCTAAACTAAAAATATCAGTTCATGATACTAATGCTGCGATCATGTTGCAGAAGCATATTGATGAAATTATGCAAACCGACGAGGGTATTTTTGAATACTGATTGTGTATGCTGCAGCTTATAGTGATGGCTCTAATTTTTGCAATAGGTTATCTGTTTCTAGATAGTAACATAAAAGTTTAGCGAATGCTAAAAGGAGGGTCTGTTGGAATAGAAGTGTTTTAGCTGTGCTGTTTATGCATTGTACATCTTAAGTTAGCATTCGCGGCACCATTTTATGTTTAGCCGCCATTTTGAGCCATGATCGAAACTAATTCCTCTCTCTGCCCCTGCTGAAAGCAGCTGCAATAGTTTGTTTCTCCAAGGTTGAGCCTTGCTCTACTAATGAATACTGTTCTTATAAGCGCATACCTTTCCCACTAGATAGGCCTGCTTCCACCTTTAGAGCAGCGGGCACAGGCAGAAAGACCTTGGCGTTAAGATAGCGTGTGCCAGGTCTCAGGATTGAAACTCCTCCTTCTGTACCTTCTTTGTCGAGCTGCCTCCAACTGGAAATTTCCAGTCGGGTCACTTCCTTCAATGTTCTGCATGAGGCAAGAAGGCAATGCAGACTTTGTCACCCAAGGTGGGTCAAAAAATGAAATGCTGAGCTTGAGTGGTGTACGCCACCCGTACAGCAGTTTCCCCTCTCTAATGTACAGACAAATCCCAGCCCATCCCTTTTTTTCTCGCTTAGGTAACCTTAGCCAACTGACCCGATCATGTTCAATCACACTACCCTCCCACAGACTGTAGAATCCACAATGTGGGGGATATGTATCCATAAAGGCTCTTGCTAGATCTGTGATCAGGTATGTCAGCTTCAAGCAGTCTGACATGCCAACCTTCCTGAACCTCCCTGGTCAGAGCACTGAAGCGCTGTGAGGATAACCTGGAGAATGCCTCTTTATGGGCAAATTGAACGTTTTTGGAAAAAATTACACTTGAGATTGTGATTTGTTAGCTGATAACAGTACAGTCACAGGCGGCACTGCAGCAGAACATAAAACTTCAGACGTAAGTCTCATTGGCAAACTAGGTTTCTGAATAGGGTTGCATTGTATGGAATTAGTATTTATAATGCACTGCCTACCCTATGTGGCACTCAAGCACTTGTCCAGTTGTAATTTAAACTCTTCTTTACTGGTGAAGTCAGATTTTAAGTTACTATTTTGAAAATGCCACTTCTAGAAAGCTTTTTCAGACACAAGGGGGACCCAACCGTCACATTTAAGGTGCTGGAATGAATTTGCCAGACTGAGAGCATTCACTTGTTTGAATGTTCTTAAGCATTTATTCGCTTATCATTTATATTTTTTGCTATTAACTCATTAACATTTGTAAAAGCATGCCTAACCATAAGACATACCATTTTCACAGTGAATTACATATAGTAAACAACCATTTTGAACTTCAACGAAATTCAAATACATTCAATAAAGACAAAAATCATAAATACATGAAACATGAATGGTGAAAATGCATTCTAGTTGAACCCAGTTGATTTATAATACAACAACCAGTATTAACTAAGCAGTACTAATTCTATATAGAGAATCAAAAGGTTGTTGGCTGCTGGGTGTAAACAATTATTGTGCAGGGGCAATTCATTTCTGCTGACTCCCTGCAAACAGGCATATTTATTTGTTGATTTATCCCAGCAGTATTAGACGCCGACGCGTTTCGAGCCCCATCCAAGTTAGAGGGTTCTCCTCAGGGCCTTAAGACTGGATTTAGTCTGGAAAAAGATGTCCAGAATACATTAATGTAACTCTCCCTTAATTTAGTTCACTACTGCACTTAACTTCTTATTTACAATGATTACCTGCACTCGTTCGGTTTAAGAGTTCTGCCTTTGGCTTAGGCAATTAAGGACACTAATGGAAAAATAGTCAAAAATAGGACAAATGGACGTCATTTTTATCTTTCTCTCGGCTGTTCTATTCTTTGTTAGAACACAAATCAAATGCGCGGTTTTTACACTTACTAAGTCAGGTTGTGGAAACATTTAGCTTTCGAAGGCACCACTTCTCTAATATGCTTTAGTATACGTCAGGGAACATTTTCTTTCTTGATCTTAGGCTTCTAACGCTGCAAGGGGTCAATAAAAGTGCCTCGTCAACTCTTTCAGTATTGTCAGCCAGTGTTAAAGATTCTGGATGAGCCTGCAATTCGGCGTTTGAATAAGACATATCAACTTACTGATAATCAACGTTTAGCTTTGTTCCGTGAATCGCATGTAAAATAGTTGCAGCAATGCCCGGCAATGACTGTTGTAATTTGAATTCTCGCTCTCGAGTTAATTAGCTCCTAAGGCCCTAGAAGCAAGTTCGAAAAACATTGTATTAACTCAGTCGGGTACAACCTTGTATCTTAACGTTATGGCTCATTATTCCTAAATAGCTTACTTGGTTATGCTCGCCAGGACAACTCTTGTGCTGCATCGTCGTGCTTCCTCAGTGTAGTGAAGCCGAATTACATTCTTCACGTCATTAACAAGATTCCTTTGATGTCACAGTGGATTGTGATCCGTTTGAACTTGTGCCGCCGCAGTGGCTTATGGTCTATGTATGCTTTCATTAGTAGGCTCCGCCATTGCGCTAAGATTGCTTGTATTTCTCAGAAGTTGTTTAAGGGGCACAGAAGTCGCCCATTTATCTTAATTATAGTATAGTTTCAGGTGATTGTGTTCAGGAATGTGTACGATTGTGCTGATCCCATCATGCATTACCAATCTCGGACATTTCATTCAATCCTTGAACTGTGCTGTTTAATTTAAGGATTAAATAAGCTTCCTTTTTCTCAGTAATTCAGATTCCACGTCTCCTCCTCTTGGGCTTGGTTTAATAGCGCTCAACACGGTCCATTTGAAGTCTCTCTCATTATGTGACATTTCATTGAAATGACTCACCATGGGGGCAGTGATGACCATTTTTAATCCTAAACCAACGTTGCACCAGTCTTTGTCAGACTTCTTGGTTTGTTTTGCCGATATATAATTTTTGACAGGGGCATATATTCCATGTTTGTTAGCAAATGCCACGAATGGAGGACTTTACAATACATGCTGAAGCTTTCCAGTCACAGTTGACGAATCGAGACTACCCAAAAATTTTTGTAAAACATGCCATAAAACGTGCTAAATACACATCGAGAGAGACCCTTTTAACAAAAAAAGACAAACTAAATGATCAGAAACTGGCTTGTGTTTCCACATTCGGGCCACACACACACAAATTCCGCCAAATCATTCTCAGGAACTGGCATTTGCTAACAAACATGGAATATCCATTGGATCCACCACTATTTGCGATGAGGAAGAATCGCAGCATAGGGCAACAGATAGTGAGAGCAGATATTTTTTCATCATCTAAGAAAACCGACCTAATCTCACAATGGAACCTAAAACCCATCGTGGGGCACCACAAGTGTGGAACCTGCTCAATGTGTGATACCACAATTGAGGGAACAGAATAAGTACATGGGAACATCAAATGGACTCGGAAAGATTTCACAAACTGCAAAACGAAGAATGTAATTTACCCAGTCATGCCCCAGTCAAAAAATATAGATCGGCAAAACAAACCAAGAAGTCAGACAAAGACTGGTGCAACATCGGTCTAGGATTAAAAATAAAGTCATCACTGCCCCAATGGTGAGTCATTTCAATGAAATGTCACATAATGAGAGAGACTTCAAATGGACCGTGTTGAGCGCTATTAAACCAAGCCCAAGAGGAGGAGACGTGGCATCTGAATTACTGAGAAAGGAAGTGTATTTAATCCTTAAATTCAACAGCACAGTTGAAGGATTGAATGAAATGTCCGAGATTGGTAATGCATGATGGGATCAGCACAATCGCACACATTCCTGAACACAATCACCTGAAACAATACTATAATTAAGAGAAATGGGCATAAAGATTTCTGTGCCCCTTAAACAACTTCTGAGAAATAGAAGCAATCTGAGCGCAATGGCTGAGCCTACTAATGAAAGCATAGACCATAAGCCACTGCGGCGGCACAAGTTCAAACGGATCACAATCCACCGTGACATCAAAGGAATCTTGTTAATGACGTGAAGAATGTAACTCGGCTTCACTACACTGAGGAAGCACGACGATGCAGCACGAGAGTTGTCCTGCGCGAGCAAAACCAAGTAAGCTACTGGAGAAGTGTGGCTCAATGGTTAGAGCGGCAGACCTTGATGCAGAGATCTGGCCCGGGACCAGGGTTCAATTCCCGCCTCGGCGGGTCTTGGGCTCAATTTCCTCGGACCTGATAATTCTCGCCTCGGTGCCTATTCTAATCATGGGTCCCACTCTGCAACTCTGGGCAATAGCTTGCTTAATCTCCACAACGGCCCCAACAGCGCTGGGATGCCTGGCTTCACCCTGGGGGTGCCCAGGAGTGGACATTTCACAGGGAAAAGCCAGGAAGGGTTCCACAGCGGTATGCGTACAGCGCCTGGACACCCCTTTGGGGGTATGGGTGCGCTTTACAAGTACAAATTTCATTTCATTTCACTTAGGAATAATGAGCCATAACGTTAAGATACACGGTTGTACCCGACAGAGTTAATACAATGTTTTTCGAACTTGCTTCTAGGGCCGTAGGAGCCAATTAAGTCGAGAGCGAGAATTCAAATTACAACAGTCCTTGCCGGGCATTGCTGCAACTATTTTACATGCGATTCACGGAACAAAGCTAAACGTTGATTTTCAGTAAGTTGATATATGTCTTATTCAAACGCCGAATTGCAGGCTCATCCAGAATCTTTAACACTGGCTGACAATACTGAAAGAATTGACGAGGCACTTTTATTGACCCCTTGCAGCGTTAGAAGCCTAAGATCGAGAAAGAAAATGTTCCCCGACGTCTACTAAAGCATATTAAAGAAGTGGTGCCTTCGAAAGCTAAATGTTTCCACAACCTGACTTAGTAAGTGTAAAAACCGCGCATTTGATTTATGTTCTAACAAAGAATAGAACAGCCGAGAGAAAGTTAAAATGACATCTATTTTTGACTATTTTTCCATTAGTGTCCATAATTGCCTAAGCCAAAGGCAGAACACTTCATTAGAAAGGACTCAAAGAAGAGAAACGTGAACTCTTAAACCGAACGAGTGCAGGTAATCATTGTAAATAAGAAGTTAAGTGCAGTAGTGAACTAAATTAAGGGAGAGTTACATTAATGTATTCTGGACATCTTTTTACAGACTAAATCCAGTCTTAAGGCCCTGAGGAGAACCCCCTAAGTAGGATGGGGCTCGAAAACACGTCGGCGTCTAATACTGCTGGGATAAATCAACTAATAAATATGCCTGTTTGCAGGGAGTCAGCAGAAATTAATTGCCCCTGCACAATAATTGTTTATACCCAGCAGCCAACAACCTTTTGATTCTCTATATAGAATTAGTACTGCTTAGTTAATAGTGGTTGTTGTATTATAAATCGACTGGATTCAACTAGAATGCATTTACCATTCATGTATTTATGATTTTTGTCTTTATTGAATGTATTTGAATTTCGTTGAAGTTAAAAATGGTTGTTTACTATATGTAATTCACTGTGAAAATAGTGTGTCTTATGGTTAGGCATGCTTTTACAAATGTAAATGAGTTAATAGCAAAAAATATAAATGATAAGCGAATAAATGCTTAAGAACATTCAAAGAAGCGAATGCTCTCAGTCTGGCAAATTCCTTCCAGCACCTTAAATGTGACGGTTGGGTCCCCCCTTGTGTCTAATTGTTCCGGCCCCACCCAACCGCCTTTGGGCCAAACCCCTTGTTGTTTTCTACTTCTAGAAAGCTGGCATTTCCTGGTCTAAAGGTTATGGGTCCTTTCTGTAAGTGGCCATCTGTCTTGGACTGTTGATGGCTTCCCCACTGGGAAATGTGTATTGCTCCCAGACTGCAGACAAAGGGCTGGTGTGTGGGCAGGTGCTGGTGTTCCCTTGACAGGATGCTATGTGGGGTGTGATCTAAAAGTATTTAAATTTCAAAGGAGGCCTCTCCTGTCATAGGCAGTTAACACCGAAGCCTGGCTCATCTCTTGCCCAGCTAGCCAATCCGGCTCCAATCACAGTAGGCCACTTTTGACTTTACAGCGACAGGCCTGTCAGAGGTTTAGATATAACACTTGAAGGCACTCTTCAAAGGGACTGTTGAAAGTCCAGATTTTGTTGTACCGGACTGCTTTCTCAGCGCTTCTGTGGGATACAAGGACTGCCTCAAAACAGATGCTGGCTGGCTGACGCTGGCACACGCTGACACACACACACACACACACACACACACACTTTAGTGTGTCCGAAAACTTCTGCCATCATGAAAATGCCCAAAGTGGGTATGGTTTGCCCTGGGAACTTTTAAATCTTGGATTAGGGAGTCCCCAGGGGGGTCAGTCCAGCTCACTGGCTCGTGCCTGGCATAAATGTGGCACCTCCAAGAACCCACTTCAGATTACAGGTCACTTGTGGACCTGTGAAAGAACCGAAGAGGACTGGACCTGCTGTCGGAGACCTGTAATAAGCGTTAAGACGGGACCTCCTCTCTTTCTTGTATCCAGAACAAAGAAGTGGACCCAAAGGGTCATAAAGTGGACCTCCTGTTAAAGCTACAAGAGACAGTTTCCTGCAACTACTCAACTGCCCAGTGGCAACTAGACCCAGACTGGATCACGCTGTGCCCTCAACCTGACACCATGTGAGTCTTTAAGTGCCTCCCCTGAGGTCCTGGGGGCCTTTAGATGTGTACTCTTGTGGTGGATTGGAAATTAAAGGACTAAAGTCAGAAGGTAAAATCTTTGACCAGTACAAACCTGGTTAGTATAGCTTAATCGCAGTCAGCGTCTAATTGCAAATAGTTCCTCTTCTACCACAACCATTGACTATTATCGGCACTTTGTGTTTCCTGGCACTATTTTTACTTAAAAACTTAAAAAATTAAAAACGCTGGTTCTACTTATTGGATTTTTGTCATTTTGGTGCCTTTTGTTTATTCAATTATACTCTACTTTTTTTATTCCTTTTGGGATTTTTATGGTTTTGTATTTTGACTTTAATACGGTTTTAGTAATCCATTATACTTGACATATTGCCTCTAGGTTAAGCCGGGCTGCTTTGTGCCAAACTACCAGAGAGTTAAGCACAGGTTTATTTAGTGACTTTTGTGGCAGTCAAGTGACCTGGATTAATGGTAGTCCTAACTCCTGAATCCAACTAGAGTCCAGCACCTCCCAAAAGAGGACTTGTGAGCAATAGGAACCCTACCGGTCAGGTGACCTTAACATTAGGTCCGGTTCAGGTGACTGGGCACTGCACAATCATACGGGCTGCAGGTGGTGGAGTGAGGGGCATCTCTGGGCTGTCATGTTTCCCTGGCAACAGACAGGGTTCAATACACTTTCAGCTCCCAGGCTTCACTTCAGGTGAATGAAACAAGAAAGTCAACCTCCAATCCTGCACTTAATTCTGTTCCTAAGCCAAAAAACAATAGCTGTATGAAGAAAAACAGATTCAGTACTGGCAATTAACTATACAACCAATTCAGAGTAAAAACAAATTAATTTAGACAACTTTATTGGTTGTCATTTATGTAGAGATTGATGCCTCTAACAATGTTTACAAATCTATTCATCATGCAGCAACTGCCGTTGATGAATGATCGTGTCATGTTTTCACAGTTGTGAACCCGGGAGCTGTTCTTGGTCTGGCCCACAACCAATACTCTGCTCCAGGGCTGTGACTGTACTCCGAGCATAGGCTGTGGTTCTGTTTAGCTTTGTACACAGAGGTCCAACGTAGTCTCAGGGAGAGTGTTGACATCAGCAACTCCTTAGAATTCACGGACATCAACAGAAGATCTCCTTTGTTCTCTGCAGTGCATTCTACCATGAGAAAGCGGACAACAATAGTACCGTAGGGCACAGTTGCCTGAGGCAACAATTATGTTCATGTCTCAGCTCTTGTGCCCTTTTAGGGAGCAGAAAAAAATATGAGGACAGGGCTGGTTTCTGTTCCAAGTCCAGCCGTCTTCCCTGAAGAAACAGTATTACGGTTTTCTCTTTTCTCCTCCCACACTGAATCTTTTTGAGCTAATGCCAGGACTTCAGGTGGCAATCTAATGGCAGGCTATATCTTCAGAACAAGCAGATCCAGACATCAAGCCCTACATGACTGGTGCTTAATGTGGAGGGAAGCGTGTGTGGGGGGTGGGGTTCTAGGATGGGGTGGTGGGTACTGCGATCCTAGAGGAGGACACTTGGTCAGAACAGTTAAGTGAGAGGCAGGTAAATGAGGGAGCACTGACAATTCCAGGACAGAGGGTGACGAGCGCTTGGTTGTCACTGAGGAGAACTCAATGAAGACACTGCTGCCTAAAGTTTCCACATCAAGTAAGGTGCAGCTGAGATGTGGGTGCACTCTTCTTTGGGACAGTAATAGACTAGGAAGGTTTTGGTGGCAATAGATTCTTATTTTGTAAAATGATTCCATATTACTCTACTTGATCTATACATAAGCTAAAATCAATGCATTAACTTCTTAGTGATGTCTCCTGACCAGTCAATTAGAATGCGAAAGGACAGCCACTCACTGTCCTTACGGTGAGAAGGGTCCTATTTTTGCTACATTTGGTTATTATTCTGAGGGTATTTCCCTCAAAAGATGGATGAACCATGTTGAGGATTCTGCAAAACGTTTATGCACTAAAATATGTATGCCAGCTTCTGAAGAATCAGAACAAAATAACGGATTTATTGCAGGATTTCTTGTGTGAATAATAAAAACCTACGTTTTGAGAGAGAATGAAAACGTGATTTGAAGTACTGATTATGCAACCACGTACATATGCATGCGCTGCATTAACAAAAATCTAGGATTATGCAAAAATATAGCTTGCCTGGATTCTCTGAAAGTGAAAAAGAATCAGGAAAGTTCACTAAAAATGAGAAACATTTGGATCCTTGAATGTACAAAATCCCTGGCTTGGCTCAGCTAAAGTTTATTTTTGAGGAAGGATGTGACTGCTTTGGTGCCCTAAACTAAGGTGAGGCCTGCCTTACAGGAACAGGCAATGGTGGTGTTACTGTGCAATATGGTTATGAAGTGAATTATAGACAAGTTGACGTTTGCCAATTCTGCAATCTAATAATGCAGACTATGGGGTTGCTCAGACAATGAGCATACTTAGGGTACTAGTATTAACTACCCTTTTCTCTGTTCAACAGCAGTGTATATACAACACAAATTATTGAAACCGCCCAACTTTAACATGATAGATTTTCTTAATGAAAGCATTCGCATCGCAGCTTAGGTTACTGACGACAACACTGAACAGACTGCCACGGCCTTTGTTAAATGGCCAAGAAGATTATATTGCAAAAACCCCCGTTACTGGTCTGTTCATTCCACAAACTGGAATATCCACTTTTTACAGTGACACAGCTTTCCAGTAAAAACCACGCCTACCCTTGTTACACAAACAAACAGTTTACCTGAGGGATGGCGCCATAATTCCAGATGTAGCCTTTGTGAGGAAACACGTTGGCCACGTAACGCAGCTTCCCCTTCTTGACATCCTGCTTAATGGGGTTCAGGGGATCGTTGGTGGCAATCTGTAAACAACGAGAGCAGGCGCTTAAGTGCAATGCCCTTTGACCAAGCCAAGCAGCAGTTGATCCTTGTAGTTACAGAATTGCGAAGGGGGGGCATGGAACAAGGGATACCGAATGAGACGTGCGTCTCCAAACAGAAACAAAGAGATAAAGAGCATAGTACAGTTAAATTGTAAACTTTAAACACCGAATAACTTCATATCTCAGCACGCATTTCCTTTCAGGATAAAACAGCACTTTGGTTTTTAGCATGCAGTGATGGAACACGTGAGGCGACTGCATTTTGAGGGTGATGGCGTATGTACATAGCAATGTACATTTATGCCGCTTGCAATACTTGCTTGCCACCCACAGACTGCAACTGAATAGGGAAAAGAGCTTAGGAGGTCTTAACTAAGGGCACTTACTGTGTGTATCTTCCAGAGGCAACTCAGTCTCAGAAGATATTCAGGAGTATTGTGTGAATTCACCTTTGTGATAGTTGATCCTACACGAATTTCTGAGCAAATATATATTGTAAATTATATTTACTTCTTTACGTTCATATGCTATGCCTGGTTTAATAATAAAATATATCGAAACTGGATAGCACAATTTACAATTGCTTGTGTGATTATCTCCCCTTATGGTTGCAAGGTCCTGCAGCTTGCTTTCTGGTACAAGTCAACGTAAATGTACAACAAAAGCACGATTGGGTGGTGGGAAGTAATGGTGAAAATGCAAATACCCACCTACAGCCTAGAACTAAGATACATCCTCGCACTGGGATACTAAAAGACACATTACCTCCATTTTTGCGTTAGTCCATCGTGGTACTTCCACAATCATGTTGAACACATCCTGAAAAAACACACAAAAAGAAGTTCACTTCTATCATGCAACCAACAGAAGGTATTCGAACACGGGTCCTGAGAAAAAAAAATGCAGAGTAAGGACTTCAATCTAAAAACCATACACTGGATAAACAACTTGTCACTACCTGCAATTTTGGTTTCATATATGGAAGGGCTAAACCTACCTACAGCCCATATTTTGCTAATTTACAACCCCTTTCCTTTGAGAAACAAAGTACTATCTGGACAGAAGTTAATCATCTGGAAATACGGCTTTCTTACTTTACTGCCTGTAATGATGCCACTTCTAACGCAATAGACACTTACAGTCCTGCTCCTCATTTCAACGACGACAGACTCCGTTTGTAGTCCGGCACAGTTCACCCGCATGACGAGTCACATGGCAGGTAGAATACAGTATTCTGTTGTGGCTCTCCAGCAGAGTTATTAACTTTACTGGACTACAGGGGTCCATCCAGAGTGGAAATCGTTTTCAAATGGGCAATAAACCTCATCATGGCAGGACTAAAGGATGGGGACATCTAATTAGTGGTCGTGAGTGCAGGCCTTTTTAACTACACCACAATTGGAGTACAATGCTTACTGGCTCCATTTCATAAATAAGTATAGTGTCACAATTGGGTCCAGTCAATCCCCTGGTGTGCATGAGTGGTTGTGAAAACGAGTGTTGGGCTACTCCGGTCTCGGGTCCTCTTGTACATATTTAGCCCCGGGTTTATAGTGCGCTGCCAAAGTATAGCAGCGGTTCATTAAGTTAGCAGTCTTTCACTGTCTATATGTCCACTATGGAGCTCTCCTGCAGGTATGGTATCAACCTGTGTAAGCGATGTGTGGTGGGTCTACTTCTTAATTTACATCCTCCTCAACTGAGCAGGGAAACTTCTTTATGCTTGCCTTCACTATATTAAGGCCAGCCAGTGACCTGGCCAAAGGGACATCTGAAATGAGCATTGGCAAATCCATTAAGTCTTGAATTTGCGACCTATTGACTTTACAAACGGTTTTAGCACCCCCCCCCTTGCTGTGCGCCATGGCTAAAAAAAAACCACAAAAATAGTGAAAAAAAGTAATTAGGTAGGCACATGCACCAAGCATGCACAAAATAAGAATAGCGCTTTTTTGTCTTTTTGTTTACTGATCCGAGTTGGATCATTAAACAAGAAAAAAAAAAAGTGGCACAAGTGGTTGGGGGGGGGGAAGCAATGCAGGTGAGTGGAAGCAACGTGGAGGTGGTACAGGGAAGCAACAGGAGGCCAGGGGAGCATCACACAGCACGGGTGGGGGGGGAGGGTTGAAGCAAACAGACGAGAGAATGCAATGTGGAGCTGGGGAGAGCAGCATATTGTTGAGAAAGCAACATGGGAAGGCGTGGCACATGAGGATGAGTACATCACAGAGGAGAGGTGGGGAAAAGCATACGGGCAGAGAAAGAGCAACACAAGTGTGGCGCACGGAAAGTAAAAAAGTGAGACAGCTGGAAAACCCATGCACTCTCGTGAAGTGCTTAGACAAAAAGACAAAATTAGCACCTGAAAAGTAAGAAGTGGAAGAACACATGCATTGCATACATGCTCCAGGGGAGGGACAATCGCATGAAGAGGGAGTAAAGCCCACACAGGCTAACGAATAATAAGCAAGCAAATGAGGGTGAAAAGGAAGCCAACCAATAGTAAGGAATGGGCGAGCTATAAGCCCACTGCAAGCTAAGAATTCATCTCTTAACAGACCACACATACGCCGTCTAGCTAGAGGGACCAAATAAAGGACTGTGGTCTTGCCCATACACTTAGCCCAATGCCTCACACAAGAAGATGGTCTGTGTGCCATTGGGCCCCCCCCCCCCGATTCCTCTGCCCAGCTTTGGCAAGGACAGCTGAACCCAGCAACAGTCATCGATGGGCTACACTGGGGTCTAAACTGGGGTGGCATGGTGAGCAAAAGAATGATGGATTTTACCCAGATCTCTTGACTGGGGGTGAATGGTTTGATTTGTTCTGCATTCCGTCCATCAATTGTGTGTCTTTTGCTTCCTCGCCCTAAGTGCGCCGGGTATGCCCAGACGTGGGTCCCGGGCTCACTGTGCCACTGGAATCGAGCTATCCTGGCTGATGAGGGGTGAAACCCCGAAACCGATCCTAGGATGCTTGTTTCCGGTCCAGGGAGGACCTGGCTTGGCAGTTCGGGCTGGACTGTTCCCATGAGGCACAGGGTCAAGACTGATTTGCATATGGCCAGGTCTAAACTAGGGTGGCATGGTGAGCAAAAGAATGATGGATTTTACCAAGATCTCTTGACTGGGGGGTGAATGTTTTTATTTGCTCTGCATTCCGTCCATCAATTGTGTGTCTTTTACAGGAGTGAACCCAGCAACAGTCAACGATGGGCTACAGGAGTGTGTGGAGCTGAAACAATCCAAGTCAACTTTGTATGATGCCTGCCATCAATATGGAATTGGAGTAACAGCGCATATTGTGGGTTACTGGTTTCTACAGGACCAAATCAATGTGAAGATGCACTTAACATTGATTGCACCCTACAAAATTCCAAGGGTGGCTTTTAACCTGGTGCCAATTTGGCCTGACACCAATTTAAATGGTTTCTGGATATTCCAGGCCTTGAAAACCAGCTATCAAAAGTCACCTGCTGAAGGCACTCTGTGCACCTGCTTAAAGGAAAATGTTTAAATCAGAGACAGGAAGCTTGGCTACCTCTCCAGAAGATGAATAAAAACATTGGGGGCGGGGGGAGTCTCTAAAAGCAGCGGGGAATAAGAAGCATAACTAGGAGTCCTTTTCATGAGGCGAGGCCAATAGAATTAAGGGTGTGGCTTAAATCATGTAAACTCAAATCATGTGCTTCCCTTAGACTACCAGGCCAGTATTTTGATGCCTCTTTGTGAGCTTTATTTGATTTATTACATTTCAGTTTTATATCACGCTAGCTAGACCCGAGGTATCAGAGCGCTTTACAGGTTATATGAATAATTCTCACAACAGAGGTGCACCACAATTAATGTAATTTACAAGCAATTCAAGAACCATTTCCAGAATATATTCAATTCTTCACTTTTTTTCTTAATCAGCAAGAAACCGTCACCAGTCTACAGCAAAAGCAGCCCACGAGTCTCATCCATAACAATGGACTTATTCAGGGTAAATTAATTTTTCATGTTGGCAATTATGTTTCAAAGAAGCAACACCATTCAAAGTCCCAAACAATAGTCGCTGCGTATAGAATCACGAATCCGCAAATCATGCATCCCCAAAATCATGCGGAGTACAAATTGTCCACTGGCATCCACCGATCACGGTCCAGACAAACATTCGGAAAAACAACATGCATCACATATGTTTGAATAAATACAGGGGGTCCATCCACCCAGTTGTGGCACTTCAATTGGTGACCTATAACTGAGACAGACAGACAGACAGACAGACAGACAGACAGACAGACAGACAGACAGACAGACAGACAGACAGACAGACAGACAGACAGACAGACAGACAGACAGACAGACAGACAGACAGACAGACAGACAGACAGACAGACAGACAGACAGACAGACAGACAGACACAGACACACACACACACACACACACACACACACACACACACACACACACACACACACACACTTTTGAAACAAGCAGAAAATAAATTTATTCTGGAAATGGTTCTTAAATTTCTTTAAAATTACATTAATTGTGGAGCACCTCTATGTTGTGAATATTGGAATGTCCTTTCTTTGGAGTTGCTTTTAGGCATCAGCTGCTTATGTTGATTGCACACATAGGACTGAATTCCTAAAGCTGTAACTGCTTGGGGCCACAGGATAGGTCTGCTGACTTGTTTTGGTTGTAGTAGGTTATGTAAATAAGTTTACAAAAGGAATATATGTGAGGATTCATATGGGTCAAAAGTTAAAGAACAGTACAGCATTGAGTGGTCAAAAAATCACGAAAGATTATAACAAGCAAGCATTGAGGAATGACGGAGACAGATAAGAGACTGAAAGAGTCCAGCGAGTGTCTCGATGGATCCAGTCAGTCAATGAGGGAAACGTAGAACAGCTTGTGCGCGTGTTGAAGTATTTGTTGAGCAGTAGAGATTTGAGGTCCCGTTTGAAGGAAGGAAAAGGGGGGTTGCAGAGGAGATCCTTAGGGAGAGAGTTGAAGATCTTAGGAGCATTTCCTGAAAAGGAGGGCACCTGAGTTAATTTCTTCTTCAGATTAGGAGGTATGAGAAGGGAGTTGGAGCTGCTCAATGGCCGGACTCTTCCTGCTTCTGATAGTTTGGTTTCTAGGTATTTGGGGGTTTGTATGAAGGGTTTTGTGCTCGATACAATCTGTCCTGAAGATGCATCTTCCTTCAAGGAAAGCCAATTAAGGCTACTGAGGGCAGGAGAGATGTGATCAAATTGCTTAATTCCTGCGAGGAGCCTGGCAGCCGTTGTGAACTGCTCTTAGGGGCACAAAGTGACATTTCGGAGTTCCTGTGACGATGCCATTGCCGTAGTCAAGTTTCGAGATGACAAGTGATTGCACCACTGTCTTAAGATCATCTGGGGGAATAAACGGTTTGATTTTCTTGAGATGTCCTAGTGTGCAGAGAGCTCCTTTGGGCTAAGTTGCTGATATGCTCGTTCATTGCCATGAATTTGTCAAGGGTGATACCCAAGGACTTAATGGAGTTTTTTGTTTTTAGGAGAGGAGTAGTAGTTCTGTCTTTTTGGGGTTCAGTTTAAAGGTGGCTACTGTTTAGCCATGTCTGTATCATAATTAGTGTGGCATTAAGATGCCTAAGGTCAGTGGGTGATTTTATTTTGTAGTAGAGTTGTGTGTTGTCGGCCTATAGGTGATATTTGACCCCTGCATGGTTTAAAATAACTGGGAGGTTCCATGAAGAGATTAAATAGGACTGAGGAAAGGATTGAGCCTTGAGTTACACCTTGTGGAACTGGTGCAGGCTTCGAGAGACAATTGTTGATTTTTATTTTTTAAAGCGATGTTGCAGATAGGATGTAAACTTTCTCAGGACTGTGCCATTGATACTGATCCAGCGCTTACAATAAAAATATTTTCTCCTACTATGTTTTTGGGTCATCCAGGTGCAATTATTTCTCTAACACACATATATCCATATGACGGTGGGGCCCATAACACCGCATATACATTCACTTACTCATTCATTTCCCTGGATTTTCCTCCGACATGAAACCTAGGAGAAAAACGATTTGCTGGAAGGAGACGGGATACCTCTTTTATAAAGACACAATAATTCTCATTTGCTTTTAAGGTATTCCGCTCATTGGTCGATGGACCAACTAGTAGGAATCAGTTGATGGTGATTAAGACCAGCTCAATCACAATGAACTCTTTTACAAATCTGAAATTAATCATTATGCTAAAGAAAATCACTGAGTCATTTGTTTAAAGTATAATAAAGTTTATATAAAGTTTTGAATGCAGAAAATTCGGGATTAATTTATTATTCAGATCATTGCGTTTACCATCATTAAGAATAATTATAAATTGCATGACACTTTTGTTAGACCAAAAATGAAGTTATCATCTAAAGACTCTATAGATCAACCTATCTATCTCTCGGGGAAATCCTAATAAATTTTAATATAGATCTTGTCAAATGCTAGTTCTCCTAAAGCGGCATTTCATACTCAACTGGAAAAGGAAAATAACAGCAGCAGCATCAGCTCGTCAGCATCAGCAACCGCAAACTCTCCCATCTACAGCATCTAACTTCTTCAGCATCTCCCGCAGCATTCTAACCCCCTCCCACCAAGAGCACCTAATGAGCAGTGGTATTTAGTTGGGTAAATGAAGGCGCCACTCGGGAGAGATAACACAAATATTTGATATTTACTTGCTGTATTGATCACGGTGCTGCAAGGTGAAGAGAACCACTGACCTCCTCAAAATACAAAATGGCCTTGGCCAATTGACAGATATACAAAGGAATTCCTCAGCACACGTCTGTTATGTCACAATATACATAAACATGCTTGATGTGAGCATAAGTAAAATACAAGTAGGTAAGTTCTTATTTCTTTTTTTCCGTTTTATTTTCCGATGTTCAGACAGCCGACACGTGTTTCGTCGCTTACATGGGAATTAATCCCGCGACTTTATCAAGGCTATTGTCTTCCTGTGTATAACCTTTATTAGTGGTGTTAATTCCAACCCACACTGGGATTCAATATCTCGCGACGTCTCACTTCTCAATGTTAAATCCAAGGGATCCCTGTATGTCCCAGAAGTCCAGAATCGTATTTCTTAGTAGTTTGATCCCACACACGGACGTCGCTCCTCGTGTTGCAGAGTACGAGGTAATCATTATGCTAAAGAAAATCACTGAGTCATTTGTTTAAAGTATAATAAAGTTTATATAAAGTTTTGAATGCAGAAAATTCTGGATTAATTTATTATTCAGATCATTGCGTTTACCATCATTTTAAGAATTATAAATTGCATGACACTTTTATTAGACCAAAAATGAAGTTATCATCTAAAGACTATAGATCAACCTATCTATCTCTCGGGGAAATCCTAATAATTTTAATATAGATCTTGTCAAATGCTAGTTCTCCTAAAGCGGCATTTCATACTCAACTGGAAAAGGAAAACAGCAGCAGCATCAGCTCGTCAGCATCAGCAACCGCAAACTCTCCAATCTACAGCATCTAACTTCTTCAGCATCTCCCGCAGCATCCCGCAGCATTCTAACCCCCTCCCACCAAGAGTAGGTCTTCTTATACCCTAATTCTAGCTTACAGCATAAAATGTTTCTTCTTACATGGCGCGATTCATTCTCATTGGTCCAAAACTCAGGTCCCTATACATTCTAATCAAGCTTCCTGGTCTTAACTAGTTCCGTGAGGAATGTCCATGCAAGCATCGTTTCCCACAGTTCATGCACTCGCTCATCCGTTTCGATCAGTCCAAATTGTTTCTTTTTCTGCAACAATTGTATAATAATGTTCTTTCTATTGATTCAACCAGGCTTCTCGCGCTTCTTGCTGATCATCTTGGCACACATCTGCTCAGAAGGGTCACAGCAGCCTTGACCATACTTTCATCCTAGCCTCTCGGCATCAGCACGTGATCATCTCTTTGCAACAGCCTCTCTCCTCTATCACGTGGTCGCATCCGCTCCTGCGCACTAATAACGCGGCCATTTTATATTGCTGCTCAGCAGGCCTAAGTGCACCATTTCTAAAGAAAACAAAATGTTATTAAAACAATGAAATATAAACCCTTTCGTTTCCCTCCCGTCTTTCTACGTACCCCAATTAGGTATTACCTAGCAGAAGCAACATATAAAGCTGTCCCTTACTTACCATCGCTTTATTTTGCAACAACACGTTTTATTCAAAGCACGAAAACATGCATTTTATTATTTCAGTACGCAAAATATTATGTTATATTAGAAACGTAAACAACTATTAGTTCATTACTTTGCACATAAAACTGCGTGTTATCCTTTTCCCAGACATACATTGTTGGTTATTTACTTGAACGAACAGGTTTATTATTTTTATACGAAAATATTAGGAGGTTAAAATTTTTATATTTACCCTGCTCCATCAACTTCCCCCTTTGGTGATTTTTAACATCACCACACAAACCCAAGTTATACAATTTTCTCAGACAGCATATATCTTTTATCCATTTGCTTTTGTTAGTTTTTATACTTCTGTATCGCTTTCAACTTCTTTGTCTTCTTGTACAGGTTCTCTTTTATTTCTTCTACCTCTATTTCACCTATTTCTCTCTCTTTGTTTATCATATTTTCTTTTTCTAACTTTTTCTGCTTTCTTCTTCTCTTTATACATGTTACTGCAAGCTTCAATACTATTATTATTATCATCATGGTTGCTATTATTATAACTTTCCCCATTATTAATCCACTCATTCTTGTTAACCAATTCGTTACAGAAGAAAACCCTTTACCAAGTTTTCCCCAAACACTTTCAACCTCCAGTGGTACTAGTTCATTGTGCAAATTTGTAATATTTGTTATATACTTCTGTATATTTTCGCTTTTATCAGGAATGTAAGTGCAACAATGTTGGACTTTCAGCATTCCACAGACTCCGCCCTCTTTTGCCAAAAGAATGTCAAGGGCAAGACGATTTTGCATCACCATAGCTCTCATGGCAACCATTTCGGTATTTACCATTAAGAACCCTCCAGCAGTAACTGTAGATAAACGATCTACTACTGTGGATAATTTCCGAATTCTGGAATGCATTCAAAGATATTCCCACTGCTGGTATCAATGCACCAAAAATATCACCTACTATTTCTGAAAACTTTCCCTTTTTCTACGTGTAAAGGTATTTATCATTTTGTGTGTTCCTTTTTCTTTTCTATCCACATGAAAAATCTTTGGAAAGACCAGGCCTAAATAACATGATCCATACCAATGGTCCGGCAACCTATAATAAGCCCTATTCCCACAAACGTAATAAATCCCTGGAAATATTGGATCTTTTCCCCTTTGAATCCCCATCCACCTATAATTAGGTAATTGTCATAACAATTACTGGAACCCACAAAATAATTGTCATATCTTGTCTTATTTCTTCTAATGCACAACCTTCCCTGTTGGGGCCAATCCAGAGTCATAGCTGCATTTATCTTTTTCTTGTCATGATGGTCTTCCTCAAACGCCCAGAGAGGTGTTTTTGTCTCTTCAATTACTTTTCTTTCAAATTTCACTCTTCTTTCCTCGACCATTTCTAGAAATACTTTTTCTTCTTTCTTTAACTCACAGGTAAGGTTGTACCTAAATATATTATCTAATGTTAATATCTTATCTTCTAAGAAATATTCTCCAAAAATCTTTCCTCTTTTATTTTATTAAGCTCGGGAACTACAGAAACCTTTGCAAAAATCCTATCTACATCAGTGTAATAATATTCTAATCTGCCTGTTTTATAAAATAAGCTTGCTAATACACTACATTTTATTCCATACGTCAAAGGGAGGTGATGATAAGTCACACCCTCTGCTACAGATGCAGGCAACTGCCTACAAACATAACAATCCCTTACATCCATTGTTTCTACGTACTCATGCAGTAATTTAGTAAACACATTCTTTGAAAAATCTGTTATTGATTTATCCTTATGTAATTCTGCACTACTCTTTAAAATAACTGGCTCTTGAGTGTTTGCTCCTTTTTCCTTCTCAGTGTTATTAGACTTTTCCACTACAGCTAAACTAATTGGAATAGTTATTGCTAAAACTACCCATACTGTTATTAATAATCCTGTACAAAAACAGCACATTTTGCACCATCTTTTTAAAAATTCGCATTTACATTTTCTATCTCTAATATTCTCCATTTTGTACTTGTTTTCTAGAAAATTGTGTCACTACACCTCAGAAATGACTTGCTTGCCACTCTGTACTTTCAGAATGTTGTCTTTGCTTGGTTCTTCCTTCAATTCTTTCTCAGAATTCTTTCCTTGTCACATCCGGTAATTTTGTCAGTTCAGTGTTTTTGTCAAATCCGGTAAACTATCTACAGTGTCAAATCCGGTAAACTATCTACAGTGTCAAATCCGGTAAACTATCTACAGTGTCAAATCCGGTAAACTATCTACTGCAACCTCTTCAGGTTTGTTGCACTTCACTTTCTCCCATCAGGTTTCCTTGTTCTGGGTTCTTGTGAGTGTTCAATTCTTCTTTGTAGCTAGTCAGAGCACGATACAACCATTCAGGTGATCTGTACTTCTGATTCACTTTCCTTATTCTTTTTATTTTCTGCAAGTGTTTTCCACCTTGTTTTCCTTGCTCCTTTTGACTTGTTATTTCATTCACTTGTTCAGCACTTTTTCCATCCAATTTTACTATTCTGTATCTTAATCTTACTTCGTTGGGCCAATTGTCTCCTTTTCTCTGCCTTTTTGCTTCACTCCCTTTTTTCTCTCTTTCTGTTTTCCAATTTCTTTTTCTTGTCTCTAGTTTTTCATTTCTTTCTTCTCCACTTTCTTCTGATTCTGTTTCAATTTTTTCGTTATTTCCTCTTATTTTGAAATTAATTATTTCGCTTTCAGCTACTTGTGGTTATTTTCTTCCTTCGTTCACCTACTTCTGTCCCTCCTCGAGGTTCTTCCGGTTTTGTGTCAGTTTCTCTATCTACTTCTAAATTTCCCTGTTCTTGTGTTTGACTATCAGTCCCTACTGCTCCTCGGGGCTTTTCCGATTTTTCTAACTTTTGGTCTGAAACTCTCCCTTCATCTATTAATATTACTTTCGAAGGAATTCTACTACCACTCGTACTTGGTTGTTCACGGTCACTGTTTTCTGGCTCAGTTTCTTCTCTTATGCTTTCAAAATTCCACTTTGTTTTTGAGATTTCTTCTTCTTCTGAATGTTCTGCATCAGATTCTGAACTAGTATCAGATATTTCCAGATGTCGACTTACAGGTCGATCTTCAAGTTCTGGCACCCTGTTTGTCTCCTCTTCTCTTTCTGATGCTGAACTGTTGTCTATTATTTCCAGATGCCGACTCACAGGTCGATCTTTAGGTTCTGGAACTCTGATGGTGTGGCTGGCATGAACCCAGTGTTTCACTCCTGCACACTTAACTGCGGTCGTTGTCACTAGGATCACTTGTCGTGGTTCGTCCCAGCGAGGAACCAAACAATTTCTTCTCCGGTGTACTTTTATTCGAACCCAATCTCCTGGATTCAAGTCGTGTGCTGGTTTTCTTTCAAGAGTGGTCGCATCCGGTCCAACCTGATGAAACACAGAACGCACTCACATCAGCCAATCCTTTGCAATAATCCAGTACTAGATCATCAGTTATAGTCAGTAGCTTGTTGACAGGTACTTGTGCTTGTCTCATTGCTCGTCCCATGATTATCTCATGTGGACTGAGTCCAGTCTTCCTTTCCGGAATACTTCTGATTGTCATCAGAACCAATGGCAAAGCATCTGGCCATTTCAGTCCTGTAGCTTGACACATTTTTCCTAACCTGTTCTTGATTGTTCCATTTACTTGCTCTACTATTCCAGAAGCCTCTGGTCTGTATGCACAATGCAGTTTCTGTTTAATACTAAGGGCTTCACAAATCAGTTTAACTAATTCGTTTTGGAATTGTGTTCCTCTATCTGTTTCAATCGTGACTGGAAAACCATACCTCGGAATGAATTCTCGCAGCAAAAGTTTTGCTACTGTGATACTGTCATTCCTTCTTGTTGCATATGCCTCCACCCAACGGGAAAACAAACAGACGACCACTAAAACATACCTCAATCTGCTGCAAGGTGGCATTTCTATGAAATCCATCTGCATTCTGGTGAAAGCACCCCCTTCTCGTCCTATTCTTCCTAGACTCACTACTGTCTTCCTTCCTGGATTTAACTGTTGACAAATCAGACATCTTTGACAAAGACTCTCAGCTATGGCTCTGAATTTTGGATTGTACCATGTTTGTCTAAAAAGTCTGATCATTGAATCTCTCCCAATATGGGCTTGCCCATGGTACATCCGTGCCATGTCAGAAATCATGCTATCAGGCATAACTGGTCTCTCATCCCTGTAAACCCATACATCAGTTTCTTCAGGTTTCCTACATCCTGCTTTTAGCCATGTATCTTTCTCTTCGTCTTCTGCAGCCTCTTGTAACTGTCTTACCTCATCCCACGTTTCAATTGAGTTAGTAAAAAGCAATGGACAAGAAATATGCTCTTTCGCGGCATTTGTTTAAAGAGACCACATTCTTTGCACAGTACTGTGCCATTTCGTCAGCATATTTGTTGCCAACGGTAATGTAGTCTTCCCCATTTTTATGTGCATTGCACTTCACTACAGCAATCTCTTTAGGCAGCTGTATCGCCTCAAGCAACCTTTTCACAAAATCTCCATTCCTTATGGGTGTCCCTGCAGACGTCAAGAAACCCCTTTGTGACCAAATCTGACCAAAGTCATGAACGACTCCAAAGCCGTACTGACTGTCAGTCATAATCGTAACTCGTACATTTCTTCCCAACTTACATGCTTGAATCAGAGCTACTAATTCTGCAACTTGGGCAGACCGTACACCTTTCAGACAAGATGCTTCCAAAACAGTTGCTACTGTGCAAACTGCAAATGCTGCACTTAGAACTCCATCACTGCTTCTCAAACATGAGCCATCCACAAACAGAATATAATCTGATTCTTTTAAGGGCTCATCTCGGATGTCAGCTCTTGGTTTAGTACAGTATTCAAGCACATTCAGACAATCGTGATCTACTTCATCCATTTCAATCACATTCTCTTCATCTGGCAATGATGTTGAAGGATTTACATTCATACATCTGTCAATGGTCACATTATCTGCACTCAAAATTACCTTTTCATACCTAGTCAGCCGACTATGTGTCATGTATTGTGTTTTCGTTCTTGTCAAGAGAATTTCCACAGAATGGGGAACATACACTCTCAGTGGATACCCCATCACTATGCCTTCACTCTGTTCCAGACTCACACGTAGCAGCAACCGCTTTCAAACATCCAGGCAACGCTCTGGCTACAGGGTCTAACAGCAGAAAAATATGCAGTTGGTCTTTTCATAGTTCCATGTCTCTGTACCAAAACTGAAAATGCACATCCATCTCTTTCACTGCAAAACAGCTCAAAATCTTTCTCATAGTCAGGCATTCCTAATGCTGGAGCCTCACACAGTTTCTTTTTCAGCTCTTTGAATGCTTTCATTTGTTCATCATTCATTTCAAAAGGATCTTTAACATCCTTCTTTGTCAGTTTCTGCAATGGTTTAGCAATTAGTGAAAAACCGCTTATCCATTGTCGACAATATCCAACCATTCCCAAAAACATTCTTACCTCTCTTTGTGTCATTGGAGCTCTCATTCCTTGAATCCTTTTTATTCTCTCCGTCGTTACCTTTCGTACTCCTTTCTCAATTTTATGCCCTAAATACTGGACTTCTTGTTTACAAAACTGCAATTTTGAAGGGGACACTTTATGTCCTCTTTTTGCTAAATGATTCAGCAAAGCAATCGTGTCATTAACACATGCTTCCTTTGTTTTTGATGCCACCAGTAGGTCATCAATATACTGAACCATTACTGACTTTTCTGGCATTTTTAAGTCTTCCAATGATTTCTTTAAGATCTGATTAAAGATTGAGGGACTCTGTATACCCTTGAGGAATTCGGCACCATGCCAAAATACGCCCTCCAAACCTAAACGCAAATATTGGCTGGCTATCTGGATGTAATGGAATAGAGAAAAATGCATGACAAATCAATCACAGTGTACCACTCTGCTTCGCGTGGAATCTGGTATAGAATCACGGCAGGATTTGGTACTATTGGGCAACAAGGTACAACAATTTTGTTTACCTTTCTTAAATCCTGTACTATTCTATATGTTCCATTTGGCTTTTTCAGTCCCATTATTGGCGAATTACATGGACTGCTCAGGATTTCTTTTAGAATTCCTTGTTCAATCATTTTATTTATTACTGGCGTTATTCCTTCAATTATTTCTGGAGTCAATTTATACTGAGGCGTATTTGGGTAACTCATTCCTTCTTTTACGGAAATTTTTACGGGATCTACTCCTTTCAATAATCCTACATCTTCTCCTGTCAAGTCCCATACTTCTTCTTTTACTGTCCCTTTCAACTCAATTGGGATTTTCTCTGCATCAAATACAGGAAACAAATGATTTACTTCTGGTTCCAAATTTACCATTGTCATTTTGTACAGCACATCCTCATCTGGAGTCTGAAATGCAATTCCGTCTGGAGTACAATAAATTGTGCAGTTCATCTTGCACAATAAATCGCGTCCTAAAAGATTAACGGGACTACAATCACACACCACAAATCGGTGCATTTCATTAAATGTACCAATTTTCACCTTTACTAATCTAGTAAGAGGCGTTTCAATTTGCTGATTGGAAACTCCAACCACTTGTATATGTTCACCTGAGAGAGGAAGATTTGGAATTTCCACTGACCTAACAGTAGAACGGGTAGCTCCAGTGTCAACAAGGAATGTTATATTTGCACCATTCACTTCTCCATCCACAAATGGACCTGACTGGTCTACCTCTAGAGTTGCGCCAAGCACGCACTCTCCCTCTCTTTCAGACACCGTCATGAGCTTTCATACGACTCATCCTCACTCTGTCGCAACCAATATTGTGAGATTTCAGCTGCACGTGACAACTGTTTTACCTGTTCTCCTCCGTAGAATCCTGTTTCTGCACTGTACTTCTGTTGATTAGCACTCTTGGGAAGTGGTGGTTGTGGCACCTGACCTTGTTGAGTAACTACCTCACTCTGCACCTGTGAATTTAATGTTTGATTTTCTACATTAGGTTTAGGAGGAAATTTACACTCGTTTCTCCAATGTCCTAGCTTTCCGCAATTGTGGCATGGCCACTTTTTCTTCGCCTCATCTATGCTCATTTGTCCTTTTCCTTTACCTATATTAGGTCGGGATTTAAACTGTCCTGTTTCACTGCTAGTATTATTCAATTCAGCTTCTTGCTTCTCTGCAACTTTCACCTGTGCCCACATGGCTTTTTCTTTCAATTTACGCTGTTTACTCTCAATTTCATCACTGCAATACTTAGCATATCTCAAAACTTCGTCCACTGTGCTATTCTGCCACCCTATCAAATGCTGCTTAATCCTTTCACTTATCTCCGGTGTTAATCCATACACGGACCTATATACAAAGTGACTCATGTCCTTCTCACTTAGCGTCTCATAACCACTATACTGTTTGAAAACCAACAACAATCTCTCATAGTACGCATGCACTGATTCTTTGCTTTCCTGTGTTGTTCTGTCTATTTTCACCCAATCTGTTTCTTTTGGTGGAATTTTATTCTTCAAAAGGTAACTACCTGATCATATTTCCGCATCACTTCTGGACCTGGCGCTCCTGTTTTGGCATCCCTTGGATATTCTACAGTTGGCCAATCAATTGTAATCTTACATTCCGTCCATAAATCAGCAGGCACTACTATGTCAAACAATCCATCTAGATCTATCCACAGCACTTTTGACACTTTAACAAATCTCTCCACTTGTCTGTACCATTCTACTGGTTTCTCTCTCAATTTTGGGAAGTCATTTGTAAATGACAGTATATCCTGTCTGGTCCATGGAACATGCACATAACTACCACCTGGTGTTTCTCTCATTGGGTACTCTCTGGTAACTGGTTCCTTATCTGTCATTGCAAAATCTAAAGCTGCTTTACCTGTCGTTTTCTCATTCCTCTTTGTCCATCTGTTTCTCCATCTATCCACATCACCCCACTTTCTCAATAAAACAATCAGCTCTTTTATCTGGGTCAGTCTTCCTGATGTGTTCAAATTTTCTATGGCTTTCTCACAAAAATCTACTCTGTACGGTTTCTGCAATGTTCTCACTTTCACAAATTCCACTCCCAATTCACCTGCAATCTCTTCCAATTGGTCATGTAAATTTCTAGCTCTCCATGTAAGACTTACACAAAAACATAATCTCATCATCCTGATAATTCTTTAGTTTTTCCGTTCCAATTGTTCCCAAAATCAACTCTTCCATGTCTATTTTTAACCTAATTACATCTAATGGTTTTTCTTCAGGTTCTTTCGCTTTTAGCGCTATCATCCATTAATTTAACTCTTCTGGAGTCGGACCTACACGTGTACTATTTAATTCAATCCAATCACTGGTTCTTTCTGGTGTTCCTGATGCGGACTCTGTCACCATAGGTATTCTTCTAACCTCACTCATTTATCGTCAAATTTGTAGGTGGACTTGGTCTACACGTACTCGCCGAAATGTGTGCACCTTCTTTATTCAGTTCCATCCCTTCTCTTTTTCTTTGCACATGTGAATTCATGGGAATCACCAAAGAATGTTCATTTATTTTCTGATTTTCAAAAATTGGCATTACTGGACCCATCGTTACTGGTACAGTTACAGCTTCCATATTCTTTGTCAATTCTCTTATTTTCTCTGTCAATTCTTTTGTCGTTTTTGCTAGTTCAGTTGCATTGTCACTTTCGGTCTCTTCATTTTGTGAAATTTTAAATGTTTCTTGTGACCTATTTATTTCATTTCTTCGTTCGGGTTTTTTTATTCCTCTCAGTTTCCATTTGCGGTGCATTAGGTGTCACCACTACAGAAGTCTGTTGATATGGAGGTGGATTTCTGTTTAAAATATCTTCCAGCAATTCGTCATCTGTTTCACTACCTCCATACACATACTTTTCTACCACTACATGTTCCTTTTTCTCAGTACACTTTCTCTTTGCTTCTTCCTCAACCGCAAAAGCTGGAAACAAACCTCCTGCCATGTTAGCGTATCTCCAACGCTTTACTCTGTCCTCATGATTTATTCCCCACAGCCTTCCTGGTAAAAACTCATGATTCTTCAATCCTCTGGATCTCTCTCGTTCATACATCTCATCTTCCCATTCCGCTAAAGCTTCAAACTGTGTTGGTCTAGGTTCTAACATCACCATCTTTTCTCGCAAGTTCCGTAATACAGCTACATTAAATGAACCATTTCAGGAAGAGCCAATGCTCCATCGTTCTTGGTGTATTTTCTAACCAAATGCATGTATGAAATCCATATTTCAGCATCATATGTGAAGCTGGTGACTTCGGCGGAGGAATAATTTGTCCCTCTCTAGTCACTACCTTTTTGTCCTTCTTAAAGAAGTTCTTAACTTTCGACATCCAAGACGTTTTCTCTCTTCCATACTCATAGTACGTCATGATTCACAACCTTTTTCTCCTTAAAACAATCGGCAAATCAACTGTTCCCTATGCGTTTATTTCAACCAATGCTAGCGCGACTCACACCAACGCTCCAATCACAACGATTTCTGTCTACGGCGCACTGTCCAACCCCAGCGCGGCTTTTGTCTACGTCACTTTGCTCCTGTTCTCATGTGACTAGCGCACTGTCCAATCCCAGCGCGGCTATTGTCTACGTCACTTCTGCTCTTGACCCCTCCTTTACAAAATTTATCGGCAATTTCTTTTTCAACAATTCTTGTTACTTACAACATTTTATTCACATTTCCATTGTCTGATTCGCTAAACCGAAAAGATAGCTTTGACCATTCACACAAGAATTCTGTATTTTCCAGTAGGCAGCGCTTACCTCTACCCTACCACAGAACTTTCAGTTACGTCGATAAAGTAGCACTTCCTCTACCTTACCCTTCTTTCAAGCAAACGATAAACCCGTTTCTCTGGGGATAAAACACATGTGGAGACTATACTGCTCCTGAGAATTAAGGCCAGAGTTTCACAAGAAAACCGATCACTATTTCACTCACACACCTTTTATACGCAAAATGTCCCTACATAACACAACCTGTGTTATTACCAAATTGAACTCAGTGTAAAATTCCATGCGACTTCTCTTGCCACACGTGTTCCACTTCCTACTTCCCGGAAGCGTGAAAACTTACATATAACATAACGCGACTCAACAAAAAGTGTTAGACATAAACTTATCAATAATCTATAATCAAATCAATAATCACCAAACTAATCTATAGTAACCATAACTCTGCTACCAAGAAATCTGATCCAGCGCTTACAATAAAAATATTTTCTCCTACTATGTTTTTGGGTCATCCAGGTGCAATTATTTCTCTAACACACACACTATATCCATATGACGGTGGGGCCCATAACACCGCATATACATTCACTTACTCATTTATTTCCCTGGATTTTCCTCCGACATGAAACCTAGGAGAAAAACGATTTGCTGGAAGGAGACGGGATACCTCTTTTATAAAGACACAATAATTCTCATTTGCTTTTAAGGTATTCCGCTCATTGGTCGATGGACCAACTAGTAGGAATCAGTTGATGGTGATTAAGACCAGCTCAATCACAATGAACTCTTTTACAAATCTGAAATTAATCATTATGCTAAAGAAAATCACTGAGTCATTTGTTTAAAGTATAATAAAGTTTATATAAAGTTTTGAATGCAGAAAATTCGGGATTAATTTATTATTCAGATCATTGCGTTTACCATCATTAAGAATAATTATAAATTGCATGACACTTTTGTTAGACCAAAAATGAAGTTATCATCTAAAGACTCTATAGATCAACCTATCTATCTCTCGGGGAAATCCTAATAATTTTAATATAGATCTTGTCAAATGCTAGTTCTCCTAAAGCGGCATTTCATACTCAACTGGAAAAGGAAAATAACAGCAGCAGCATCAGCTCGTCAGCATCAGCAACCGCAAACTCTCCCATCTACAGCATCTAACTTCTTCAGCATCTCCCGCAGCATTCTAACCCCCTCCCACCAAGAGCACCTAATGAGCAGTGGTATTTAGTTGGGTAAATGAAGGCGCCACTCGGGAGAGATAACACAAATATGATATTTACTTGCTGTATTGATCACGGTGCTGCAAGGTGAAGCGAACCACTGACCTCCTCAAAATACAAAATGGCCTTGGCCAATTGACAGATATACAAAGGAATTCCTCAGCACACGTCTGTTATGTCACAATATACATAAACATGCTTGATGTGAGCATAAGTAAAATACAAGTAGGTAAGTTCTTATTTCTTTTTTTCCTTTTTATTTTCCGATGTTCAGACAGCCGACACGTGTTTCGTCGCTTACATGGGAATTAATCCCGCGACTTTATCAAGGCTATTGTCTTCCTGTGTATAACCTTTATTAGTGGTGTTAATTCCAACCCACACTGGGATTCAATATCTCGCGACGTCTCACTTCTCAATGTTAAATCCAAGGGATCCCTGTATGTCCCAGAAGTCCAGAATCTTATTTCTTAGTAGTTTGATCCCACACACGGACGTCGCTCCTCGTGTTGCCGAGTACGAGGTAATCATTATGCTAAAGAAAATCACTGAGTCATTTGTTTAAAGTATAATAAAGTTTATATAAAGTTTTGAATGCAGAAAATTCTGGATTAATTTATTATTCAGATCATTGCGTTTACCATCATTTTAAGAATAATTATAAATTGCATGACACTTTTATTAGACCAAAAATGAAGTTATCATCTAAAGACTCTATAGATCAACCTATCTATCTCTCGGGGAAATCCTAATAATTTTAATATAGATCTTGTCAAATGCTAGTTCTCCTAAAGCGGCATTTCATACTCAACTGGAAAAGGAAAACAGCAGCAGCATCAGCTCGTCAGCATCAGCAACCGCAAACTCTCCAATCTACAGCATCTAACTTCTTCAGCATCTCCCGCAGCATCCCGCAGCATTCTAACCCCCTCCCACCAAGAGTAGGTCTTCTTATACCCTAATTCTAGCTTACAGCATAAAATGTTTCTTCTTACATGGCGCGATTCATTCTCATTGGTCCAAAACTCAGGTCCCTATACATTCTAATCAAGCTTCCTGGTCTTAACTAGTTCCGTGAGGAATGTCCATGCAAGCATCGTTTCCCACAGTTCATGCACTCGCTCATCCGTTTCGATCAGTCCAAATTGTTTCTTTTTCTGCAACAATTGTATAATAATGTTCTTTCTATTGATTCAACCAGGCTTCTCACGCTTCTTGCTGATCATCTTGGCACACATCTGCTCAGAAGGGTCACAGCAGCCTTGACCATACTTTCATCCTAGCCTCTCGGCATCAGCACGTGATCATCTCTTTGCATCAGCCTCTCTCCTCTATCACGTGGTCGCATCCGCTCCTGCGCACTAATAACGCGGCCATTTTATATTGCTGCTCAGCAGGCCTAAGTGCACTATTTCTAAAGAAAACAAAATGTTATTAAAACAATGAAATATAAACCCTTTCGTTTCCCTCCCGTCTTTCTACGTACCCCAATTAGGTATTACCTAGCAGAAGCAACATATAAAGCTGTCCCTTACTTACCATCGCTTTATTTTGCAACAACACGTTTTATTCAAAGCACGAAAACATGCATTTTATTATTATTTCAGTACGCAAAATATTATGTTATATTAGAAACGTAAACTATTAGTTCATTACTTTGCACATAAAACTGCGTGTTATCCTTTTCCCAGACATACATTGTTAGTTATTTACTTGAACGAACATGTTTATTATTTTTATACAAAAATATTAGGAGGTTAAAATTTTATATTTACCCTGCTCCATCAATACCAGTGCAGTTTTTGAGTGTCTCAAGTAAAGATGGATGATTTAATGTATCAAATGACGCAGATAAGTCGAGTAGGATTAGGAGGCAGGAGTTGCCTTCATCTAAGGATCTGTGAATGTCATCAGAAATATTGAGCATAGCAGTTTCTGTGGTACAGCCTTTCCTGAATCCGGATTGGAAAGTGTTGTGGCGGTTGAATTCCTCTATGATGTCGGTTGAGTTGAAATAAGACACACTTAAACACTTTTCCATTGTTTTGGCTAGGAAGGGAAGGTTGGTGATAGGTCTGAGGTTATTGGAGTCCGTTCCTGGTTGAGAATGGGTGTGACTTGCCTATTTGGAGGGGTTCAGGAACACAGCCTGATAGAGACATTGAGGATTTTGCTCCAAAACAAGGAGATAATATAGTTGAGGTTCTATACCAGGGTGGAGGGGAAGGGGATCGGTAGTGTGGGATGTGGGCTTCAAGTTTGTGATTATTTTGAAGACTTCTCCTTCGGTCACGGGTATGAAGTCTGTTCACTTAGCTCGGTTTTTCAGTTGAAGGAGATCATGATTGTTTTCAGTTTTTCTTGGGTCACTCTGATCTTTAGTTAAGTCTTTGGAGGGGGTTTCCGTGGTGACCAGAGTGTAAATGAAGAAGGCGGGCTGGGATTTCGGACTGGTGTCATGGATAACAGATTGTTCGATTTTTGCAACTTTGTCAGTGAGGAAATTAGCCATTTCTTCACACCGTTCATAGGTGACAGTTGTATAATGTTGGGAGGTAAGGGTAGTTTGTTGTTTTATGATGTTGAAGAGCTCTCTTGGTCTGTTCTACGCATGGTCCAGTGGATTGCAAAAGAAGGTGGCTTTTTCTCTACAGATGCGTTTCTTGTAAGCGAGCTGTTCAGATCTTAGGAGTGTGAGGTGTGCCAGGGAGGAGTTTTGTCTCCATGGCCTTTCGGTTGGTCTTAGTTGTCTCCTTTCATTGTTAATTTCTAAGTTGAACCAGGATCTAGATTGGATTTTTCTAGATCGCTTTAGTTTGAGCGGTGCAACTTGGTCGAGAACATCTGTTACTGCATCCAGAAACATCACACAGTAATGGACATGTAGCAAAAAGTCAAACCTATTTGCTTTGCAATGATTTTTAACAGTATCAGATAAATGATGAACAACGATTTTGCTGTGAATAATTAGAATTGAACGTGGATCAGTTCTGAAAATATGAGCTTGTGAATTAAACATTATGGTCTGCGGAAGGGTAGTAGTCTTGGGAGCATTTCAATCACTCCTGTTACTGCCTTTATATTACTTTCCCCTGCAGACTCTGTTAGTCACTTATGCTGTTTCTCCCCACATCTTTCTGACATTCTCCATATCTAACATCTCAGCTCTTTCGTCTTTAGCACCCTCTTTTACTCTCTCCTACAAGTCCTTGTAGCTCCTTCATCTCAAAACTCCACTACACACACAATGCACCAAGTTACTTGTAAGCACTGCATTTTCTTTCACGTTGGCCTGTTAATATTTCAAAAGCTTTGTTCCACCTTCACACACTTTTACATAGATTCACAATTTCAATTGGCACACAAGACCACTGCACTGTACGGTCAGCAGAGGCCAATGAATCAATAAGCATGTACTGTGAACACCTTTAGGACCTGCTGACAGGAACCACACTGCCTTCAGCCTCAACTTTAGAACTCTGAATTGTGACCCACTCACAACCTCAACTCACACAGACACCTAGAGACGACTCAGTTCACATTACTTACTATACAAGAGTAAACTACAGAAACATGCTAGAAAAAACAAACAATCTTAGGAAGCAATATTAGGTAAAACATTTGAAATGTGAACAGGAACTATATAGCTGACATGGAATATCTAAAGGGGTTTTACAGTCATTGCACTGTGTTTTTGCCTGTAAAGTTAGGAACACGCATATAGGGCCCAATAGGGACCAGGTTCAATGACCGTTCTTAGGTCTCGCCTGAGCCAGCGCATTCTCTGCTCTGGCGAGACATTTAGTGAGTGGGCTTTAAAAAGCCTACCACAGCTTTTTGGGTGGCATACTGCGTGCGGTTACGCACACAGGCACGAGCAGAGGCGCCATCTGGCTTTTCTCTCGCTCTCCCAAGCGCGCGCCTCGCTCCGCCTCTGTCTTGCTCGCCCCTCCCCCTCCCCCACCACAGAGAGAGCCCACCACAGAGCGTGTCTCGCGTCTTGTTTTTCAAGCGCCCCCTTCCGCGTTTTACCTTGCATGTTAAACTTCCCACGAAGCTGGAGCCGTCCCGCTGCATCGCTCGCAGGCATCCTTACAGCCCGCGATCGCGATCAGTTTCTGTTTTCATTTCACGCTTGCTCCCCCATCTTGGCTACAGTATATTAGAAGGTCATGTTTTATATTTACAAAACGCGCGCATCCCACAACGGGCTTTAACTTAAAATATGGCAGCTTTATATTTACAAAAGAGCGATTGCTGCACGCCGCAACATCACTTTAATTATGTTTTTTTGTGCAATGCGCCACAGCACGCTTCACATTTAACATTGCGGCCCTGCCTTTGTTTTGTGCTGCACGGCTCGCCTAAATTAACTTTTAAATCATTCTTTTTTTTTTCACCACAGCGCAATGTCCCGCATTAACTTTAACAATGGTAGTGGCGCTTGCTCCCCCGTTCCACGCCTTGGCTACAGCTACTTAGGTCACGATTTACGGAAGATTCTCCTTACGGCAGCCGATCTATTTTTACCTTAACCAAGGCCATCTCCCCCAGCCAATATCCTGCTCTCCATACAAGGCGCCTTTCAGAGCAACATTGGCAGTAGCTTGAGTCGAGAGCTCCTGCACGCGGGAGGGCTCGAGGATCACCACAATCCAGTGCAGGGGGCCACCACCAAGACAACAGAGGCTGCTCTCACCTACAGGTTGTGCCGCCAGAGACCATGCAGACCGCTCCTAACTCCAAGGAAGCTCCAGAACCACTGAGGGACCCGCAACTACACTGCACAAGCCTCCGGTGGTTCTGTCGTTCAGATTGTTAGTTCGCTCGGCTCATCTGTGTACTTTTCTCCCACCCCTATGTCTTGCACTCACCCATGTGTGTTAATGCCCCTTCTTTGTTTTGTCGCCCTGCTCTCTTGCCTGTGTACTACTTTTCTCTCCATGCTGCCCATTTTGTATACTTCTCCCTGTGTTGGGTTGCTTCCGCTCTTGCTCCCTGTGTTGGGTTGCTTCCGCTCTTGCTCCCTGTGTTGGGTTGCTTCCCCTCTTGCCCCCTGTGTTGGGTTGCTTCCCCTCTTGCCCCCTGTGTTGGGTTGCTTCCCCTCTTGCCCCCTGTGTTGGGTTGCTTCCCCTCTTGCCCCCTGTGTTGGGTTGCTTCCCCTCTTGCCCCCTGTGTTGGGTTGCTTCCCCCTCTTGCCCCCTGTGTTGGGTTGCTTCCCTCTTGCCCCCTGTGTTGGGTTGCTTCCCCTCTTGCCCCCTGTGTTGGGTTGCTTCCCCTCTTGCCCCCTGTGTTGGGTTGCTTCCCCTCCTGCCCCCTGTGTTGGGCTGCTTCCCCTCCTGCCCCCTGTGTTGGGTTGCTTCCCCTCCTGCCCCGTGCTGGGCTGCTTCCCCTCCTGCCCCCTGTGTTGGGTTGCTTCCCCTCCTGCCCCCTGTGTTGGGTTGCTTCCCCTCCTGCCCCCTGTGTTGGGTTGCTTCCCCTCCTGCCCCCTGTGTTGGGTTGCTTCCCCTCCTGCCCCCTGTGTTGGGTTGCTTCCCCTCCTGCCCCCTGTGTTGGGTTGCTTCCCCTCCTGCCCCCTGTGTTGGGTTGCTTCCGCTCTTGCCCCCTGTGTTGCTATCTGTGTTCCTCATCCTCCCTGTTGCTATTCATTGACCCCCCCTTTCCGTGTTGCTTCCTTGTACCCACCCTCCATGCTACTTCCACCCTACTCACCTTCAGTGTTGCTTCCGCACTTGCCTTTTGTGTTTCTTCCTTCAACCCGGCAGTCTATGTTGCTTTCCGTGCTATAGTTTGATTCCCACCGCCTTTCCGTATTGCTGCATCGCTCGCGGGCACCCTTAAAGCCCGCGATCGCGATCAGTTTCTGTTTTCATTTCACGCTTGCTCCCCCATCATTCTGTAGGATCTGCCTCATTTGTCCCCATAAAAGGACACTGCGTGAAGCGTTCTGGCTTGCTTTTAATCCGTCGCCTCTGAGGCCCGTAATCGATATCATCTGTAATAGTATTCCAGCCAGAGGCAGTATTCTTTGCCCACTTCTGGACTGCGTTGGACCTTTCTTCGTACCAAGGCAGGGGCAGGAAAATGCTGCAAAAATCGGACCAGAATTGTTTCCACCGTGGGCGCTTGTAAAGAGCCCACTAGGTCCCGTTGGTTAGGAGCAGTGGGAATGGCAGATAGCTCAGTGTGTTCGGTGCATGCTACGGGGATCTGTGTGTAACACATAATTCTCAAATTCCAACGCTGGCACGGAAAATACATCCATTTCACACATTTTAATTTTTATTTTGGATGTTTGAAAAAAGATTAATTCTGCCGTTGTTGCCGCCTCAAAGCACTTTTGGAAGATGGGCTATCAAAGGGGTTTATGAAAGAACAGAGGTACTAAAAATCAGCATTTGCAATGCAATAGGTCTCGCAATTACGCGAGTTTGACCTATTGACATTGCAAATAATGCCTTTATTTTTGTTTTCGTTAAAAAAAAAAAAAAAATGTATTGTCATTTACAATGCCAATAGCTTAACCCTACTCACCCATAGCATCTACAACAAGCATTGGCATAGCTAATAGGTCTCGGCTTTGGGACCTTATAAGTGTTTAGCCATGCAACGGTTGATGTTGTTGCACCAAGGATATTGTGCTGCATAACTAAATACTTACAAGGTCCCAAAAGCGAGACCTATTGGCTATGCCAATGCTTGTTTAAATTACTGTTTAGTCTGACACCCAGGTCGACCGGTCCCACATACAGCCCTAGGGACCCTACTCCATAACTGAGAAAACAAACTTCTGTTGGACAACCTGAAAGAGAAAGCACCACTTTGAGTAGAATCTGCCTTGTTCAGTACAACAAATAAAGGCCCAGCTGTTCTTAATACTCCCATAAGGACTGGCTGCCTGAGGATAAGGCGCTGCCCAAAACTGAACAATCAGTCGTTGCTCAGCCCCACAAAAATGCATCAAACTAACGACCGTGTTGATCATGCTCTCTTCACATCACTCCATGACAGAAAGGCCCAATTGTAACCCAGCATCAGCCTGGTACGGAAGGGAGAGCTCAAGAAGTTGTTCCGAGCCAGAGCCATCTTTAGACGGGTCTGGCCAAGGCGATCTCTCCCCATGATGACAGTCCTGAATAACTGTGGCAGCGCAACTTGTAGTTGTCTGGACTTCCCACACTGATCTCCTGCCCGGTCAGCTGCCAGACACCCACCACAAAGAATCGCTCCAATGTTGCATTAACAATTAGACACCCTACCTCAAGAACGTGATGTGCCAGGGAGCCCCCTTTGATGGCCAAGGACTGTGTCGATCCTACTAAGGAACCCACCAAGAAACAACTACTTTGCTTCATCACGCATCCTCATCCCTGCAGCTTGGCCTAGCAGACAAAGGGTCCACCTGCGACCAGCATTTACCCCTAAATCACAACAAGGATGCACAAACAAAGCAAAACTAAGAGATAAGCAATATTTTTTTAAATATTGAACTACAAACTTGAACAACCATGTGTTGTTTAACAAATACAACAGCATAGGAAAGCCCCCAACTGCTTGAGAAAAACGAGTGACCTTAATAAAAGTATAGGACTTCGGTGCTCTTAAAGTAAGAAAAGGAACTCCACAATCCATTTGTTTGTTCATGTAAGCCATGTATCGAGTTTATACTCATCTTCCATGAATAAGCCTTTCTAAATTTATTTTGCAATTAAGTGACCTTGCATCATTATTTAGAAACTGTTCCGGAGCAATACTTGTTACAAGTATGCCCAGTCGCCCTGTGTTTCACAAGCTCTGGAGAACTGGACTGACATTATACCAACTCTCCTCTCCTCCACTGAACGCTTGCTCCATACATTCATCTGCTTTCCTTCATCATTAAGTAGTATCACCTACCCCAGTGGGTGGATGCAAATAAATCAATATATGCATTGGTAAAAGTCAATAAGTCTGGCTTTTTCTTAGGTGAAATCTTTTAATATAGTTTGGACAACTGTGGGATGGATGTCTGGGGGACAGCTGGAGGCAATATACACAAGGACGCAATTACAGCAATATGAAAGGTTGGAGTAGGGCCCTTTTCCGAATAGACTGCATTAGCAGAGTTAGGTTGTACCCTCAAATGTGTTAGGAAAGTGGATCAGATGATTAAGTTGTGTTGTAAGTGATGAACTACAAGGCATTTCCAGCAGACTATTGCATATTAGATATTTTTGTCAAAGGTATAGCACTTTAGATGCATGTTTATGAAAGCCTATGTGCACGCACATCTTCGTAAGAAGTAAATCGAACAACATGTTATCAAGATAGCAAAGTGAAAGAAATGAATGCGCATGAGTGGTTAGTGTACGCACTGTGTCATATCGACATTCTCAAGCATCCACACAGTTGCACTTCTTAAACAATTTTTTTTATAAATCAGCAATTAAAATGTTGCATCAGCAAAGTAAAAAACATCAAAGGACACACTGGCTTTTAATTATAAGCCACAAGTCCTATCACAACTGCAGATGGCTTAAGACCCAAAACCCACTCACTCACTTCTTAAAGTACCTTTTTCAGCTAATGAAAAGGTCTGTTATACAGCTAAAGCTGTATATAGGCAGACCTCATAAGAGCTGGAATCACTACATCTAGTAGCTTATATTATGCTCTTCTGTGACTTCCCAAACTTATCTTAATATGTGCTATCTTGGATGGGCCTATAAAGGAATTATTTGTGTTTAATGGCACGAGTGACTGACCAGGATTGACAAGTGACCTTTCACTTTGCTAATCTCAGAAAGGCTTGACTGAAACACAGAAGAGAACTAAGGACTCTTAAGATAGGTCGGTTTACCTGTTCAGATTTAAGAGCAGATTCCCTTCTGCTGTCAGTCTCTAGCTTAGTGACCTCTCATTGGTTTGACAACCTTTTAAAGTGCATTTGAGGCAATCAAGTTGTATTATAATGACAGTATGATTATACTATTTAAAAATAACTACCATGTTGCTTTTTAGATCTGGTCTTGTTACAAAGCACATCTAGTAAATGTAGCTAACTATTTCATTGAACAGTCTAAACCTCCTTTTAAAAGGTTAGCCATTTTGTAATCAATTGTTCCCGTTTTGCTATAGTTGGCCAACATCGTAACATTCATGCAGTGGTACAGTCTCTCAGTAGGGTACACTGAAGTACAACTCATACAAAGTACGAGCTGACCTGCAATGCTGTTTGTGCTACTGCTTTAAATTGCAATTGTTGTAGGGTACTTCAGACCAAGGAAGAGAACAAATAGTGTCTCGGTTCTAATGAGGTTACAAATTAGAGGGCAGTGTTATTCTTGGAGACCAAATTAGAGAGGGAGGGGAATTATTCTTGGAGAGCACTGCAGCTGGGCCAACTTGTAGATCTCAATCTTAATTCTGTAATCAACAATACAGGAATATATTTGTTTTACCTGTTTGACCACGTAAATTACTAATGGTAAAATACTTTTAATATAATCATACATTACATGGGGATAGGGTGACTGTGTTCAGGTGGAATTGAAACTTTACAGTCTGGAGTAAGCAGAAGAACAACACAAACTAGGGTTGAGTCAGCCAGCCACCTTACCAACCAGCAAAACACACACTAGAGCGCAATGGACATGAGATTGAGGCTGCCTAGAAACTTTACCAGTCTTTAAGCATGGCACACAACAGTGCCGTACTAGCCACCTCACCTACCCTCCAAGGAGGAACACACTGTATGAAAAAAGTAGTGGAAGCCCGCCACATTACAGTAGCTGGCGTTGTGTACAGGGGACAGACTAGTCCAACCACGTCATCTACGCTCGGCACTGCATTTGTGCCACTGACATGACATTTTTTCACTTTTTACTCTAATTTCTGTACACAGTCCTTGGTGTTCAGATTTTATGCTGGTGGCTAGGGGATGCGTCCTTAGTCAATGCAGATGGGTAACAAAACGAATGGGCTCCCTGTGGAAGGTGATAATTGCCCCCCCACCCGAGTCTTCCATATCTTACAGATATACATTGGCTTTCGGCTGATGCTGAATGGAGGGCCCCAAAAAAGTTGGGATCCCCAGTGTGCTGCAGGGGCTTGGAGTGGTCACTTTACCCATACCCCACACATGGGCCCAATACCACACAGTTTGAGGTGGTTATTTCCTTTAAGGGCATGCCTGAAATGCCCGCCTGAACTGCCTACCCTATAAAGATGTAAATCCATCCCAGGAACTGCCTTCAAGTCATCACGGCCCAGCCTCCTGTCTCGTTAGCCCTAGTTAATCTGGCTCTCATGCTATTGGTCTACCCAAAGGAACCAGAGGGTGCGTTGCTAGCTAGTGTGATTCATTTGCCCACCCCACCTTCACCCCTTGAAACCTTACGTATGCTATCACACTGAACTCAGTCTTCACGTCCCCGACCTCTGCCTAGACTCTTGGCCTACCTACGCCTCCTTTGGTCGGAGCAGACCTCTGCCCAGACTCTTGGCTTACCTACACCTTGTTCGGAGACGAGACGTGTGCTGGTATGGATCCTAAACCCTCGAACCTCATCTCTCCCAACCTGGAGCCGGCCATAACGCTTTCCGAATCATATATCCCCCGAACCCATCAAAAAAGGCTGCAAAAAACTTCAAACACAAACTACTCAAAACTCATCCGGAAACCCTCATCTCAGACCCCTTCTTCTCCATCAGAAAGGGTGTTACCATAAATTATCTCATCTTCTACACTAAACGTCATGCTCAATGGCGGAAGGCCATTTACTCTGCTCAAGATCTCCACTTCCCTGAAAACTCCACATGGTCTTAGACTGATAGTTGCGTCCTCCTCGGCTTACAGAGCTGAAGCCACCATCTCCCTTTACAAAAACGGAACCATCCTTATACAAGCTTCAGATCGCAATCTAGTGGTATTTGACACATTTTTCCCCACCATTTTGAATACAGTGGCTAACTGCAATTCCGCCCCCCTCGGAGGGGCTGGCCCCTTAGTGGTCCCCCAGTCTTCGCATAACTTATCTCCTACCTCTCCACCCCCACTTCTGCTCCGAAGGGCCCTCTTCTAGCTACCTTAACTCATAATAACAATTCCCCCTCAATGCCCGTTGTGAACGAGCTGCGACAGCACAATCATCACGCTAATCCACATGCTCCCCCCCCCTCCCACTGTTAGCTAGCTTTAACTCCCCTAGCCCCACTGCTCACAGCACTGCCCTGATTCTCCCCAGGATCCCTTCCCCCAGCCCAACCCACAATCCCAACATGCTCCCACAGGCCTCCAGGGGTCTCTATCCGTCTACCCCCTCCTCCCCTATCCTACCCATCCCTACGAGCACGCAGCCACATTTCCCAGAATCCCTTCCCTCGGGGCACATTCATTCGCCACCTGCCCTACTTTCCCCCGCCCCCACTAGCTCTCTACCGCTGCAGTGTCCCCTGGACCTAGCCTCCGAATCCCATTCATACACCTCATTGGATGGCCGATTTAACGAGATGGCACTCTGCCTACAACAACTTAAGGCAGAGGTACGTAGCCTTTTACTTATCACTGAGGATCTGTCAGCTAACTCTAGACTAAGTTGCTCCACTATGAACAATCACCATCTCCGCTCGCTCCCAAATAGCGGGTGTACCTGGCTCCCTTCCCCCCCTATACTCGGTGGTCACCATCCCACATCACCCACACACCCCATAGGTGGGCCTCCGCTCCGCACCCCAACGACCCTTCTCGCCCCTTCAGATGTAGAGCCTCCCTGTCAGATAGGGATATTCATTCTCTCCTAATTTCATATGATCTGGCACATCCCTCCACCATATCAAACTTGCAACAAATTGAATCTATTCCCACCGACCCCTTCAGGGAAGGTAGGCCAAACACCAGAACTTTAAATGAGAACAACCTCACGAGAGTCAACACCACTACCTGCACCAACGGACACCAACATAGACTTAAATGCGTGCTCCTAAACTGTAGATCGGCTGTTAAACACGCTGCTGACATTGCTGACCTCATCCTTGCCCAGGATCTCGATCTTGTAATGTTGACGGAAACCTGGCTAAATGACTCAGCTGCTCCCATCCTCGACTTTTTAATGCCTCCCAATTATGATATCATTAGGTTGGACAGAACTAGCGGTCAAGGTGGAGGCATCGCATGTTTACATCGTAGCAATCTAACAGTGAAAGTACTACATGCCGACCTCCTGCCATCCTGTGAATACCAATGCATTGAAGTGACTGGTTGCAACAATCACTTATGCAAACTGCACACGTTTTACCACCCCCCTCGCGAAAACCTTCCTGTCACAGAACAGATCATGGACTATCTCGGCCAATGCCGATTTCCATGGCACTCAGATCTTCCTGGGAGATTTCAACCTACACTGGAACGATGTAAATGATGTGGTGGTCAATAACCTTAAATCCTTCCTACTTGACCTCAATCTAATCCAAATCTGTGACAGCCCTACTCGTATCAAAGGAGCTACCTTAGATCTTGTCATTGGTAAGCCCAACTCCATCCTCCTGGTTTCGATCCTCCCATGTGATTGGACCGACCACTATTGCATCACCTTCCTTGTCCTGGAATCGGTAAAAGCAAGTAGAGCCCAGCCTAAGAACCCAAAACAGTTGAAAAGATGTCTAGGGAACATCAACTCGCAAGATCTGACTGCTCTCTGCGATAACATCCCGCCCCCCCCCGCATTGAACATGTCGGATGTCCACGACCTTACGGCCCACTATAACCACTCTATGCTTAATGTACTAGACTCGGTTGCACCACTACAGCTTTAAAGAATTTCCTCTAAACTCTCCAAACCATGGTTTAATGATAGTCTTAATTCCGAAAGAAGAAATTTAAGACTTGCAGAAAGGCTGTGGCGATCCTATCCCTCCCTTGAGCATCTCTACCACTCGAGATCCCTGAGAAGCATATACAATAAACACATCAGATGCTCGAAGGCCACCTTTTTCAGAACACAACTAGACCAAGCAAAAAACCGTCCAAAAAAATTGTTCAAACTCATCAAGTCCCAAGCTAATAGTCATCCTAACCTCTCGTCACTGGGTCAAGGCACATTGCCGAATTGTGAAGAATTTGCTGATTTCTTCACAGATAAGACTATTAAGATTGAAACTGAATTACGCTCTGCGCGTGATCACCTGTCGATCAGTCCACTGATCACCCTCCATCCCCCAAGCTTGGATATCACTGACCCTGCGCAGCCCTACCTCTCCAAAAACAATGCAACCTGGAGTCTGTTCCAAACCTTGAATGAATGCACTATACGCAAAATGTTGTTGACTTTGAAACCTTCCAATCACTACAACGACCCTCTGCCTTCGAACCTTTTCCCAGAAGTTAGATCCTCCTTACTAACATTTTGGACTACGATCGTCAATGCATCACTTCGGCAAGGTGCTATTCTGGATTGCCTAAAATCGGGTCAAGTTACTCCGATTCTAAAGAAACCAACTGCTGATCCCACGGACCTTCATAAATTTCGCCCAATCTCTAACATCCCCACCTTGGCAAAGCTCCTGGAGAAATGTGTGCTCGCCCAACTCTGTAACCACATCGACCATTTCCAACTACTGAACCAACGCCAATCTGGTTTCCGCCCAGGCCATAGTACAGAGTCTGCGCTAACGCACATTGTTGATGATGTGCTAAGAATGTTGGATCATAATGAGTCGTGCCTATTGATCCTTCTTGACCTTTCGTCAGCTTTCGATACTGTCAAACACAATAACCTAATTGACCTCCTGGAACACAGGATGGGGCTGTCTGGGCCTGTACTAAACTGGTTCTCTTCGTTCCTTCAGAACAGATCCCAAAGCTTCAAGGTGAACCAATCTCTGTCCCATCCTGCACCGGTCACTCTGGGGGTTCCCCAAGGTTCAGCACTTTCTCCTACGCTCTTTAACTTGTTCATGGAGCCTCTGACAGAAATTCTGAAATCATCCAGCATTCACCATCACATGTATGCGGACGATACCCAACTATACTTAAAGTTCGCCTCCCCCGAGGACATTCAGTCCCTCAACTCAGTCCTGCTGGAAACACAAAGCTGGCTGACACATAACCACCTGAAGCTAAATGCTCTAAAAACGGAATTCCTCCGAATCTCACCCCACAAACAATCTCCGTTCATGGAACAATGGCTGAATCAGCTTACTGCTCTTAACTGTAGACCTAACCTCGTTGATTCGGCATCCTCTCTGGGTATTATATTAGACAAAAGTCTGAACATGCAGAAGCACATCAGTTCCCTCACCAAAGGAGCGAACTTCCAACTCAGCATCCTAAGGAAGCTCAAACCCTTTCTCCCTGCTCATGACCTAAAGGTTGCAGTGCACGCATTAGTGATCTCAAAGCTGGACTATGGTAGCGCAACGCTTTGCGGCTTGCCCAGAGAGAAGAGGGCTCCTCTTAGGGTGGCCCTCAATTCCACGGCTAGGCTCATTACTGGCACGAAAAAATACAACCACATTTCCCCGGACTTGCTGGCCCTGAATTGGCTGCCTTATGAAAGCTCGGATACAGTTAAAAATTGCATGCATGGCACATAAAGCCATCCACTTCAAGACCCCGCTGTACCTCGCTCAGAAACTGGAGCTCTCATGTGGTTCGAGAGCCTCCAGAAGCGCCAGCACCCTTTTGCTCAAACCACAAACATTCAAGAAAAAAAAAATACCTATAAAATCGAGCCTTCTCATGTATGGCTCTGAGAATTTGGAACTCCCTTCCCCCCCGAAGTCAGGGTGAACCCTTCCACCGTCCTCTTCAAAAAAGAAGTCAAAGGGCTCCTGATGAAGAAATTTCTGCCTCAAGCGGGCCTCTCCATCTGATTCTGGGACATAGACGTTGATTTGTGGCCCAGCTGCCTGGCTCACGAGAATGTTTATAAGACTGAATTTTTCGCTTTGTTGATTCTGTTTTGTTTGATTGTACCCCTATTGTTGCATAAACTGTAAAGTGCTCTGATACCCTCGGTGGTCATGTTCGCGCCATATAAAACTTTCTAAATAAATAAATGGTCCTATGTTACACTCTAATCAATGCTAAAGTGTCATCCAGAGACATCACCTTCCTTTCAGCACAACAGGAAGTAGAGAACTGCAACCAAGAGACAGGTAGAGAGCAAAACCGGAAAAGGGCCAAGCACTGGGGTATGCAACCCAGACACCTCACCCACCCAACATAAGGAGTAGCACTGGACAAAGACCAAAAGAGAAGCAAGCACAGGTTAAGCGGAAGAGACATGCTTTGGCAGCGTAGCTAATCTGGTTTCAAATCATTTTTTTTTTTTTATAAATTCTTTGTGGTTTTCATAATAAATACAAATTGAGAGTATATGCCAAAAGAAAAACCCAGAAACCGGAAAAGTAATCCAACCCTCCCCTTCCCCTTCCCCCCTGGTCCAAAAGTCCCAACAAAAAAAACAGTTCTTCCACTGACAGGAGGACGGCATTGCCCAGGATATCAAAACTTCATTACATACAATTATATCATCATTACATAACCTAATACAAATCGGGCAATTATACTTGTGAGGATATATATGCTATTACAAAAAAATATGTTACATCCTTTCAATAGAAACCCCTTCTATTCATCAGAAAATCCTCCCTTTGACCACTGCCATAGTTGCCACCACATCCTATAGCCCATTTACTTCATTAGTTAGATCCCAACTCCTCCCCCTCGCGGGACAGTCTTCTCAGAGGTGGACAAATTTCCATCCCTCTTTTCTTTGCCCTGCGCCCCCCTCCTAGCATAAACTGCTGTTTCCAGCCGATACACTGTCAAGAATCTGCCCAGCCACTGCTGGCTGGTTGGTGGAACTGGATCAAGCCAGTGAGTGGCTAAACAGAGTCTAAATACCGTCATAGCAATGTATAAGAATACCTGCACCTGCCCTGATAGTAAAGTATCACCCATCCCTAGTACAATCAGCTGTGATTTTATTTTTATCATCATTTATTTTCTGACCCAGTTGAGATTCCAGAATGGCACAAACATCTCTTTAAACAGTATCCAAGCGGGGCAGGATGCAAACATATGCACACTATCAGCTGCTTGATAGCCGCAGCGCGGGCAGGATGACCCAGCCAATCTTCCCCATTTTGCAATCTTTGCCGGAGTGATATATAGGTTAAACCATGTTTTAAAACACTGCAGTTGGAGGTTAGCCGCAATGAATGAGGGTTGGGCCAAATGTAGCGAATCTTCGACTTCTACCAAACCCACCTGTAGAAGTTCCTGCCAGCGATCATAATGCTGGATTAAATCATCCGGCATCATCTCATTCAGTATTTTATACATCCTGCCAAGTGTGGTTGGCCCTTTAAGCAGCACCTCCACCAGTGTCACCCTGTCAAAGCCGCAACTACCCCCCGCCTTTCTCGATAAGAAATCTCTTATCTGAAGATATTTGAAGAACTGTTTATTCTCAACCCCATATCTATCCTTAATCAGATCAAACGGTATTACCCCCGTCACGTCCATAACGTCATCAATCATCCTCACTCCTTTATTATACCAACAATTCATATGACAGTCATTGAAAATACCAGGAAGTGACTTGTTATTGTACATTGGGGTATAGGCGTTAATAAGTCCCAGACCAAGTCTTTTCCGGACCTTAGTCCGAACGAACAAGTTACTTACCTTTGGTAACGATATATCTGTAAGAGACATAGATTAGTTATAGATTTCTTACCTTAGAATTACCCCCAGGCGTGAGACTGGATCCGGAGAATTTTTCGTCAGCAGTACCCCTGCGTGTCGAAAGGTGGCGTCGGTCGGCTCTGCGTTAGTCGTTGGCGTCGTGGTCGCCGGGATGACGTCGCGGTAGCTACTTAGACACCGCCCTCGCTCGCTGACGTCAGTTCTTTTACACGACGTTCCACGCCAGAAGCGCAGAGCAATGCAAGACACTGATTACCGGTGCACAAAAACTAGGGCCCTAAAAGGGATTCCCTGACCCTAGAAGTCAGTTTGCAGAACGGGGAGGATGGGTGGGGCGGTAAGGAATCTATAACTAATTTGTCTCTTACAGATATATTGTTACCGAAGGTAAGTAACTTGTTCATCTGAAAGAGACAATTAGTTCTAGATTCCTTACCTTAGAATAGATACCCCAGCAATACCAACCCCGGAGGTGGGTCTGCGAACCAAGTTCACACCAGAAAGTCCTGGAGAACAGAAAGGCCAAAGAAGCAGTCTCTCCGGACTTGGCTGTCCAGGCAGTAGTGTTTGGTAAACATGTGCAATGAAGCCCACGTAGCTGCCTGGCAGACGTCATTGAGGGGGGACTCCCCGTCCCAAAGCAGTGGTCGCTGCCGTCGCCCTGGTGGAATCTGCGCGCAGTCCCACTGGAGGCTCCTTCTTTGCCAAAGAGAAGCAAGCTTTAATGCACAAAAACAACCCACCTAGAGATGGTTCGTTTGTGCACGGCCCGACCTTTTTTGGCGCCCACGTAGCCAACAAAGAGCTGGTCATTCACCCGGAATTGCTTGGTGCGATCCAAATAAAATGAAGGCGCACGTTTTGGATCCAGATGGTGGAGCCTCTCTTCCTCCTTAGAAGGATGCGGAGGCGGAAAGAAGGTGGGCAAAGTGATGGTTTGACCAATGTGGAAAGTAACCACCTTGGGAAGAAAGGAAGGTCTGGTTCCAAGGACGACCTTGTCCGGATGAACAGCCAGAAAAGGAGGCTTTGAAGAAAGAGCTTGGAGCTCACTCACCTTGCGAGCAGAGGTGATGGCAACCAAAAAGGCAGTCTTTCAAGTAAGAAGTCTGAGAGGACAGTTATGAAGCGGCTTAAAGGGAACGCACATTAGGTAAGTAAGCACCAAGTTCAAGTCCTACTGAGGCATTACGAAGGGAACAGGAGAAAAAAGATGAGTAATGCCCTTAAGGTAGCGATTTACAACAGGGGACTTGAAAAGAGAAGGCTGATCAGGAAGCCTAAGAAAGGCTGAAATGGCTGAGCGGTAGCCCTTCAGAGTTCCCAGAGCAGAGCCTTGCTGGGCCAAAGACAGAAGAAACAAGAGAACCTCAGAAAGAGGGGCGGAAAGGGGATCCACAGCCTTTGCTGTGCACCATACCACAAATTTGTTCCATCTGCAGGCGTATACCGTCTCAGTGGAGGGACGCCTGGCTGCCAAGATAACATCACAGACTTCGGGAGGAAGGTCAAAGGCTGTCAACTGTCGCCACTCAATCTCCACGCAAGGAGGTGGAGACTAGACCGGTTTGGGTGGAGGACCGTCCCCCGCTGCTGCAACAGAAGATCCTCCCGAAGAGGCAGTTGAATCGGAGGATCAATGGCCATGTGTAATAGCTCGGGATACCAGACTCTTCGTGCCCAATCCGGAGCCACCAGAATGACTTGGGCCCGGTCGCGCTTGATCTTCTTCAGCGCTCTGGGCAGAAGTGGTATAGGCGGAAAGGCGTATAGAAGACCGCAACTCCACTCGCGACGAAAAGCGTCGCCTAGCGAGTGCTGCCTTGGAAATTCCAATGCGCAGAATTGCTGACATTGCGCGTTCTCTTTGGTGGCGAATAGATCTAACCAAGGCTCTCCCCACCGCTGAAAGAGACCTTGCGCCACCTCAGAGTGAAGACGCCATTCGTGATCCATCATGCACCTGCGGCTGAGTTTGTCCGCCCTGGCGTTTAGTGATCCTGCCAGGTGTTGAACCACCAGGGATATGCCCTGATGTTCCAGCCATGTCCAGAGACGGAGAGCCTCGACATAGGGTCCACGACCCCACCCCGCCCTGTTTGTCGCAGTACCACATGGCGGGGGTGTGGTCTGTGAACACCTGCACCACTCTTCCCCAGACAGGAGGGAAGGAATGCTTTTAGTGCAAGCCGGATCGCCCTGAGCTCCAGAAGGTTGATCTGGACCCCGGACTCCGCCGGAGACCAGAGGCCTCTGATCTCCGCCTCTACCATGTGGCCGCCCCACCCCAGAAGTGATGCATCTGTCACCACCATGTACTCCGGTTGGGGAAGGGAGAGGGATCTGCCGTCGACCCAATCCTGGTTCGTTAGCCACCACTGCAATTGTTGTGCAGTGCCCTCCGAGATCTGATCGCAATCGGACAGATTCCCCTGTTGCTGTGCCCACTGGAACTTCAAATCCCACTGCAGAGCCCGCATTTGCCACCTGGCATGATCCACCAGCAGGATGCAGGAGGCCATGAGGCCCAGCAGCCTCAGGGTCATCCTGACCGAAACCCAGGATAGAGGCTGAAAGATCGGAATCATAGCCCGGATATCCCGGACTCGCTGCTCGGGAGGATAAGCCCGAAACTGCGTCGTGTCCAGAACCGCTGCGATGAAAAGGAGCTTCTGAGAGGGAGTCAGGTGTGACTTTGGCACGTTGATAGTGAACCCCAGCGAATGCAGGAGGTCCAACGTAGTCTGGAGGTGGGAGACGACTGCCTGGGGCGAGCCCGCCTTCAACAGCCAGTCGGCGAGATAGGGGGAAGACTGGAACCTCCTGATCTGCGCAGATGAGCTGCGACCACCGCCATCACCTTCGTGAACACCAGAGGGGCGCTGGTAAGACCGAAGGGGAGCACGGTAAACTGAAAGTGCTCGTGGCCTACCGTGAACCGTAGGTAACGCCGGTGGGCCGGCAGGACGGGAATGTGAAAGTAAGCGTCCTGCAAGTCCAACGCTACCATCCAGTCTCCAGGGTCGAGGGCAGACAGGACCTGCGCTAGCGTCAACATTTTGAACTTTTCCTTCCGGAGGAAGCGGTCGACGTTCCTGAGATCCAAGATAGGACGCAGGCCTTTGTCCTTCTTGGGCACCAGAAAGTAGTGGGAATAGCAACCACGACCTACTTCTGGGGCAGGAACTCGCTCGATGGCTCCCTTGGCCAAGAGAGCCGTAACTTCCTGATGGAGAAGGGCCAAATTATCCTCTGACATGCGATGGTGCTGAGGTGGCATGGATGGAGGGTTAGTCTCAAAGGGGAGGGAGTAGCCCCTTCGGATTATCTGCAAAACCCACCTGTCCGACGTGATGGTGCGCCAGTGGGGGAGGTGATGGCAAATCCTGCCGCCCACCGGCGATTGGTGGCCCTGAAAGGTCAGACTAGGAGGGTTTGGAGGCTGCTGCAGAGGGGGCGGTGGAGGACTGGGCCGCTTGATGGCTCCCAGACCCACGGCGGTGGGCCCCACGTCCCCGGCCGCGCAGGGGCTGAACAGCTTACGCCGGCCTGTGGCTCTGGGTGAAACATGGTGGGGCACGCACCCCTTCCGTAGCCACGAAAGGGGCGAAAAGCAGACTGTGCAGGGCGTGTGGTGGAGAGGCCCAAGGACTTTACCGTAGCCCGAGAGTCCTTGAAGCGCCCCAGCGCGTTGTCTGCTTTGTCGCCGAACAGGCGACGGCCATCAAAGGGCATGTCCATCAGGGTAGTTTTGACATCCCTGGAAAAACCTGTCGACCTCAGCCAGGCGTAGCGTCGAAGGGCTACAGACGTTAAAATCGTCCTGCCTAGCGAGTCAGCAGTGTCCAGTCCACATCGAATGGTAAACTTGGCTGCGTCTCCTCCTTCGGCAACTGCACGGGAGAGCACGGCCTGGGCCTTCTCCGGGCACTGGGGCAGCACTTGCGCCACCGTGTCCCACACAGAGTGTGTGTAACGGGCCAATAGACATGCAGTGTTGACCGACCGCAGTCCCAAGCTGGAGGAGGAGAACATCATCTTCCCAAGATGGTCCAGCTTTTTGGATTCCCTATCAGGTGGAGCGTTAGGGAATGCGCCTTTGGACGTCGAGGCTTGGACCACCAAGCTCTCAGGGGTGGGGTGTTGGGAGAGGAAACTGGGGTCGCCCGGAGCCGGGTGGTGGCGTCGGGCAATCATCCTATCCACAGGAGCCCCTGTGTTGGGCCTGGACGAGGTGCCCAAAAGGATGTCCGTTAGGGCTTCATTAAACGGCAGCAGGGGCTACGAAGAGCTCACTGGCGGTTGAAGTACCTCTGTCAGGTGGTTAGTCCCGACGGCTACCGTAGGTAGCTCGAGGTTGAGAGCCTCGGCCGACCTACGCAACACCACTGCGTAAGAAGCTCCCTCCTCCGTTGCCACGGTAGGAGGAGACAACATGCCAAGGTCTGGCGAGGTATCCAGACCACTGGCATCCCCAAACTCCTCTCTCCAGTCCGGATCATATTCCAACTGGTCGGTTAAAGGGTCTCCAGACCCCTCCCAGTCCTCCTCACCCTCCTCTGGTTGCCAATCTGGTCTGAAAGAACCAGGGTGGAACAGGGGTACAAAAGTATCAGTCGGCGTCGGTCCACGGTGGGATGGAGGCTGGGGTAGACGCCGGTTGGGGACACAACTGGCGCCGGCTGCAGACGTGGTGCCGGTTGAATCAACGCCGGTGGAGGTGTTATGAGGTCGACCAGCGCCGATCCGAATCCAGGCCTGGATCGAAGGGGACCCTGCGGTGCCGGGGCCAAAGCCGCCAGCGTCGAAGGCCCAGGGCCCCCAGCTGAGTCCGCGGGGCCCAAAGGCGCGCCAGCGGAGTCGGACTGCCCAAAGATGGCATGCATCGCTTTGTAAAACTGTCAAAGCTGGGCAGGTGTCGCTCCGGGTCCCGGGAAAGGAGAGAAACTCGGAGCCGACCCTTCGGGCTCCGTACGCGGAGCTGCGGGAGGGGCACCACCCGCATCCCTCGTCGCGTCGGCCGACAGACTGGGAGAAGTCGAAGAGCGACAGTGCTTCTTCGACTTCTTCTTGTGCTTTGACTTACCTGAGGAGTGCGAAGACTTCGAAGACGAGTGGTGGTGGTGGCTCCGCGACCGGTCCCTCGACCTACCGCGGGACCGGGACCTCAAGCGGTGCGGAGCAGACTGCCAGGCCTCGAGAAGCTTTCGGGACCGCTCCCGCAAAGACTTCGGATTCATGGTCCGGCTGTCGGAACACGACTTGGAATCGTGGTCGCGTTCCAGGCACCACAGGCACACTCGGTGCGGATCCGTCACCGACATCAACTTTTGGCAGGAACCGCAAGCCTTGAAACCGGGCATCCCTGACGTGCACCAGGAGTCGAAGACTCAAAAACTAGGTCGACAAAAGTCGGCAAAAAGTCAGTCAAAAAGTGACTGGAGGTCCGCTCTCTCCGGATCTGCGCTGGCTGGCGCGGAAAAAGAAAGAACTGACGTCAGCACGCGAGGGCGGCATCTAAGTAGCTACCGCAACGTCATCCCGGCAACCACGATGCCAACGACGAACGCGGAGCCGACCGACACCACCTTTCGACGCGCAGGGGTACTGCTGACGAAAAATTCTCCGGATCCAGTCTGACGCCTGGGGGTAATTCTAAGGTAAGAAATCTATAACTAATTGTCGCTTTCAGATTTTAAGCGCACAAGTCAGGGTCTTAAACTTAACCCTTTTGTAATAGTTGAATTCAGTATGCCGCAAAAGACACCCGCTAACCTCCCTTCCTAGTAATAGCTCATATATTGAGGCGGAGGTTGCCCCCTGTGACCTATCCTTTTCCCCATTGAGTAGGATACCCATTTTATATAATACCGAAGCCCAATGATATAGCTGGAAATTAGGTACAGCCCACCCACCTCTACCCCTTCGGAGCGTTAAAAATGTAAGCGCTCTTTGGGGGCAGCAATTAGCCCACAAGAATCTAGATACCATCTGATTCAAGGACTTAAACCAGCAACTATCTATGGTCAGATGAATAGGCCTGAAGAAATATAACATTTTTGTCAAAAAAAGCATTTTAATAACAGCTTCTCCCAACCAACGTAAGTTTGAGGTTATCCAACCGAGCAAAATCAGTTTTAAATTTTGGGAGGAGGGGGCCCAGATTTGTTTCAACAATTTTTGTCACGTCTGCCATAAGTTCAACCCAGAGATGCATTGCCTTCTGTACTACCCGCAAATCATTCAACTGTAGCCCCCTTACTGATCACAATTTGGGACTTACTTTGGTTAAGCCGATAGCCAGAAATATGCCCAAAGATATCAGCTTCCTTTTCAATTTCTTCTAATGCACCCACAGGGCTAGAAGTGACAATTGCTAGATCGTCGGCATAGGCCAGATCTTAGTGTCCCCCCCGTTACTATGCATTGCTAGGATCCCGTTATTACCCTCAATCTTTCTGATTAGCGGATCGATGTACAAAGCAAATAGGGGGGGAGACATGGACAGCCCTGGCGAGTCCCCCGACTAATCAAAACTGGATCCGACATCTCTCCCATTATCGCTACTCTGGCCACTGGGTTGTTATACATTATTGCAATGATCTTAATAAAGCCTTTTCCTAGCCCTCTGCTCTCTAAAGTTGCCCAAAGAAAAGGCCAGGAGACCCCATCAAAGGCTTTCTCCGCATCCAGCAGAATTAGCGCCATAGGGTCTCCGGCAAATCCCGCGGCATCAAAAAGCGCAAGTACCCGTTGAACATGGTCAATGGTGCTACGGCCGGGGACAAACCAGTGTTGAGTTGGGGAAACCAAGTTCTTTATTACCCCCGCAAGTCGGTTAGCTAAGATCTTAGCATACACCTTAACGTCGCTATTTAATAGCGTGATAGGGCGATAGGACCCCAGCTCCTTAACCTTCTTGCCTTTTTTGGGAAATACCACTATATTGGCCGATCTCCAAGAGTCTGGTGCCCCCTGACCGCTTGAGTCTCTAAAAAGACATCCTTCATCAGTTCCTGGAGACAGGGAGCATGTTTTTTATAAAATTCCCCAGGAATAGAATCTGTTCCTGCCGCCTTCCCAATCGCGAGGGATCGAATCGCACCCCCAACTTCCTCTTCCGTAATAGGTGCCTCTAGCGCCTCCCTCTCTTCCAACGATAAATTCTCCTTTGGTAGCCCAGCCATATAATCCTCTATTTCTTTTTCCCCATAGTTGGTTTCTTCAGTATATAGATGTTGATAAAAATGTTGAAAAGCAGCCCGTATGCTCGAGGGCTCAGAGACTAAGCCAACCAAAGGATCCTCAATTCCCCCCTGAATCATCAGCTGTCTAGTGCGCAGCGCTAGAAGGCGTCCAACTCTCACTACATTTGTACATTTTAGAGCACCAGGCCACATACTTCCCTGCCGCTTTTTTTGTCGAGATGTCCAATATTGTTGACTTTATTAGAGCCACTTTTGTTTGTGCCTGCCCTATATCTCCCCTGTTCGTGATTACCCCCACCAGCTGTGTTTCTGCTTCAAGTAGCTTCCTATACAATTCCTGCATATGTTGTTTTTCCTTCTTCTGAGATATGCACCCATACCCTGATGTTTCCCCTCTTACCTCTGCTTTTAGAGCATCCCAAACTACATCCAACCTCGCGCTTCCCTTATTCTCGGCTATGAACCTAGGAATCCAATTCCTCATATGTTCAATATACTCCTCATCATAGAGGAGTGCTCTATCAAAAGTCCAACGTGATATCGGGGGCTTCGGTGTTTGTATTGAGATTTCTAGAACCAGCGGATTGTGATCAGACAGAACACGAGGGAATCTAAGAATCCGACAAGTTGTCAGTATCCCCTGGGACACAAAAAAAAAAAAATAGTCTAGCCTAGTGTGCGTCTGATGTGGGGCAGAAAAGAAAGTATACCCCGAGTCTTGGGGTTCTTGCACGGCCCAGACATCTGTTAGTCCATGTGTCATACATAAGTTAGCTAGGGATTTGAAGACTTTAGGTTTACGGCCATGGTATGAACTTTCCCCTAGCTTAATATTACTGATACTCCTATTGATATTAAAATCCCCACATACTATTAAAGGAAGCGGCCAGCCGACTAGCTCTGTATTTAACCAGCTAAACAAGGCAGGGTCAACTAATACCGAACCATATACTGAGCATAGCGTAAAAAAGTAATTGTCAACATAGCATTGAGTAATGACCCACCTGCCCATTTGATCAGACTTAGAGCGTGGGAATCTAAATGTACTTTTATGAGCCATTATAGCGACCCCTCTTGTACGTGTTCCCTGAGTTGTGCTGGAAACCAACTGATATCCTGCTAGTTCTGCCATCTTCGGTCTGCCTGCTTCTACATGTGTCTCTTGCAGACATACTATGTCTGGCTTCAGATATTGGATGTCTTCATTAATCCTTCGCTTTTTAAAGGGGTTATTTAGCCCACAAATATTAACAGATGCAATTCTTAGTTTACCCATTCCCTTTTGTGGTATTTAAAAGTTCCTGTCCGTTTCTTGTAGCTAATAATGCCATCTCGTCAGATTCAGCCAACTGGACCAACCCATCACCCTCCCCCCCCTCCTCACTCCCCCTGAACCGAAGTTAGCAGTCCAGTACTTACATTGTCCAATGGAGGGAGATTGGCATTGCCAGCAGCTAGCCCAAGCAGGATCTAGCCATCCGCAGCCTCCTTCCTTTCTTCTGCTTTCCCTCGGCCAGCAAAAATCCCCGGGATCACTCGTTGTTTAATGGGTCCCGCCTCCTCGCTGGTCTTTGGATTTCGCTTTCCCCGCCTCCACCTCCTTGCATCCTGCCGCGGGAGTAGCGTCCCCTGCCTTCCTCCCGATCGGCATCTTCCGGACTGTAAGGGGGCCGCGCAGGTTTCCCGCAGCTCCGGCGGCTCCGCTCTCAGCGCGGTCTCTAGGGGGCTTGAGTTGTTTTGGCGGCATAATGCTCCGTCGAAGCCGGCGTCCGCCGTAGCACCAGCCGACTAAAGCTCTCCACATGGCACGAACCACCAGGTAAGAGAGTTCGCCAGTTCTCGCCTGTATTCTCCCTCGCTTTAACCTCCAGGCATCCGTTCTTTGACAGGAGGTCATTGAAGTAGAATCTTCATATTAGATTAACCATAGATCGATAGATGGGTGGCTCCTGCAGCAATTACACAGCCGCCATCTTGCCTCGCACCTGTCTCTAATCATTTTGAATGTATTCTATTGAAATGCACCCTTTTATATTTCAATGTCATTGTTGAAACAGCAGTCTCAGATATGTATTAAAAAAGTGGAAAGCGGCTAAATAGTGAGAACTGGAGCAATTTTGCACTAAACATCTTGTTTGAATGGCGCAAAATGTTATTTTTGAACTGCTTGGGCAGTTTAAATGTCATTTTTCTACCGGTCTGATGTTGTAACATGTACATAAAATAGCAATGGCACCTTCCATCCCTTGAACAGTGAAAGGCATTCCTTATGTGGTGAAAAGCAGCAGCTTGGGAGTTTGGCACGAGTCTACTGGAGCGCTGGAGGTGTGCAGCCATTACCAGGGCATTCCTCCTAGCCTCTAGCCCAATGACTGTAGGAGATATGACCTGAACCCCACAAATCATTATGAGCGCAATAGCCCCATGTTAATCTACCGTATGGTTCGCAATTACTGTTCAACAGTAGTGGTGCAATTGTCATTTAGATTTGTTATTACATTTCATGCATGGCTGTAATTGGTCAGCAAGGCCATACCGATATCTAATGTGCGGAATGCATTTCCCACCTTTGTGATACAGGCCATCTCAAAAAAAGGCAATTATTGTAGGCTCCTCAGTCAAGATCACCAATGAATCAAAGAGAGCGCTCTCCAATCATGTTTTCACGTCTTTATTTCTTAAGGAAATACCACTAACCCAAAATCCCTTAGTAAGTTTCTAATTCACACCAACTACTAATTTGACTTGCCAAAGCGTCTGGGGCGAAACAGTGCCAGAGGCTTTCCTAAAATAAAGGCAGCCTACACCCACCACTTTTAGGGATATTTAAGGTTTGAAGTTTAAAAAAAAAGTTCGATTAAATTGCCATAACCTTAGTAAAAAAAAAAAACACCAGATGTGAATAGCTATAGTTTGGTGCCTTCCAGATATTCCACAAGCATTTTTGTTGAGCGTCTGTCCATTGATTACACCGTCTTTGAAGTGACTCCTAGTCTCTCATTCACTCCTCCATCTTCAGTCTAAAACCACTCCCGTTCCCAATATGTTATTAACCAAGGCTGCTGGTGGCGCTGCTAGAACATTCTCTATGCCTCAAATTATATCCCACCTGACCACAACACTGACTCATGCCGTACGTGTCTCTGTACGTGAATATGCATCACTAATGAAGTTAGGTCTGATGTACTGGAATGACCTTTGCCTTCCTGCATGCTTAAATGCGACAGCCACTTCATCGGCAGTGAAGTGTAACGCGTCTTCTAATACTTGGGACAAGGTACCCTTCAATAATGAGTGGGTACCACGACAGTGTACAATCAATTTGAATACCTGGATATCTGTGCTCACCGATTGAGTTTGCCCATCCTCTCACCCCTAGATACAACTGCATTACTGAGAGAAATGCCAAAGCTCGATGTTGGTCTTCCTCTGGTAAACAACTATCTTGTTAAGTGTATAATAAGCCAGAATGCCCCAGGTCTGTAACAGCCCTAATCCCATAAGGTCACACAATACAGAGTAAAGGGAGAAATAAAACAGAGCCTATTATGTCTCACCCTTTTCTAAGGGAGTAATCGGCATTTAGCATGCAGCTCCCCACCGAAGCATGCAGGGACGATTTGGCAAACGGGGAAATTTTATGAACGGGAATGTGTGTAAGACTTACTGCAGTGAATGTGTTTGGTTATATACATATGCTCTTTTCAATGGTCTGTCTTATCAACGAAATTAAACCATTACATAAAATGAAAAGATGTTTCCTGGTTCAACTAAGAAAAAGCCTTCTTTCTTTCGGGCCTTGTATGTACAACCCTCTCGACTTCTCCACCGTGCACCACTTTCATTTAAAAAGTCAGCATTTATGTTCCGACCACTTACTAAAAAGACGGCTAGTCAGCGAGGATCTACACATTCTGTCTGAAATGAACCTACTCCTATGTCTCCATCTATCATTAATCCACTGTTCACGCCTACCTTCTTCATCCTCTATTCTGCACACTTTACTCTATTTTCAACTGCCTTCTCTCCATCAAGACTCATTTGTTCTAGTCTCCCTTGTGTCAGATTGTACCCAGTCCATCCACTGTTTCACCTCTGGTCTTCTCTCTCCCTCTACTTTTTCTTCAACCGCAAGATGCCCTCCTTAAGTGTCACAACTTTGCCTTCCTTCATTTCATCCACTGCCATTTTCCGTCCTGCTCTACCGCTTCTCCTAGTCTCTTCCATTTCTTATATGCTGAAAATCTCAATCCCTCATCCCTACATTCCCTTGGCCAGCTACTCATCAGCTTCTATGTTGCACCCCTGCCCACCACTCCCTTGTCCCTCGCCTCAATCTCCCTCTTCCTGACACTCTTCTTGTAGAACATAGGGACAACTTTCTGATGGAAAACTGTTTCAGACGGAGGTGAAATCAAGAGGTGGTTGTGTGAGGGCCAACAAAATCTTCAAAGGCTATGAAGACTATAAAAACTGCTGAGGCAACTGGGGGCAAATATTTCTCCTGGGTAGGCAAAATCCTCAACATGACAACCTCAAATTCAAGCCCCCGAACATTCCTTGCAGTGTCATGTGGAGTGATGCGCATGCTGCGTGTCATGCCCACACAACTGGACTCACGCACTCTGTAAAGCGTGAGAGCAAGCACGTGAACGAGGCACGAGCACAATCTGAGTCTGCACAGCTTCTGATTGTCGCAAACAATCATACTGCTTTCATTGTATTTCAGCCTTCAGCCGGGATGTAAATCGTTTAATAGAGTTAAATACTGCAGTTCCTGATTTAGCGTTAGTATCACTTTGTCCACAAGAAATCACCCTTCCTGTTTTACCTACCGGACTCTTTCAACCCGATTACTCTTATATTCGCGTACCCAGTGCTTAAGTTGTAGAAGGACGAGTGCCGGTGCCAAGGGCTCTGCTCAGAAGTCCACTGCCAGTGCAACTGAATGTCAGTGCGCCCAACACCAAGGCTGCATAGTCCTAAATCCACCTTGTGTCGTTTATCTCTTGCAGGTTCCTTCTTTCCCCCCAATGTGACCGTTCTTCCGTCTCTCCTCACCTGTCCTTCCATTTTTTGTGTTTTTACCTCTTACGCTCTCGTTAATGTCTGATGCGGGAAAATGAGTTGCTGGTGGTCCCCACCGGCAAACACTGGTTCAAATTAAGCACTGTGCATATATTGTTTAACAAAAGACTTGCTCTGCTTAAACACACAACTCGTCCTCCACTGTATTAGACTATCTTTGTGGCAACACAGTAACTAGAAACCAAACTTTGCAGCGGACTTCTCATATTTCTGCGCTCACGCCGTTTTTATAAGCATGAAATCGATTTTTGCTCATCTCGTATGAATTCGACCCTGTCCTGCCTTATACGAGACATTCCCACTAGATACTCTTATGTAGCTCACCAATGTGGTTATTGGTTTAAATATATATGAATTCGACTTCCCCTTAACCGGCATGAAATCGCACCTGTTTTGCTAATTGCACTTGCTGTTTTACATTGTAAAGGTTTTAAAAAACCAGAAACAAAGTATTAGAATATAACACTTCTGCTCTATGCACCCATATTGATGGATACTACCAGCGATATGCCGTTTTATTTAAAGCACCTGAAAAGCAGCAGCTAATGTTTGGTGGGCTCCAGGCACTGCGTTCTAGGGGTGCTGGATCTCGTGAATACCTCCAGCACACACCTTATCATGTACCAGAGAAGGCGTTGATATGGCGGGGCTGTTTACCTTGCACAATCTCTACTGTTAAGCAACTTCTGCACACACGCACAGTTAATGATAACATACCAAAGTCCAATCCACCTCTAGGGGCATGATGTGGCTTGGCAAAGCCTGATCGCCGTAGCATGCGACGACAGCAGGGCACTCTGAACAATAAACATGATTGATTTTCAGAGGAGAATGGTCGAGAACTGCGCTGGATATGAGCTCCTCCTGCCCAATGTCTGTTGGTATATCCTGGGTCATAAAAAAACTCAAGCCAAGCTACGCACCAACATCGGAAACTTTGCCGATCACCACCCCACTCCCACCGAACTGCAGCAGGAACGCAAAGAACAGTGCTTAACCAACTCGCTACGAGCATGCCCCGGCATAGGTGTCTCCCCCCAGCACCATCACATTTCCCACCACCACCAATACGGTGGTGCTCAAACCAAGCAGCATGCGCCAAACAGGATCGACACCCCTTTTTGGCATCTCTCTCTCAGGCCGTAGCTTTCACTTCAAACACACAGGTCACTGCCCAAGTTACTCACTTTTCTCTTGCATATGGCCAACTGGACAATTTTCAGCAAACAGACAAGTTACAACGGTTATACTATTTGTTTTCACAGAGTAAGCATAGAAATACTAAATTAACGGACAACAACATATGTGCTTTCCAGGCAGACAGGCTCATGCAGCCAACAAAATGCACCAGTATAACCAGGTGCATCGACCTATGACCAGGGACCCTCCCGATCCCGTTCACCTGGTTGGGGCACCCGTGGACGAAACCAGACATACCCCTACCTAGAAAATTATTTCAATCCATCAGTGGACAAAACCCGGGGTAAGGCTAGAGGTTTAGACTTCCAGCAAGCCAGCCCTTGCCCCCAGCCAGACCCTCAAACTAACCCTACCAGGGCTGAAACCACCAAGTGCCAAAAGTTCTCTTCTCTAGGGTGGGCTTTCGCTTTTAATGTGCAGGGACAAAAACACAAGTTAAGAGTCTCTTTAACCGGTGGGGATTATAACATCCATGTTGCACCGCCCCTGATTCGGTCACAGAATGGGGGGCAATCTTCCTCCTAGCCAAGCCCAGGACAATGTGTTTTTCCAGGAGGAAGGTAAGAGGCTGGGCCCCTGGTCTGTTGAGGACTCACCTTCCCCTACTCCCTTCTATTCCAAGAGCCCTTGCTGGTGGCAACCATGGCTAGGCTAGACAACTCCTCTCAAAAACAGAGGACTTGCCCACTAGGTTGATTTTGTGCTGTGAAAGAGGTTGATCCAGCCAACGAGATGCAATCAAACACACCCTGTAAATTAAGTGCATTAAAAGAGAACTTGGCATGCAGCCAGCTGGCTATCGCGTCTGCTCTTAGAACATTTCAGCTCTGGATAGTTGTGCAGCAAGTCTTTCCATAATCTGGTAAAATGAAAGGTACATATCATCAGGTTTTAATCTACAACTATATCTGCAGCGCGAAAAACAAGTAGTGACAAAGCCAACAGATCGGTCGTTTATGAAGGTCCTTATTTATTTCGGGAGTGTCAGAGTGAACGAGTGTGTGTTTGTGTGTTAGAATGAGTCAGTAGTTGATTGGGTGAGCACGTCGCTACATGGCTGCATGAAGGGATGAGTGAACATGGTTTGACATGGGTAAAATAAATGTTTACATACTCCGGTTGCATGATTGGCCAACAAGTCACATTTAGCCATACTCCCTTTAACTCACCCTGTCATCGCTGCACGCAATCACATGAAAAACATAAGGCCTCTGTTCCTTAACCCACCAAATGTACTTACAACCCGCAATCCACAGCTTAACTTCCATGCAACTTGTAGTGCATGCAAATGGATGCTCACTATATTCCAATTGTTGCTGTTATGAAGGAGTACCGAAACAAGATGGGGGACTGAGCCTACCCTTAATAACTGGGGGAGTTGAGATCTACTGGGAATTATCCTTGTTGGCCAGCATTGCGCCATGCCAGCTTCTGGTCCCACCCCTCCAGTCTGCTCCCAACAAAAGAAGTGCATGAGCTTCTGGGCCATTAATTCAACCATGCATAATTAAGGCCTCATCAACACGCCCTTGGCTGCATCAAAATAAGTCTTTTATTTCTCCAGCCTGCCTCAATTTCAACAACCTGAACTTTATTAACAGTGAGGGTACGTTTGTTGAGGGTTTAAGATCCTGTAGTTCCATTACGTATTTCCTAAAGAAGGCCTGGGTACCGACCCCTGCCCTCTGTAAACTGGGCGCCTGTCACTCGCCACGAGGGTATAATTCTCTTCCGGGGTGCTCCCACCAGCTCTCTTTTCCTCTAGTGCCGGTCTATCTTCCCTGGCTCGCTGCTCCCTCTTCACCCTATCCCAGTCCTCAGTTGTTACTACCCTGCGCTCTTAACGGCTGAATACTCATTTATTTTCACCCCTCACTGCCTTTATCGTACAAGGAAATGTTTGCTTCCTTCGTATACGATTAACGGATTTGCAGGCCGTCTGACGCGTCTTCCCTATTTTAGCACGCACGTGGTAGTGGATACTTAAAGAGCTAATCTTATCCTAGTAGATGCCGCACCATATGCATTACAGGAAAATGTCAATTTACACTTAAAGGTCAGCGCTAAGCAGATAGCTTTTTTTTTTTTTAAACAATCACACGTTTAGCTTGCTCTAGTCTTTAACCGTATGTAAGTGTATAAGGTTATTTCTCATGCACACATCTAAAGTCCAGTATTTAGCATGTCCCGCACTCTTGAACGACTTTCTATTGGCTCGTAGCTAGTTTTTTTCTTCTTCTTTTTCCCGGAGTTTTATATAGCACGAACTTGACCCGAGGGTTTTAGGTATCAGAGCGCTTTACATGAGCACCAGTTGCGTTACACAAGGACACATTAATTTTTTTTTTTGTTTGCACGGGGAGATTAAGTGATTTGCCCAGAATCACAGGATGTTAAGCGTCCCTAACGAGACTCGAACCCGGTTCCCCAGCGTCGAGGTCGGCCGCTCTAGCAGGCCACACCCTCTCCCCAAATATAAAAAAATAGTTAATTGGGGGGGTGGGGGGGGGGAGGTCCTTTATAACCATCTCACTTCAGGGCAGGTTGTTATATATCATCTAAATAAAGTTTGGGTTGATATTCGTCTCATATACTTACATTTTTGTAAGACTACTACACACATCTACAGATACTCTTCCTGAAGAAATAGCACACCTTATATAGTGCCAAAACCACAAATCTTTGGTGCGAGGGGAAAAATGGAAAAATACAAGCATCTCTTAACATATTTTATTAAGTCTAACAGTGCGAAATTCTACATTATCAATGGGGTTGGTGTGGTAAGCTGCAATCCAAGAAGAATTTAACAGCTTTACTCATTGTTTTTAGAATAATATTTGGCCGAGGCGTAATGGCAGTCAAATGTTGCATACGCCCATTCATTTGAGTTCTGTACGTTTCCCATAGAAAGTGGTATCCGGATTGTCTAGATTTTTATGACTGTTAGATGGGGAATACCGGACATGCACTTTTAGTCAGCAGATGATGGCCACTGAGATACAAAGCCACAAGAACTCTTACTTGGCATGTGGGCCTAGGCACCCGATTGCACAGTGACATACTTCGTTCTCAGTGGTTTAATGGGCACATATACCAAGGAGCAAACCGTTCCGCCAAGTTCTACACTGACATTGACACTTACCGCTATACACAAGACCAACAATATTATCACTACAATAACAAATGCAATACACCCTTTCCCGGCTGTCAGTTTCATGTTATAGTCTAGAGTTAACAATCACTAGCAAAGCCAAGAGATGGCTCGCTTTCAGTGTGTTCGTAGCATCCATCACTGCGGTGTGCTTACTATGACCTAAGCAGGAGTGAGACTTGAGGGTGCGAGTGGCCCACATAGGAAATTTGTTTATTTACTGGCGGTTTGTAACCGTTACATGAAGCTGGTGCCACTTCAGAGTGCCAGATAAAGTGGGGAGCTAAGGGAAACCAGGAGACATTCGTAGGCTTCAGAGATTCTATTTAAATTCTGGAAAAGAGAGGGAGGGGGATTTATAGATCATTAAAATGTTAACCCACTTGGACAGGGCTATCTACCCCTCCCTACAGCATTCTCTATCCGCACCTCAACATAGGAGCCGGGAGGGTGAGGTTCCATTCCAACAGTAAAAACAAGTCGCTATGCTTGCAGCGGAATGAGGTTATGGGCATCCACGCCCAGAGCGCATCATCACTTTTAAAGAAAACCCTGTTCTCAATCATTTCATTGGACAGCGACTCAGGAGCATGGCGCGCTTTCACCATCATAGGAGTTCTCTTTCCTGAGACCATGCTCTACACTCACACTAAAAGAAGAACTGATTCTTCTGGGGTCGTTTGTAGTCAAAGTGATTGAGGAACAGTTTGTATGAATTTTCTAGTACGCAGTTCCACGGCTTTCAAGGGTAGATCAGCAGCCTGATATTATTCTGTATGTCACCCATAACGACCTAGTCTTTAAGGCAGAGTAAACTACTTTTTTGATACACAGCAATACATGTATTTTGTGTCAAATCACATGACACAGCTTTTCCTCATTATGTATTCTCTGAGCAGGCTTGTCTCTGGTCTCATCCTGTTGCTCCAGAATGGGTTGTGTAGCAGCAACACTCCCATGCCTTCAAGCTTAAGGTCTGTAACCCTACAGTGCATGCACTGTACTTGTGGAGTGTGCCGTTATTTGTGCCCTTGTCCAGCTTCATGGTTAATGTGTATTCATATAAAGCCCCTTTGCCTTTTGGGTTGAATATACAGGTGTGTGTGCGTAACAAAGCGAACATGTCTGGCCTTAATGTGCTAATCCATGCATACACAAATGTGGTTTCCTTGCGTCAGCACATTAAACTCAGACCTACTGTCTTTGACAATGCTTGTCTAACGAACAAAGAAGGCATTTTAGGGCGCCTACAGAAGAACTCAATTTTATTTCAGCCAGGCTGCACCACATGGACATTACCACCCCATAAGAGAATTGACTAGAGAAAGGGGCTATGGGTTGTATATCCTATCAGGGTGCCAATGACAGTACTAACAAATTTACTAATCATCACACTTCTGCAAGTGTGACAATTCAGACTATTTCATGCCCGTAAGGCTATAAGAATGGCTTGGGCGGCAGGTATTAGTCACTCTTAATGTATATTGAATGAATAAACAACTATTGTTGTGTTCATCTCGAAAGCAGACAAAGAGCTTCACCAAGTGGCAGACTGTCATAAGTGCCGGTGTTGAAAATTAAGTGTAGGTGCAGAGCACCGGAAACCACTGGCTCAAATTAAGCAGTGCTCTGCAGTTCTTATTTCAGTGACCGCATTAACTCAGAAATCATCGCCTGACCACGTCGAACAGCAGATCTACCATTTTTTGGTACTGCTACACCAATCAGCTTGTAAAAGATTGCAAAAGGCTCCAAGGCGCATCCCTCATGGCCCAGTGTTTAAGGTCAATCAATGGCTCTTTATCTGAAGGTTGTGTTAGAAATCTTGCTGGCGCCACGGTCCTGCGTTCAGTTAAATGTCCGATTAATGCGAAGGAGTTTCAAGCAGTACAAGCAGAGGAGGGGTTCACATAAGCAAACTATAACTAAGCAGCTATGTGTGTGCATTGGGATTTCAATTAAAAAAATAACCTCTCTCAGTATTACTTTTGCCGACATTATTGGCTCTGCCCCCAGGTTTGAGTCCCCATTTATTTCAAAATCCCCTGTTCCGTAGTCCCTTGTGCTCGATGCCATTTTATGCAGCGGCATAGCAAATGTGACATGGGCCCTAAAGCAAGCAAGAGGAGTGGCCCCAGTGCAGCGCTGGCAACGACCGCATTGGATCCGGTACCACACCACCTGCTGTTAGACGTATCCCTGACTTTCTAGCTACCTGACCCGACAGTGGCAGTCAAAGGGGCATACAGGAAAGCTCGGTGATGTCACACACTGTGAGCCATAAGTGTCATTTAAAGGTAAGAACTCTGAATCTCATCGCAATATTGGCCTGGATTCTTGTTGCTTAACGGACCTTTTTGCTCGGAGTAATCTAAGCAGTAAGCCAACTTCAGCAGTTTAGTTCTTTATAAGCAATTGTCACACTGGCGAGTTGTTTATCTTGGGCAGTTAAGAAGCCCTGTGCCAAGGTTGTATTGCACAATCAAGGCATCAGTGTTCATATCTGGTCACATCGTTTTGATGCCTCTGTTTTGTTGTTCAGAGAAGGACATTTCCAATATGCAAGTAACTAAATGACCCTTTCTTTCTAATCCAGCATTTCTGTTCACTGGTCAGCAGTCATCGGGGCACGGTGCTACTATACTGAGAGGGCCAGAGGGAGCAAGTCTCCGGTAGTAGGATTAGCGACGTAACTTGGTGAGCTTCGCTCGGTCATCGAGACCTCACAGAGCTGGGTACACCACAAAAAGATTGACAAGAGTTGTTCTTCACATTTCCAGGGTAATTTCTGCTTAACCGTGCTTATTATCGGATGACTTGTAGCCTTCCCTGATGATGTGAAGGAATTCTTTTTCTATTTGCATTTTAGAACTACATAGGAGCGCATCCATTTCCTTGCTCACTGCACTGTTCCCAATGTTGTTTATCTTTTCCGCTTCTGCAAGGGCGTGGCAACAGGCTGCATGCTTTGGCCCATTTTCTCTAATGCGAGCAACTCTGAATCCCTGCTCTCCTCACTGTTGCGCAGTGAACTCACCCGCCACAGTCCTTCCTCCCACTTCCTGGCTTTCTTGAAAACTTGTTTTCTTTAACTTTTTTTGCTAGGGCCCAGCACCTGCACACTGGGATGCTCATGTCTCTATTTGCATGGAAGGGTAAATTAAGAATAAACTTTAATAATACAAAAAAAACCCTTCCAATATAGTCGGAGTACATAAAAAGAGCATGTGCAAGCATTGGTGGCCATTTTTAAAAGATATATATTTTTTAAATACAAAATGGGTCCATGTGCATGCATGCTCATGCATTTCAGCCATCTTGGAATCTTTGTTTATACTTTAAAAAAGCATTCAAAGATGGTCCCCTGTATGCCAGAATGCATGAGCGCACAAGAGCGGTGATTTTGGAATGGTTTGGGGGCATGAAGTATTTCAAAGTCAGCAAGCATCCTAAGATCCAATAACTCTTTCCCAACAAAGACAAGATTGAAAAAACATGTTTGAGATTGTAATATGGGTGGCAGTAGGTACTACAATAAATCAGTCATATAAATACAATCTGTATTCAGATTCAGAGATCACAGTCACGATACTAAGTGTAACTGCCAAATGCATTATTTGCATATGGCTGGGTTCAAACTGGAATGGCATGGGGAGCAAAAAAAAAAACGATGGAGTTGGGCCCAGATCTCTGTACTGGGGTGAATGTATGACATTGTTCTGCATTCGGTCCATCAATTGTTCTTTTTGCTTTGGTCCTTTCCCCAAGGCAAAAAGCACAACAGGATTTTACTATAAAAGAAAAAATAGGTTAAAAGATCTGAGGGGACAGTGAACATGAGGAAATTTTTTGGGGTATACAGATGGTAACTAAAGGTTGCACTATTAAAACAATCTGGTTATTTTGTCAGAAGACTTCTTTTAATCAACACATGATTTTAGAACTGTCTGATGTTAAAAATAGCAACTTTACATTTATATAAAAAGGCTTGAGCAGTTCGGTTATTTCGATTACTATAGGAAGGATGTGGCGCTGCTGAGCAGTAACTTACATGAATAATGCCCTTCGTATCCGCATGTAATATCCTAGGCACGTCATCAGACGGTATGAAGCACAAGGCAGAGAGATGGATGCACAACGGTGCAAAGTGCAGTACTACCAACGCATCAAAATGCATGTGAATTGTGAAAATGACTGCAGTGAGGGCAGGGTCAGTGAGTGTGGAGCCAGTAATGTGTCTAAAAAGAACACAATATTCTGCTGGCCATAAAGCTTATGCAAATACCTATAAAATATAACACTCTGACACTCTGACACTCTGACACTCTGACACTCTGACACTCTGACACTCTGACACTCTGACACTCTGACACTCTGACACTCTGACACTCTGACACACACACACACACACACTCTGACACACACACACACACACTCTGACACACACTCTGACACTGACACACACTCTGACACACACTCTGACACACACACTCTGACACACACACTGACACACACTCTGACACACACACACACACACACACACACACACACACACACACACACTTTTAAGTAATCGGTGGGAAACGTCCTCTTTTCAGTTATGAAAGATCAATTGGTTAATGTGATCACTGTAGATGTCTGGGCGTCTAACCTGACAGTCACAGAAATGAATCTTAATTGATGCAGTGGAGAAGTGGCGATTAAATATAGAGCTACGAGAACTTGGCCTGCAACGGAAACCACTGCAGATATGCAAGTCATTATTTAAAAATTGTATTACACATGGTATAAGAAGAGATTTACTTTTTAAGATAAAAAGTGTATTCAACATATATTAGTAATAAAGTATCAGAATGTACCCAACACAATTTTTAAAAGCTTCTATTAGAAGGATGCCTTCCAAACCTCAGTTACTATAACCCTTACATCTAAAAAAATAATACACCTTGGGCACCTCTATTAAAGATGTATGCTAGCTTCCAAACAGCCTTTAGATTTGTTGATTAACCAATTGCATACATTGACATATCTTTCAAGAAGCAGGCACCCTGGCGAGAAGGCACGTTTCTTCTTTAGCTCTGTCCCTCCCTCAGCTTCACAGTATAGGAGACACCATCTGGCACCCCCACCTCCTGTCTGACGTTTGCCAGCCAGACACACCTCAAGGTCCGCATTAACAGTCCAAGAACGGTTGTGTTTGTGATAAAAAGTGGCAGAACTGCATTTGTAAAAATTATATATATATATATATATATATATATATATATATATATATATATATATATATATATATATATTTATTTAATTGGCAAGATCGCAATCAATTGATCCGGCCCACTTAGACCACTGAGTCCTACAAATCAAAATGCAATTCATTGTAATTCCCTAAAATCCCCTTGACATGTCTACATTCCTCACCAATGGAAGATAAAGCATGAATGTCATTAAGGCACCATTAAAGCCTACCCCAAAAAACTATTCAATCCATTTACTCATAACCGATGCAAGCCACCATCTCGGAATCCTTGACTTTTTAGTTCTCTACCTCTATTATTTAGCCTCAAGTGGAACATATGGGAACTCGATTGGTCTTCGCGCAGTAACTTGAACCCTACCTAACAAATGGAAGGGATATTGAGTTAAATGCACAATGTCAGTTAAAGACTTCATGATTCTTTGTCAAAGCAGTGCCTTACCTTGTCCTCGCCGGCATATAGAGGAATGTCATGAAATGGAGAAAGGTACAGTCCTTTTTTGTTTTCTGAAAGAAAGACAAATATTTCTTGTTATTTAAGTTTCTGGAGAATTTAAAATGAGACTTTTTCTAATACCAGTCATTTAAAATCTACACACTCTTGACACTACTTCAAGAGGATTTCCCCAGATTTATACTACATCAACACGGAGGAAAATTTAAAGGTTTTGCTGACAAAGTGCTCCAATATTTACTGAAGCAATTTAGGAGTCTGTTGGCCTAACCCATGGCTACTCGCAAACATTTTCCCAGAGTCCAACATGTCTGGTCTGTGATGTGACCGAGGGCCCCATTGATGCCAGCAGGGGGGGTGGTTGGTGCAGGAGGGTTGGTGGGCAGCGTCTGTGGTACGGTGGGTATAGGGGGAAGCAAAGAATATATATCTAGTGATGAACTGCACCATGTTATACCAGAAAACCTGGAATTAATCCCTGCTTCCCCACTTTACCAAATTGTGTGATCCTAGGCAACTGGTATCCCTTTCCCTCCTTTTTCTTCATTATCACATATAGGAAGACCTCGAAATAGGCCTTCAGGATGTGCACTTTACAAAATCCTCTCCTGTGTTTGATTTGATAAATTATAATGTTGTTCATGTATAATAGAAACCCAGCCCACTCGAGAGGATGCACATAACTGACTTAACTCTTTTAGTTCAATATTGGCATTGTTGTCAGGGTGGAGGGATGAATTAATGTTTTTAAATTCATGTTTGAAAACTATCACTTTAAACAAAAAAATACTTCAACGCACTTATATAATCTGATGTACTAAGGAGAAACGGTTCTGCATCTTAATGAAATACACTATTTGAATTTAGAAGACACTTTATAAAATGTTTACACTTCTGCTGCAAGATGTGTTAAAAAAATGAGTGTTGCTAAAGTTAAGCAGTGCAGGACACCCTAGTTACTTTCTTTAACGTCACTTAAACCTTTAAATAAATGTTTGCCTGTTTATTTAACATCTTTTTGATGTTCGTGCCGAGTTGAGTAAACAGCAGCCTAGTGCTGCTGTTGACCAGGGGGCCACACGTAAAGGTCAGGAGGGCCGCATGCGGCCCACGGGCCGTACTTTGAGTATCAGTGGCCTAACCTGTCCTCTTCAATGTCAAGTACTGAACAGCGGACCTTATTTGTGAACTGTGCAAATAATTCACACACGCAAATCTGAAGACAACAGTTTCTATTAATCTTAAGAGTGGGAAATTTGCAACTTTACCGGATTGATGCATAATTAAGCTACAGCAAATTTTGGAAACCTGTACAGTGTTTTTCCCTTTACAGGAAACAGGTGTGTTAATATCTTAAATATGGAGAATTTTTTAGACTTAGTAAAAAAAAAAAAAAACCTCTTTTCAGTGACTGTTAGCTACTGGACCAGATTTAATCTGGGCTTCCAAGCGATTAACGTATATTTGCCTTGTTAAATCACACAAGTGCAATGTGTAGTGTCTTGCAAGTTTTAGGACGGAACCCTTTTGGCGCCTAACAGACTACGTAGAGCTATGACGCAGGTGTCAGAGTGGAATGTTTTAGAATGTTGGGTTTGCAGTTACACGCATCAGAATAAACATGTGTAATACTAAGGTCTTTGGCGGGTATTCAGGCTGGGGAGTGCGCCCGTTCTCCAGGCCAAGATGGCCACAGGAAGGTCTAACCCCGAAGAGTCTTCCCGACTTTGGATCACTTTTCAGGGAATATACCTGCTTTAGTCTGCCTCTGCTGCCCTACAGTAGGGAGGACTAGTGCACTTTCATCGTTGCACACCCAGATTGGTCTGCAGTTCTAGAAGTGCCAGCTTCCTTGCCACACAGACTCATTGATTCTTACGACTCCCTCGAAACTACTATCTCGTCTACAAGCCCGAAGTGAGTGCCCGTAACTAACACAGTAGATCCCAGTGAGCTGCAGGTGGGTTATGCTCGTTCAACGCTTCAATCCCGGCCCAGTTGGGTCAGCTGAAAATCACTGATCCCGCTGACTCACACCCCCCATGGTCACCGGAGATCTGGTGCTGGTTCGGTGGTAGGGAAAGGAGTTTGCCATCCTAGCAGGAGAAGGTGTGGGGTACAGCCATCCCTCACTGACCCTGGACCCAGCACGTTACCTGCAGCACAGCAATTGACCAGTCTCAGATGCACCTCGATGAGTCCCCGCTGCGAAGCTGCTTTACTTTTCCCCCACAGGATTGCTGCTCCCAATGCGCCGTTGCCAAAGCATTGCGCTTGCGAGCCCTCTCGGGTTCAGAGATACTCCGTGATCGCACCACTACGCTTGCTATTTGTACAGAGCCCAGCTCTCCAGCTCACGAGCTGTGCCACCAAATGATTCCACTCGGCCACCTGAACTCAGAACCAGAGGCTCCCCTATGTAAGGCCCCTACCGATTTCCAGGCAGCGCTATAAGTCTCTGGTTCCGCCAGCAAAGCCTCGCACTGCATTTTTGTTATACAGCCTCTTGTCACTTATTGACTCGCAGTCTCCCGCCTACATCTTCAGAGCCGTTACGAGGCCGCTTGTCTTTATGAGCCCCCTTGGTATTTTTTACTCAACACCTGCCTCAAGTCTCACAGGAATTTGCCAGTAGTGATTGAGCCTGCTGGCAAGGACATCAGATATTTATAACCTGGATGATCACTTTAACTTCTCTATCCAGCGCACTGGCTTTACACCTCAAAGGTTATGTCACCTAAACTTGCAATTTTTTTCCGTAACCATTCTCATTTACCATCCAAGATGGCTCCTTGCATTCAAATCGGCCACTGAAATAGATATAGGACTTGCAACACCCATCGGGAAATAGAGACTGAAAAGGGACTTCCCTACCTCCCCTAGCAATTGCCTAAACTTCCGCTCCCAAAAGGGCAGCCATCTTGGAAGATGCTCCCATCTGCTATCTTGTGCTCTCACCTGTCTACATCACCCTTCACAGACCCTCCACATGCCAGCAAGTTGAACGCCCCATTATCCCCTGCAGGGAACAACTCATTCATAATAAACTACCCTTTCAACCTAGCCAAAAACGCCACTAGAAAACTCAAACACAGAATCCATAAACTAAATAAAGAAACACTTATCTCGGACTCTTATGTCTGCTACAACAAGGGTACTTTTCTGAACGACCTCATCTTCAATGCAAATCAGCATGCTCAATGGAGAAAAATCCTATCCTTCCTCACTCAACACCTCCATCACCAAGAAAATTCCTTACGGCCATAAACTCACTATCACACCCTCACCTTTGTACAATGCAGATGTCACAATCTCTATCTATATGAAACGCCACTGTGCTCGTTCAATCGTCAGATCGCAACCTGGAACTCTTCACTGACCTCTTCTCCTACCTTAAGAACAAACTAGACACAGCCACTGCTTTGCCCGCCCCCTCGCAACTCCACACTGAATCCTCACTCGTGACATCCCCGATTCTCCCACCTCCATTTACCCCTCTTCCCAGGCAGACACCCATACAGTCATGGGTATCACTGCAATCCAAAACACCCCCTCCCCCATTGGTATTGCAGTCACTGCCCCACGACAAAAACGATCCAACTTCACTACTTCCCAATTGTCTTTAGACCGCTGTATCAACTCTCCATCCAACTGGCTCAGTATTTCCACTGCCCCCTTTCAAATAATCACCAATACTCCGACTGGCGACACTACCAATGCTTACCCCTCCCCCCCCCCCCACCTTCTCCTGACTCAGCTAGCTCTACATACCATAGTTTTTCCACTAGCCAGGAGCCCATTAGAAAAATCGCTATACTTACTCTGCGCTTGACACGATTATATCTGAACTGCAGCTGCTTAGGGCCGACATCCTCAAACTAGCACATATCATCTCCAATCTTGAACACAAGTTGTCCTTAACTCACAGTCACCACTCTGCTTCTACCCTTCACTATACCAGGTTCACACAACCTATCTGGAGTCATAAACCGAATCTCAATCACTCCTCCCGACCCAACAGACTAGTCAGACAGCTATCAAATAAGGACATCCTCTCCCTCCTAGCCACCTACAACCGTGCTTCCGCTGATCACGCTATACCTGCTAGAGAAATAGAGACTATCACTCGCCCTCTCAGGGAATCCCACCCCAGCTCTAGATACATTAATAATGCAAACCTCAAAGTAGTACCCATTTCACATACGTCTAGGGGATTACCACAAAAACTTCCATTAAATGCTCTTTACTGAATTGTCGTTCAGCTGTGAAACATGCAGCTGACATAGCCGATCTTATACTCAACTCCGACCTGGACATCCTTATACTCACCGAAACCTGGCTAAACGATTCCTCATCCCCCCTAGTCATGACATCATTAGACTTGATCGCTCAGGCTGCTCAGGGGTGGCCTAGCCTGCACATAGCGATCCATGAAACAAACATTTTTCTATCACTTTCCTCCTGCAAAAACCGCAGGATCAACATTATCACCGACGACAACTCAACATGCTCTCTACATACGTTTTACCACCCTCCGAGAGAACTACACATTCATTGAACAGATAATGGAAATTATCTCCTCTAACAATGAAGAGGACAACAACCAGATTTTTCTTGGCAACTTGAACATTCACTGGAACAATTCCAGTAACCCTCATGAATAGTTTTAAATCCTTCCTCCAGGACCTCAACCGTATCCAAGCCTGCAACAGTCCGACCCATAACAAAGGGGCCACCTTAGACTTAATCAAACGACAATACCATCCAAATTGATTCTATCCTACCTTGCGACTGGTCTGACCACCACTGCATCACCTTCTTCATTTCTGAACGAGCAATTATTTCTAGAGGTCAACCAGTGAAAGCAAAACGTTGGGTCAGAGACACCTGCAACATTAACCCACTCACGATGTCGGCTGTTCGTAACGGCAACCTGCTAGCACCCTCCCACTTGTACAACATTCATGACCTCACGGATCACTACATCAATTCCATGTAAAAAATCATGGACACCATTGGCCCCAAACAAGTAAAGAGGGTACCATTCAAAAGATCCAATCCCTGGTTCAACTACGACCTTAATGAGGAAAGCTGATGCCTTAGACTTTTAGTAAGAGCATGGAGAAATACCCCTTCTTTGTCCAACCTCAAACTTCTATGAAAAAGACAGAGTGCCTATAATAGGCACATCAGGATCTCCAAAGCAGCGTTCTTTCAAAACTAACTTGATACAGTAATCAGTTGCCCTAAATAACCGTTCGAAATTGTTAAAAACCAAATAATCCGGAAAAGCAACCCCCCCCCCTCCTCAGACATCTCCCTACCTAACTGCGAAATGTTTGCATCCTTTACTGAGAAAACCTGGCTAATCTCCACCCATATCCAGAACGCTTTGAAACTCCTACCCTGCAAATCCAACCTTCTCGCCACTCCACGCCCAATGAGGAAGAATGCCAGAGAACCCCTCCCCACTCACTTAAGAACACCACCACCTGGGTCCACGTTTACAACCCGAGGAGAGTGACAACTTAAATCCATTGACCTCTCTGAAATAATCTAACCACTTCAAGGACCCCCCCACCCTTCCAAACTCCTTAACGAGTCCATTTCTCTCCAACTCCCCTTATGGACTAGGATCATCAATGCCTCAATTAACCAAGGTTCCATACCAGATTGCCTAAAAAGTAGCCAGGTTAACCCCATCTTAAAAAAGCCCAACTGTGACCAGTCTGACCCCAATAACTACTGCCCTATCTCCAACATCCCAACTTTGGCCAAACTTTTAGAAAATGTGTGCACCTACAGCTTCACATCACATTGAGCAATTCCAACTCCTCAACCAATGTCAAACTGGTTCCCGAACGGGCCATTGCACCGAAACAGCCCCAGTCCACATTATGGACGATGTTCTTGGCACATTGGATCAAAATGAATCTTGCCTACTAATCCTATTTGGTCCTTCAACACCGTCAATCATGAAACCCTTTAACATACTAGAACAATCAATCATGGGTTTGTTGAGCACGACTACTCACCCGTAAGGGTCTCAAGGCGCTGGGGAGGAGGAGAGGTGCAGGTTCCAGTCCATCAAGGAGGAGGTCTGTCGAAAAGCCATGTTTTGAGGTTTCTCGTGAAGATGGGGAGTGATGTCGTCTGTCTGAGGTGGAGCGGTAGGGCGTTCCAGGCTCTGGCCACGAGGAAGGAGAATGAGCGGCCTCCCGATCTTGTCTTCCTGGCGCAGGGGACCACGGCGTAGGAGAGCTGGGCTGATCGTAGGGTCCTTTGGGGTGCGTGGAATTAGAGTCGGCTGTTCAGGTACGCTGGTCCGGTGTTGTGGAGGGCTTTGTGTGCGTGGGTGAGAATCTTGAAGGCGATTCTAGCATCGATGGGGAGTCAGTGGAGTGTGCGCAGGTGCTGGGAGATGTGGCAGTGTCTTGGCAGGTTGAGGACCAGTCTTGCGGCGGCGTTCTGGATGTTTTGTAGCTTGTGGGTGAGGTTTTTGTTTATTCCGGCGTAGAGTGCGTTCCCGTAGTCAAGTCTGCTGGTGACGAGGGCGTGAGTGACGGTCTTTCTGTGCTCGAGGGGGATCCATTTGAAGGTTTTGCGTAGGAGGCGAGGGTGTGGCAGCAAGAGGATGCGACAGTTGATCTGGCGGTCCATTTTGAGTTCGGAGTCCAGGATGATTCCGAGGTTGCGTGCGTGGTCCGTGGGGGTGGGTGGGCTTCCGAGGGCGGGGGGCCACCAGGTGTCGTTCCAGGCGTCGGGGTGTGGGCCCATGAGGAGTACTTCTGTTTTGTCAGTGTTGAGTTGTAGGCAGCTGCTTTTCATCCATTTGGCGACTGCTTCCATGCCTTCTTGAAAGTTGTGTTTGGCTACGTTGGGTTCGTTGGATAGGGAGAGGATGAGTTGGGTGTCGTCTGCGTATGAAACAATGTTGAGTCCGTGGGTTCTGACGATGGGTGCGAGCGGAGCCATGTAGATGTTGAACAGCGTGGGGCTGAGGGAGGATCCCTGGGGGACTCCGCAGGTGGTTGGTGTAGGGTCCAAGAGGAAAGGAGGGAGTCTGACCCGCTGCGTTCTGCCGAAGAGGAAAGAGTGGATCCAGTCGAGGGCCTTGTCCCGGATCCCTACGTCGTGAAGTCTGCGTGTTAGGGTGCGGTGAGAGACTGTGTCGAAGGCCGCTGAGAGGTCGAGGAGGATGAGGGCTACTGTTTCTCCTATGTCCAGGAGGGAGCGGATGTAGTCTGTTGCGGCGAGGAGGGCGGTTTCTGTACTGTGGTTTTTTCTGAAGCCGGATTGGGAAGAGTCGAGGATGTTGTGCTCTTCGACGAAGGTGGCGAGTTGGCTGTTGATGGCTTTCTCGATGACTTTCGCTGGGAACGGGAGCAGTGAGATGGGTCTGTAGTTTTTGAGGTTGGCGGGGTCCGCTGAGGGCTTCTTCAGGAGTGGGTTGATCCCAGCGTGCTTCCAGTCGTCGGGGAAGGAGGAGTTCGCTAGGGAGCGGTTGATGGTGTGGCGGAGCATGGGTGCGATGGGGTCGGCGGCTCCGTTGAAGATGTGGTGGGGGCAGGGGTCCGTGGGGGCCCCAGAGTGGATTGACTTCATCGACTTCAGTGTGTCTTCGGTGGTGAGGGCTGTCCAGCTGTTAATCGTTGGCTTCAGGGTGTCGGGGGTGGTTGGTGAGGATTCAGTGTGTTGGCTGTCTTCGTCGAAGTTGTCGTAAATGTTCTTGATTTTGTGGTGGAAGAAGGTGCTGAGTTTGTCGCAGAGGTCTTGTGAGGGAGGGATGTCTGTAGACTCGCTGGTGGGTTGGGCGAACTCCTTGATGATGCTGAAGAGCTCTTTGCTGTTGTGCGCGTGTGGAGATTCTGTCTTTGATCTCTGTTTTTCTCGTATTTCTGATGAGTTGGTGGTGGGCGTTGGTGGCGGCTCTGAAGTTGTTGTGGGCTCCTGTAGATTTGGAGTTCCTCCAGGCCTTTGAGGCGGCGGCATGTGCGTCTGGACTCTCGAAGTTCGGTGGTAAACCATCTGGCTTTCTTGGCGTGTGTGTTGTTGTTCTTCTTGAGGGGGGCTATGGTGTTGGCGCTGTCGGAGAATGATCTGTGCAGGGTTCGGGCTGCGGTGTTGGGTTCGTCGTCTTCCGCGATGGTTGGGGTGGAGTTGCAGAGTGAGGAGGTGAGCTGGTCGTCGGTGATTTTGGTCCAGTTTCTCAGTGGGAGCAGGTGCTGGGGTCTGTGGATGGTGGGTGTTCTGAAGGTGAAGTGGATGCATCGATGGTCTGTCCACAGGAGTTCGGTGGTGTGGCTGAAAGTGATGGAGTTTCCTGTTGTGAAGAGGGGGTCGAGGGTGTGTCCTGCTGAGTGCGTCGGTTCGGTCACGATCTGGCAGAGTCCAATGTTGTGGAGGTTGTCCAGGAGGGATGTGGTGTTGGGGTCTAGTTGGTTGTCGAGGTGGAAGTAGAGGTCTCCCAGCAAGGTGTAGTTGGTGGACGCGATGGCTTGCGGGGAGATGATGTCCGTGATGGAGTTGGCGAATGGTCCGCGGGGTCCGGTAGAGGAGGGTTCCTCAGAGGGTGGTGGTAGGGCTGGCCTGTATCTTGAAGTGTAGGTGTTCCATCAGGTCTGTGGGCTCGTCGGGGAGTGTGCTCAGCTGGAGGGTGGATTTGTGGACGATGGCGATTCCTCCTCCAGGGCGGGTGTGGCAGTCCTTCTGGGAGATCTTGTATCCTTGGGGAATGGCGATGTCCGGTCCCGAGCTGGTGTTGGTCCAGGTTTCGGTGAAGAATGCGACGTCCGGAGTGGTGCTGTCGAGGAGGTCCCAGATTTCGGTGACGTGTTTGTGGAGGGATCGGACGTTGAGGAGGATGCATTGCAGGGTCTTCGGGCGGTTGTGTTCTTGCGGGCGGGTTGTGCTGGATCCGTGGTCCTGGCGGTGCTGCAGGTGTGCCGGCATTGGTGACAGCTGAAGGGTCCGTGGGTGTCGGCTGGTGAAGCTAGCTTGCAGTTGTTGTTGCGACCTGGGTCGAGTGCGTGGAGTGCCGCTGGGTTGCAGCGTTGGCGGTGCGGAGGTCCAGGGTTCCTGGCGCTGGTCGCGTTTGGGTCACGGACGGGCTTGCCTTTGGCGCAGCGGCCGCCATTAAGTAGAGGTCGGGGAGGGCTGGACAGCTGGGAGGTGGGAGCGGTGAGGAGAACTGGCTTGGGCTGGTCGCGCGGGAGGGGCCACGGGGGCAGCAGCGGCGGGAATAACGGGCGCAAAAGTAGGGAAAAGGAAGATGATAGCAAAAATGAAAAAGTGAAGAAAAGTGATAGAAAGAGTAAAAGGGTGAAAAAGATAAAGGGTGAAAAACAAAGAAACGGAGCAGAAAGGAGAGGATGAAGGGGGCAGAAAGCGGAGCGAGAGAACACAGGATGGGCCTCTCCAGTACAGTGTTAAAATGGTTCTCATCATTCCTTCAAAGCAGATCCCAGTACATTCTAATCAATCATGATCTATCCAATCAGTCCCCTGTGTTGCTTTGTGTCCCAAGTGTCTTCTCTCTCTCAACACTATTTAACCTTTATATGGTGCCCCTAACTGAACTCCTCAAACTCGTTCATATCTCCTACCACATGTATGAGGATGATACTCCGCTCTACCTGAAAATAGCCTTTCCTGATGACATCTACATCCTCAATAACACCTTATCAAAAATGTATCATTGGCTGACTCGTAACCAGCTCAAACTTAATGCCCTGAAAACAGAATTCTTATTGATCTCACCAATCGCCCCTAGTTTCAAAGACTATCTCCCACATTTTACTGCCTTGAACTGTACCCCACATATTGACTCAGCTAAATCCCTAGGAATAACCATCAACAACACTTTCTAAGGAAACTAAAACCTTTTCTCCCCACAGCAGATCTCAAAACAGTGGTTCAAGCACTTGTGATACAGAAATTACACTATGGTACTGCTACCCTCGTGGGCCTCCCTAAAATCACAAGTGCACCACTGAAGGCTACTTTGAACGCTGCAGCTAGGCTTATTACTGGCTCTAAAAAAGTGACCACCCCTGACCTCCAATCACGGAAATAGCTACCTTATGAGGACAGGATCCATTACAAAATTGCCTGTATGACCCATAAAGCGCTGCACCACAATACCCGCTGTTATCCGACCCAGAAACTGACTATCGGTCAGAAACAGATCTTCAAGAAGCATAAGCTCCCTACTACTTAAACCACACAAATTTAACAAAAAGAAAACTTACAATCAATCCTTCACTGTCATTGCCCCCAAAATCTGGAACTCTCTCCCTCCGGAGATCAGATGTAACTCCTCCTCATCCATCTTCAGAATGAAGTAAAAGTTCTTCTATCCAACAATTTCCTCCCACATTGAGGCCATACCCCTCTCCTCATGCTTGAAGTTCTCGTGACTGTATGTCGTTCACGCTCCTGTCCATACCTCTGAATTCTAGATTACACCTTTATGACAACTGTCGGACCTAATCGCCATTCTAGTAGTATTTCCAATTGATTATGTGCTCCGATCTCACCTCTTACCATTTGCCTTTGTAACGATGGTCTACATGACCTATACCATGTTTTGTAAATTACCTTCCTTTTGTATAATACTTACTTTTATTATTCTTGTAAAGCGCTCTGTCACAAGCAAGGGTCTTGTTTGCACTAAATAAAACTCCAAAATAAATAAGTAACCTGAAGAACGACTGCGCTCTCAAAGATTTTTCCATGGTCCAAGTAAACAGCTCGTACGTGCTACGTATGTCACTGTCAAAGTACAGAATCGACGCTTTGTGTATGTGGAGTCAAAGCGCAACTTCAGTTGCTGTAAAGCTGATGAAGACAACAGAAGCTTTGCAATGAATCTGCACGTCGAGGATAGAGAACCTGTTGGTCAGGCCATACATAAAGGTACCGCGCTGCCAAGCAATATAAAGTTGTACATTATACAGAGCGATACTGCAAAAGGCGGTTACGGATTGATATAGGAAAAAGTGCTAAAAGACTGCAGCAGTCAAAATACATAGAAGTGCTGGTTGACAGGATAAGTAAGAAAGAGGAATATTATCACTGCACTTATCAGAGCTTCGATAAGCGGAGCTCTACGACCTCAGCACCAGGAGAGGAGACCCAAGAAGAAGCAAGAGGGTTGTGCTTACTGAGCTATCCGATACCTGAAGTGGCCCACCACCAAAGCTGCCAGGTGACAGCTCAGAACAACTCCAGAGGTCTACAACAAGTGAAGGGGCCCAATGGAGACCAAGGAGGAGGTCACAGTTTCCCCGATTGTCCAAGACTACTCTGAGGCCGGTCCATCGCAGGGCCTCAGAAATAAAGTGAATGACGCAGGCTCAAGCGGACAGCTGACAGTAGCAGAGCTCCACCCTCTATGTCAGCCACTCCCATAACCAGTTACCGTGCTGCCACACTCCTGAAAGCGCCACCATCTTTCGACACCGCCAAAAGGCAAAATACTGGCAATGGATGGACTGCGTGGATAGAGACATTTGATCATTTTGTTGATGCGCTTGAAGATACTGATAACAGAAAGATCATCAAGTATCTCAAAAATCTTGCTGTGTGAAAGAAAATGCAGCGAACTGATGAAGAAGTCACATACTATCAGATTAAAGAAATGCTGAATTTCAAGTTCAATCCAGTACCAAACTGATTACAAAAGATTCCTTTTTAAGTCAAGAATGCAAAAAGGTTGGTGAAACCATTGCTCAATTTGTGGAGAGACTCTATACACTCAAACACTAAGTTCAATTAATTTAATGAAGAAGCTATGAAAGCCAGCCAGTCAAAAGGCGGTAACAGACAAGGCAATAACGATCCAAAAACCCCACCTAGTAATTTGGGGCTCCAAAATAAGGGAGGCTATATAACATACCAAACTACATATCGGATCAAAAAATGATCTCTATATGATTAAGAGGAAGGGTTATGTACCTGCACAGTTGTCTCCAATCCATAACTCACTTCTCCTTGGAGCAGCTACCGAAATACAGTAGGGAAGCAGATTAGTGCATATAAAAGCCTTGAGATTTTATATGCACTGTTTAAAAGGAGAGGATTTCTTGCACTTTAAATATAGATTGCAGATAATGAGCTGGGGGGGTGAGGAAAAGGAGAGAAAAAGAGGGGGAGAGAGAGGGGGGAGAGAGAGAGGGGGAGATAGAGAGGGGGAGAGAGAGGGGAGAGAGAGAGGGGAGAGAGAGAGAGAGGGAGAGAGGGAGAGGGAGAGGGAGAGGGAGAGGGAGAGGGAGAGGGAGAGGGAGAGGGAGAGGGAGAGGGAGAGGGAGAGGGAGAGGGAGAGGGAGAGGGAGAGGAGAGGGAGAGGGAGAGGGAGAGGGAGAGGGAGAGGGAGAGGGAGAGGGAGAGGGAGAGGGAGAGGGAGAGGGAGAGGAGAGAGGGAGAGAGAGAGAGAGAAAGAGAGAGAAAGAGAGAAAGAGAGAGAAAGATTCTACTGAGAAAGTAGTGTGGGCCCCTTGTAAAGAGCTCTATGAGCATGTTCCAAAAATTTAAAGACAATGTGCTTTCAAATGGGCAACTAACAGAACATTTTTAGGTCTCGCCTAGTGTCGCAGCGCATGCGCTGCTCGCTCTGCGAGATCTATTGTCGTCGGGTTGCTTTCGGAAGTGGGGTAGAAGCTTTTGGTGACCGCCCTGTCTCCTTTAGGCCCCACCCACCCGGACTGGATCTTTTCCTCGTCTGTTGCTAGTCATGCGCGCTGCGTCTCTTCACTTCTCCCTGCTCACGAGGCGGTGGGCGGATCGGCACTTGTTCCACTTAAAACCCTGCTAGTGCCACCCAGCGTCAACCGATTTGCTAGATCTGTTTTCCGAGAGGAGTATTCAACGACAGGAAGAACTTTGCAGGTAGATATCGCTAGATTGCTGAAGTAGTATTATCATTTTGAAAAGAGCAATTCTGACTAAGGGTCGGTCTTCCAAAAGGATGCCTGGCTTCGGAAGGCTGTAACTGCACCGGTTATGTTGCCATTGAGCAAGTTGTGGTCTTCATGGCAATGTGTATGAAAGGTGCGCTGTTGCCATTGTATTGCTCCACCTCCCGTCACATGTCTAATACCGTCTACGGGGCTGCCGGGTGAATGGAGAAAATCTACCCTTCATGCCAGAAACTTTGTGAAAATGCCTCAAGTCTCTGCGAAGCCCGCGTGACTGGATGTGACACCTTTTAAGAACAGCAAGTCGTCCAAGCAACCGGAGACTGCATGCATTCTGCCACTCAAGGAGATGGCCCACGTTTCCCCCCTCCATGCAGACGGATAGAAATGGTTTTCATGGCAAGTGTGAAATGCAGAGGGGAGAGCAAGCAGCCCTCCTTCGTACCCTACCCAACATGTTTGGGTCCAAGATCTGACGTCTGACCCAGATATGCACCAAGAACGTGAGATTATGTGTCAGATTACCATTCTGAGAAATATAGTCTGAAATAAATATTGTTTCCCCAATTATCGTTTGTAGCTGTACTCTTGTTACCTCCAGTACAGTGAAATTTTAGCAAACGGTTTTTAGGACACTATATTCATGTCAGTTGATATTCTGACAAGGTATTCTAGTGCTACCATACCTGTGGGTCTAGTCATTAACTCTTAGGCGCATGCTTGGTTATGTGCTCTGTTTATGCCGGAATCTTGCTGTTGTGCAGTTGCGCCCTGAACCTCAAACTTGTATGCCATTTCCAGAGGCCGATGACTGGAGCAGCCAAGGAGACCAGGTGCTGTGGTATAAATTGAGGGCATGGGCCTAGATATTTATACCCAGAGGCAGCGCTTGTGGCAGACCCAGAAACCCATTAACATGCATAAAGCCAGGTGGTTAGAAGGTCACTGGGGACTGAGATAATAGGACGCGCACCAATTGCTTTGATATGAAAAGTTTTATCTACTCTTAGGCCAGCCCAGTTCGGCGCTTTGTTCCTTTCCCGCAGACTGTTGTAAGGAAGAGATCTCTTTCAAGCGGCTGCCTGCTATCATTTGCTTTGTAGATGTTTGTTCACTGGCCTGCCCTAGAGTCACTGATTATACTTCAGCCCCATATGGTATCAGTAATGACGAAGCGAAGCCTTGCAGAGAGACGATTGCTCATAGGATGGGTCAGAGAGGCTACAAAATTGCTATCAGATGCCGAGCAGACCCCTCTGTTTTTATTTCTTAATTATATACGTTTTACATATTGTGCCTGTGCGAATGGTTAAGGCGCTTTACAGAGAACAGTTCAAGAGCAATGGAGTTACTCTTAAATAGGAGAGGAGATTAACGGACAAAGAAGCGTAAACCGGGGCAGCGTCATAGAAAAACAAGCATTTCAATACACATAAATAAAAGGCATTGTCATTTACAATGCCAATAGCTCAAACTCTCGCAAATGCGAGAACTATTGCATTGCAAATGCTTGTTTGAATAGGAGATGACACAGATCTTGAAGATAGACGGCATACTAGTCTGGAGGGAGTGTTTTGGAATGGTTTGGTAAGGAGTGACCAGATAGTCACCAATACTAGTGTACAAGGCATTCCACGGTCCACCCGATTTGTAATTAATACCTGGGTGATAATTTTCCTGCAATGAAGGGGTAGCCAGTTGAAACTTTTGCAGAGAATATGCAGGATACAAAAGCAGGAGCCAGAGATAACTTGTTTGGCTGGCCTTCATTAAACCAAACGGTGTTTGCTCCGACAAACAAAATATAGGTCTTATCACTATTTAGTTAAAATGCAGTTGTATCTTATCCTAGTGGCAACGGAGCTTAGACACTCAGAGGTTACTTCTTGTGGACTCTGAAGTTATTGGCAATAGATATGACTAGCGGAGTGTCATCAGCATAAGGTAGAATTTTGAATCGAAAAGTTCTAACAATAGATATTAAAAAGCTTGGGGCTGAGGTAGGATCCCGGTGGCACCCCAAAAGGTATGAGAGCCAAATCAGATTAAAACTGTGCGAGATGTATAGCTTGTGTTCTTTCTAATAAGAAAGACTGAAACCAGGCCAGGGATTTAGAATAAATCCCTAATCTCATGCGGTCATCTGATCATGATGGTAGGCAACCCTGTATCGAAGGCTGGAGAGAGCTAGAGTAGGATGAGTGCCGCAGGTCTGCCCTCATCCAAGTTCAGCATGATCTCACCAGTAACTGCAAGGAGTGTAGTTTGAGCACAGAGTTCTGCCCTGAAGCCTGAATGTGATGGACCTAAAAGATTATTTTCCTCCAAGTATTGCGATAAATGTTGATTGATCCGTAATTTCAATAATTTTGGCCAGGAACAGAAGAGATTATAGGACAGTAGTTGGAGTAGTCAGATGTGTCGGCAAAGGGTTTTCTTCAGCAGTGGGAGCACATTAGGAATTCTTCCAAGCTGCTGGAATATTTGCTGTGGAGAGCAAAAACCTAAAAAGCTCCATCAGATAGTTGCTAAAAATAGTAGGATAGGAAGAAAAAAATGAGAATGGACAGGGATTCCATGGGGAGCCAGACAGTATAGGCTCCCTGAAAGTCTGAAGACTACATTGGGAGGCCAAGTGAGGCTGATTGGGTAGGCGAGTCAGACAGCTCAAGTAGGGTAGGAGTGTAAAATTATCATAAATCTTCTTGCTCTTTCCCCAAAAGAAAGTGGATAATGTGGCGCATACATCAGAAGAGGTTGGAATAGAAGATTTTCAGATCGATGGATGAGCAAATTCTTTTACTATTTTAAAAATGTATTTAGCAGAGGAACCATCATTTGTTTTAATTCTCTCAATGACAATTCCTTTGGGCAATGCAAATGCTCTTATAACATGTATTGAGAGTAGATTTATACCGAATTTGATCATCTCTAAAGACAGAAGCAGCGGCTGTTCGGTGGGGACTGTTTTATTTATTTTTCACGAATTGGACTATATTGGACTTATAGTACTTAACAACACTGCCCCGCTTTTGAACAGTATTTTACTGAAATTTTGCAGTGGCAAAAAAAGTCTGTACGTGGAGTGGCAGTAATGCGTCCTAAATAAGAAAAACTGCTTTGCTCACCCGTAACACTGAAGTTGCCGAGTCAACTCTACAGCTAAGGAATTTGGTGGATTGATTTAATAGGTTAATGTAATGCAGTTCGTTTTTTACATGCGGTTTGGATACAATGGAGCAACTATCGTATTTTGGTGTATTTATACATTGAGATTTATTTAAAATTCCAAAATCTTCTGAAAAAAGTTGCATTTGAAAGTGAATAGCAGTTAAATAATTATAAACAGCTGAGAGTGAATAACGTAAGTATTTTGTTTAGCTCTATATAAAGCGTGTATTTCGAGTGAACAAAGATGGCGATTAACGCGGATTGAAAAAGGCTGTCCAAGCCAAAACGCATCTCAGAATTCCTTGATCGCAGTATGGTTTGAGGAATAAAGAGATGGATTTTCACAGTTTGAGTGCAGATTCCCTTTTCTATCAAAGGAGTTTGTGGCTATTATTTAAAGGTGCTAGCGGTGGCACTCTTTTCTGCACCACCTGTGGTTTGGCGCCTGCCGGTATAAACCGCGACAGTGGAGATATATACATCTTCACACACACACACACACACACACACACATACACCTACACTTTTAAAAAAAAACATTTTTATTGGCATTTATCACTTGCAACGGTTGGATAAATGCACCTGTAATATCACAATTGTCTCTTTTCCAACAGGTCTACAATTGACAGATAAGAGATCTTGCGACAGTATTAAGTCTGCAATTCTTGGCAATACAGAATTATCAATCAATATAAATAATCCCATCACATTTATGATGCATCAAGCCCAGTTCAATATATTTATAGTCGGGGTTGTGTACAGATTTGCTATATCAGCCGGTCGCAAAGCGTCCGCATTGTTTAGAGGAGCTAGCTTCAGCAGTGAAATATATCTGAGGGATAGCCTATAACATAATTCTGAACTATGTAAACCAAAAAAACCATTGCAGAGAGCTCTTGTTAGTAACGATCTAGGGATGCATAAGGTGGGGCTGGTGCGGGGTGGAGGTCCTTCTAGTCTCCTCATCTTCCATGTGCCTGATTTCTTCTCTATGCTCAATAGGGGGATGTGCGAGGGGAAGCAGCTCCCTGTGTCTAGTACTTCTTCCAAGCCGGCACTGTTTCCCTAAGAGGTGCATTGTCTAGGTCGGATAACCCAATCAGGATTCTCCCATCTGCCTGCCGCTACTCTTGAGAACGCGTCTCCCCCTCCGCTCCTGTATCCTCCCCATCCCCTAGGCTACCCGCCAATTACCTCTCCCGGTGTTCGCAGACATCAAGGACCTCCTTCCACAATCCCGCAATGGGACGCAGTCTCAACCCCCGGGACTCCTCTCTAAACAAAACCTTTCCCTCTGCTCCACCCTATTGAGTCACATCTTTCAACCAAGTCCCTACAATGTCCGGTCTTGGATGTCCAGTGAGTGCTTAATTTGTAAAATATTAAGTGCCAGCGCCTTGGCCAGAAGGCCATTTCAGCTTGCACCACCCATTGTCCGTCATCACAGTCAATGGCGGTTCCAAAACAACTCTTTCGCCTGCAAGTGCGACAGTTCAGATTATTTGAGGTCCCCAAAATTAAATGAATGGTTGGGGAGGTAGGTATTAGTAATTTTTAGGCTCTAGGAGAGGGCCTTTAGGAATCGGTCTTCACTTTTCAAGCACTCGTGCTTGTGGCGGCATCCACCTTGCGGGAGCGAGCAGCGGCGCGCAGGGGCCATCTGTTTGTAATTAACGTGGCCGCGCCGCTGCTCGCTCCCGCAAGGTGGATGCCGCCACAAGCACGAGTGCTTGAAAAGTGCAGACCGCTTGTTTTTAGCCTTCTGAGGTGCGTGCTTTTTATTTGGTACTCGCTGCGGTATGAGTGGTTGCAGCGGCCCGATAGGGAGGTGGGCTTGGTGGGCATTCTCCACATCTTCATCATTCCAACTCCCTTGTATGTCCTCTTTGATTCTGTTCATTTACCTTTGCAACCCCTTTTTGGCTTTGTAAGAAATACAGGTTCCAAAAATACGCCTTCGGTATAAGCTGTTACAGGGGGTTGCTGATGAGGCCTTGGGGCTGGCCATGAGCAGTGTTCAATGTAGCAGGCAGGCGGCCATGAATTTCCTTCTCCGAAGATGGCGCTGTTGGTGAGGTACATTGTAGCGGTTGCAGGTTATTTCCCAAGAAATAGGGAGCACCTTTGGTAATTCCCTTTGGCTATTCTAGGTAATTGTTTTTAGAACATGCTTTCAAAGTGACGTTCATCAGTTAATTGGTGATGAGGCTCCTGAACCGTACTTAACTCATCGGTTGGGCGTAAATGAATTACCTCCTAAGATTGCGCCGGTGGACAAAAGCGGTCTAGTGGTTGCAGGTGGTTACCAAGGAAAGACACACCCCCTTGACTTTAAATTTCGTCATTGTAGGAAAACTGGTTGGTGGCGTGTTGGACGGGTTGCTGGCACCTGCAGGGAGTTGTTGCAAAAACTCTGAGTCCCGATAAACACTAGGGTCTTCATGCAAGTGTGGTGGTTGGGGGCTGGCGTAATGTTAAGCGAGGATTTTTTTGAACGGGGGGTCTGCAGTGGTTTGTTTGCAGGCTAAGAGGGGTTGCATTGTGGATGTGTATAGCACACATACAAATATGGCTTGTGAACATGGGGGACCTGTGGGCCATTAAGCCTCCCGAACGGGGACTGCAGCACTACCTCTAAACTGAGGGCAGTAGGAGTCATTGCTTTGTGTTTCAGACGTAAAGTCGCCTGCTTTTAGAGGCCGCTCGGTGCACTCTGGGGGCACAGTGATTGGAAACCATTTATTTGTTGTGTCGTGTCCATGAATACAGTGGAAATGGGGAATATAAATCATCCCGCATTGACACGCCATGTTTTTATAACGAAGGCCGGTCCCGTTTCCCAGCCACTATATCAACCAATGGCTGTGTGAAACAGTCACTGTATGCGCCTTAAGAAATAAACTAGATAAACAGAGTGCAGTGATCGAAATATAAACTATCAGTGATCTTTTTACTGACCGCATGTTTTTATAAATAGTGCCGGTCCAGTTTCTCTGCCACTATATTAACCATTGGCTGCGGGATACAGTCACTGTATACGCTTCATAAAATATACCAGCAAAAAAAATAAAAAATAAAGAGTGCAATGATTGAAATGTAGACTATGTGTGATTTGTGTAATACATGGTGTTTCCTCCCTTTCAGGCATCCACAGTTGTGCTCCCAGATACTTGTCCCCTATAGCCTACTGGTAGGCGCTCACCCAGGGGGCCATATGGTAAATATTACATATACATATTGCAGGTGTGGGATCAGATGTGTGCAGTTATTTTTAACCTTTGTGGGATACGATCTATTTTTGTCTCACTTCTGTCCACTGCTCTTCTTTTTAGCACAGATCTGGTGCACTATTGCGTGATTACTGGTCCTCATTCCCTGATGAAATTGCCCGTGAGTTGCAGTGTGGCAATGAAACATGTCGGCCGTTCATATTAAAATGGTCTAAACATGGGATTTGGTTTTAATCAGGAGAATGGGCTTAGAATAAAGACATATGCTAGATTCCTCATTTAACTCATTTTAATGCTTTTTGTGAGGAGGAAAATGAAGTCTCTCCCTTTATGAAGGGCTTAACGGAGGCTGATAGGTGTGTTTTGAGTCTATACATTACAAAAGGCACACATGAGCAGCACTTTTTGATTTAGTCTAGGTGTTGCTTAGCGCGCGTCTGCTCGCTCCCGCAAGGTGGATGCCGCCACAAGCATGAGTGCTTGAAAAGAGCTGACCGCCTGTGCTACTTAATTTGGTGAGCGACCTTTGTGCTCATACAGCTGTGATGACATGGCATTAGTCTAATATACCTACAAGTAGGGGCTACATTGTCTTTATTTTAATGGTAGTGTTCAATCATCGGTCCTCTTCCCTCCAAACAATCTTTATACGCAATCCACTGTTTTTCTTCTAAGAAGCTCCTTTCCTCTATTTAGGTGTGACCAAGGCAGCTTTTGCCGTTTAGACTACCCAGTAGTGATTCTTCAAAACAATACAATACATAGTACAGGGAGACTGTTCTTTAAGTCGGCCCCATGTAGCCATTGGTTTTCATGGGTTGCCCTTGTTTGGATTGGCTTTTATTCGAGGCCATGGCATTTCCTGTATGATTGTGTTCCGTTTGTTCTCATTGTGTTTTGGTGAAGGGGAATTATGTAGTCCCTTAGTTTTACTGCATAGTCAAGGTGTGGCTTGTAAATGAGACCCAGCTGATGAGACCCAATGTCTTTACTTTGATGTATTTACGTTGCAGTAAAGATAACATTTTATTTGCTGATTTACATGCAAGTGTGTGCAGCCTGGGTCAAAGACTGTTCATTGATCACACGTGGATGCATTTTTTCCACTTTGAGCGCAATAGTATCAAATGCCATAAAATCAACATGTTGTTAGGTCAGAGGCTTAAATGCAACAAAAACACAATCCCTTTGTGAAAAGTATTAACTATAATATTTTGCTGTGTGTGCCTTTTAAGAACACCAGTTAAAGTGCAAACGTTACCTTCTGACTCGATTTTATAATACTACTTTGAGAGTTCTTCTGCCTCGTAGCTTACTTAGGGCACTGTGGCCCAAGATATTTTGTGGTAAGATCTTTTTAGGACAGCTTTTGGCAACACATACTGCTGAATAACACGTGCTTCTCTGACACAAAAGCAGACACTGACTTTGAAATAAACTGTTCAAGAATTTCCATCTATCCAGCCGTCCATCCTTTCAATCATCCTTCTCTTCATCCACCCTTTCACTCATCCATCTTTTGTTATCCATCCTTGTACTCATTCTAGCCATTTTTCTTTTCACTCTTTCATCACCCATTCTTTCACTCAGCCATCCATTCATCCATCCTTTTGCTCTTCCTTCCACCCAATCACTCAACCATCCATCCACCCAATCACTCAACCATCCATCCACCCTTTCACTCATCCATCCTTTTTCACTCATCCATCCACCCCTTCATTCATCCATCCTCCCTTTCACTCACCAACCAGTTTCTCATCCATCCGTTCTTCCAATTATCCTTTCCCTCATCCATCCTTTCCCTCATCCATCCTTCCATCCATCCACCCACACTTTCAATCCATCTGTCCATCCTCCCTTTCACTCACCCACTAAGGGTAGAATGTTCTAAATTAAACAAGCATTGGCATAGCCAATAGGTCTCGCCTTTGGGACCTTATAAGTGTTTAGCCATGCAACAGTTGATGTTGTTGCACCAAGGATATTGTACTGCATAACTAAATACTTATAAGGTTCCAAAGGCGAGACCTATTGGCTATGCCAATGCTTGTTAATATATATTGCATTCATAAACAACAGTTGTTCTGCTCATCTCTAAATTAGATGAGCAGCGCCACCATGTGGCAGACAGTTGTCATACCTGTGTTGTTGGAAACCACTGGCTCAAATTAAGCACTGTGTCCAGGCCATTGTTATCTGTCTCTTGGCTAATGCCAAGGCCAGGTCAATGAATTTGGTTCCCACTTTCTGCTTGAGCAGATGTGGGTAAAGCCCCAGCAGGCATACTTCCACTGTAGTCACACAAATACATAATTAACTAAACCAAACCAACTGCTGTCCTAAACAGGGAGACGGCTCTTGACAAACTAGATGATCAGTGGAGAAAGGCATTGTCGATAAAGAAAGTGTGCACTTTTTATACGCACACGAGGGGTAAGTACTCGACCTCAGACAACATTATTTTGCAAACAAAGGTACAGCAGGAATGGTAACTTACTATTCGAGATTCAGACTAAAATTTCTAGTGGAAAGTTATATTTTCCACAAGCATTGTAAAACAGATATGAGATGACGGATTAGGGTAACATGAGATTATGCGAGAAAGCACAGAGACAATTGAAGGCAAAAAATAAGTAATCGCAGGCAGATTTTCAGCCGAAAAAAAAAAACATCACTTTCCAAATTCCTCAGGTACCGCTTACCCTACGTGACGAAATAAAAAAATAAAAATAAATATTTTCTATGGCAATGGGTTCTGGCAGGCTGTACAGCCTCTGATATTTGGTATCAAACCTGATGCTCTGAGGAAAGCAATGTCACATGTCATTTAACCTCCGTACACTCTGTTCAATTGCTGAAATTGCGCAAACACCCATTCCTGTTTGAGCGGTGCTTGGCAACAATGTTTAAAATAGGACAGGAACATTTGGGACACTTGTAACTAGGTGCACCTGTGGGCATAAATGACATCACTGCTGGGATCTTAAAGCAGGTAAGATTTCCCACCCGGCAAACCGTAATTACAACAGGGCCAAACAGAAGAACCCGACAACTACCAACATGGACAATACAAACTCTCATTAAGGATAACCATGATCTCCTGACATTTATTGGCCACCAAGAGTTTACCATTTCACAGAATATTCGTTTTTATTCGGTTCCAATCGGCGGCAAGGACTTGGCCAGTACGAAGCTTCAGTATTTCCAATCGTCAGGCACATTACAAGCGACATATGAAATAAACCAATAATAATGATAATAAAAATATAGGCCTGTGCTCAAAAGGAGGCAGATTTAGCAGGATATAAAAAAAACCTTAAAAGAAGGCTTAACAAAGCCCATAGATCTTTGCACTTGCATTATAGCAAAGTCAGAGGCACGCAATACATGCGGGCACAAACCATACAACCAGGCCCATATTATACCTAGAGGCACCCAGCACAAGAAACATAATAGTCCAGGGTTAACCTTGAGACCAGACAGATGTGGAACTTTAGAATGTTGTCATGTCAGAGCGCAACCAACCAACCACCTTCAGAAACTGTCAGAGATCACAGTATCTATTGATCTGTGTCGTTGATGGGCACTGGGAACATTCAAACAACTCGCAACTGAGCGGAGTTTAAAAAAAAGAAAAATCACAAGGACCTGCAACTGTGGCTGCGTGGTTTTGTCAAACGTGACAGATTAATTTAACGTCCTAGGTTTCTGTCCAGCAGCAAAGATGTTGAACTCTGAAAAACTCTCAAAATGCCAGTTCTACAGGGTAAGAACCTCGAGTGGTCAGCAGGGTCACACAGAACAAGGTCCCCTTTGTTATGAACTGGATGGATACACATTTAGGACAAGCATTTGCAATGCAATCGGTCTTGCATTTGTGAAAGTTAGAGCTATTGGCGTTAAAATAACGTTTTTTACTTCTGTTTTTTGTTTGCAAGCATTTAATACTGCTGTTCCGTAACCTGATCAATGAAAGTAATTTTATGGAAGACGCATACAAGTGTGTGCTCCGATGACCTTCTTGCACCAATTAGCACTTTTCCCGATTACTGACCCAAATATTTTGCTCAGGGGGGCTTGGCATTTCAAAATTTGCAGCCCACTGCTCGAACATGATTTTGACTTGAAAACCAGAACTAAGAGGCAAAGGAAAACCTGCAGTTCCCAGAATGCAAAGTAATACTGGTATTATTGTAGGACACCATCTTTACAGAGCTGGACTCTTATTTTACATAGAATTGTTTTCACTTGTGTTAACAGTATTTGCTGAGTCGAAGTGTCCCAAAACTACAACTCCTAGAATGCTTAGTGTTCGACCAGACTACATGAGACCCCCCGTCCCGAGCACCAGAGCAGAAGGCTACTTTTCCACCTCCGAATTCTTTGAAGCACCAGACGTTGAGCTCCCAAATTGCAGACTCCGAATCCTGGGGCTAATTTTACTGTGTTTTACCCTGATGATAATGCAAACACCCGACGGACCACAAGTATTTAAAGCGTGGCGATCGTAAAACAGGCGCCACAAGAGCCTCGAAAGCACGGTTGCTGTGCTAGAAGTGCTCAGTGTGAATGCACGTACACAAACAAAAGCCCACATTTGAAAAACAAGCATTTGCAATGCAATAGGTCTCGCATTTACGTGAGCTGGAGATATTGACATTGTAAATGACAATGCCTATTATTTATGTGTGGTTTTTAAAACCGATAAATAAAAGGCATGGTCATTTACAATGCCTATGGCTTAAACCCTCGCAAATGCGTGACCTATTGCACTGCAAATGCGTTCGGCGCCCGGGCTGTAAATTTTTTTCAAAAGCATTGAGAGAGCAGAGCGTGTCCTGCCTGCAACAGCAAGCAGGACAAAGCCATTTGAGAAAATAGTGCTCGGAGGTTGTAATTAAAGCCTTCCATGTAACAACACACGTAACAGCGGGTGTCGCCATGGGAGGTTAGTAAGTGACACAAGGCGCTACTAAGGAGGGACTACTAAGCCTATTGACCAATGAACAGCCACAGTTTTCAGTGGACAATGACAAGTTGAATTGCTTTTTAGGTCTCGCACCTAGCGTTGCAGTGCGTAGCCCTGCTCGCGCAGCAAGAGATTTATTGGGGTAGAGGGATTTTAGGAGAAGGACTTTAGCTCCCGCCCATGCTTTCTATTGGGCAACATCAAAAACTCTGCCTTGTCATTGGTGTGCGATACAAAAGGGGATGATGGACGGAACGTTTGAGCCAATCAAACACTCACCCCCAGTCAACTGATCTGGGTTTAATCCATCATCATTCTTTAGCTCACTCCACCACCCCAGTTCAGACATGGCCATATGCAAATCAGTCTGACCCTGTGCCTCATGGGAACAGTCCAGCCCGAACTGCCAAGCCATGTCTTCCCTGGACCGGAAACAAGCATCCTAGGACCGGTTTCTGGCATTTCAGCCGTCATCAGCCAGGCTTGCTTGAATCCAGTGGCAAAGTGAGCAAGGGACCCACGTCTGGGCATACCCCCTGTCATTGGTGTGCAGCGGTTTTTGTTACCGCCCTGTGGCTTTTTTCGACACGCCCTGGGGACAGCGAGTCTACGGCGTGTCTTGCTCACGCTGCCTGCACGCGCCAGACGGCTCTGATTGGTTGGCGACTAGCAAATCAGCATTGTGATTGGTGGACCTTGTCAACCAATCAGAGAGCCTACTCGCGCGTGCAGGCAGCGTAAGCAAGACACGCTGTAGACTCGCTGTCCCAAGGGCTCTTTGATTGGGCATAGGGATGACGCTGCCTTCATGCGGACGTCACTGTCCCTCCTCCCCGCTGCAGCAGCAGTGAGGCAGCGCCATGCGAGGGAGACTCCCGGGGGACACGGGGCCGTGCGTGTGCCCGCCTGTACAGCGTGTTTCTTGTTGTTTTGAGAATCTGGTCACCCTATTCTCGTCAGTTTCTCGTCGCCAAAGTACTTTTTAATCCACTTTTTGGTATGTCAAAATGTACGCTAACGCCCTGTGCTTCTCATCTGCTGCCTGGCTATAGCGCCGTGCGGCGCTCATGGTCCCTCACCGTTTACTTACGTCCCAAGTTCCAGTTATAGTATATGCGCTTCCAAAGTGAGCATAAACCTGAAGCCGATCTGCGCGGAACCGCATAGCTCCTCACCATACGGCCCCTTCTCTGAAATTTGACTGCGCCATCCCTATTCACCCTCTCCTCATGCCTCAACCCGCAAACCACGGGAAAATGACACACTGGTAGAATATCCAGCCTGGCAATGACTAGTAAAAGATACATGAAAGTAAAACAAAAAGTTGGATACACTTGAAATGCTACTCCTCTTCACCAGCGCCGCACTGCCTCCCTCTCCCGCGCTACTCCCCTTCCCTCATCCTCCTTCCACCAGCCATCCCATACACAACTCTCTGCCCTTTCTTCCTCCTCCTCCCCGGTCTCCTCCCAGAAGACTCTTGCGTCCAGAGTTCGCTCAGACCCGATTGTCGAAGTTATTAGCACCTACCCCGGGCGGCGCGGACGCTTCCTGGAGGCGGCAGCGAGCGCCGGGGGGCCGCGGCAGGGCCTGGGTGATTGAGGGCTCGGGGGGCTGAGGTCTGCGGAGCCCAGGCTCCTCGCACAGATGCCCGTCCCGGGGAGGCTCCTCCCAGGCACCTCCAGAGTGGCGGCTGCTGGCCCGGGCTCCCAGGAATGCTCTATGGCATGCCTGAGCTCCCTGCCGGGGCCTGCCGAGGGTGGGGTCCGGCGGTAGGTGCTGGAGGGGCCTTTAAACGAGTGTACATCAAAGCCCTGTGCACCACAGTCTGCAGGACGCCCTTTACAGAGTGCAGAAACACTGGGCGTGCTGTGCTCAACAAGTACACACGGGGCTGTGTCTGGGGTCTGTTACAGTGCAGCAGCTGGTGTGCAAACAGCATTTGAGTGTGTTCTTGACCTTTTTTTTTTGTGCATATCTATATTGCGCGAACTCGACCCAAAGGTATTGGAGCGCTTTACACGAGCACCGTATTTACATTACACATTCAGGCACGGGGAGATTAAGTGATTTGCCCAGAATCACAGGATGTGGACGCGACCCCGAGGCTAGAACCCTGGTTTCCAGCACCAAAGTCGGTAGTCTAGCCGACGGACCACATCCTCTCCCTTCGCTGTTGAGTGAGAGCTTGGTGCTTGGCATTCTGGTTACAGATCCCTCTGTGTCAACGGGAAGCTGTGACAGTCCGACTCCTCTTTTACAATATCATGCATTGTGGGAATTGTAGTTGGTTTGCTTCATTAAACCAATTGTCACCCAAGCAAAAAGGAGCGCTCTGTCCACTAGTCTGCGTGCAAAGGTGTGGGGTGTGTAAACGGCTGGCACTGGTGCAATTTGTCGACGAGGGAGGAATCGTCCTCCTGAAGGGTGTTATTCTGATGAAGGATTGTGCTGATACAACTGCCCAGTGGCTCTCAATGCCACAAGGGTAACTTTCATCCAAGTCCCGTTTTTGTTGTTTTTATTATTTAAGTAAACAGAACTAAGCATGCTGGGAATTGTAAGTCCATAATTATAACCGAAAAATGTAGGACTTTTATAACAAGAGAGTATTGAGTGTTTAACCAGGTTTGGTTGCAGAGGGGCAGTAAGTGCAATTGATGGGATGTAAAGTGCTCGGTGCGGATGTAATCATTCTAGGTGTAGTGTATAATTGGTCGAACACCGTCTATAAATGTGTGAGAGCGTGTGTAACCTGCGTAGGCTATACACGGTTGGGGGGAGGGGGTGGAAATGCTTGGGTGCGTGTGTAGGTGGTTGGCCTGGTGTTTAAATGGATGGCGTGTAAATGTTTGGGGGTAGGTGTAGCACAATTACAACACGGACCCAGATACAGCTAACATTTAACAAGCTTCTGGCAGGCGTCTGTGAAGGCCATAAACCCCCTCCCCCAGGGATTGTAAACATCAAGGGGCCTTCATGTCGAGCTCAAAGACCTCATAAATCAGGTCTTATCTCCGGGAAGCTCATTCCTTAGCTGCCCTCTAGGCAGGGACAGGAAGGCAGGATTACGGTTCCAGCACGAGACAAGCATTTGCAATGCAATAGGTCTCGCATTTACGTGAGTTTAAGCTAATGACATTGTAAATAACAATGCCTTTTATTTATGTTTTAAAAGCAAAAATAAAAGGCATTGCCATTTGCAATATTAATACCTCAAACTCGCGTAAATGCGAGACCTATTGCATTGCAAATGCTCGTTTATCTAGAGGCTTTTTTTTTCCTTTAACGATTTTTTTTGTTATGAATATATCTGTCTCATATTTTAACATAGTGTGTAAGAGTTGTATTTATACATGCACTTTTATGGTCGAATGGCCGAATAAAAGTATAAATATGACACAATGAAAAATATGGGCTGAGTGTAAGCGGAGCTTCAAGTCCCTATCTGAATACAACATGCCTCACAGAGCAGTGCTGACGCTGCTCAGGCTCGACCTAAAAAAGCGCTAGGATTCAGCCAGCGCTGGCTGCATCATAGCACTTTTTTTGGCCACGTTGTCCTTTCCCACCCATGGTGTCTATTCCTTCCCACCCTCCCTCCCTTTGTCCGTGTCACCCACCCCGATCTGCCTTAAAAACAAAAGCGCTATGATGTGGCCAGGTCATAGCACTTTTTTTTTTCTCTTACAACTTTTAACCATGCTGCACAGCATCTGTGCTGGTCTACAACATGGCTAAAAGACATTGGCAAAGTCAATCGCTCTTGCATGGACGAGACAATTGGCTTTGCCAATGATTGTTTTGGTTTTCTTATCATTGTGCAGTGGTTAACCAGCAGCTTGAAAATAACCAGTTAAGAGCGAAATCCATGTCAGGGGGTAGGGCTGTAAACTTCACAAGTTTTGCCCCAGTCTGAGAGCTCCTTCAGACGTTGTGAAGCCTCTATTTCGTCTGACTCTCTCCCCTCATACATAATAGGTTTGTTTTAAGATGCAATTGGTGGGGGTGGCAGAGGGACCCCTGGGGCTCAGGCTTGCAAGGCATACATCTAAGGTGGTTAATCTGCTTTCACGTACACAGGGACTGTGTGCCGCAGACTGGCTGACCTCGGAGTGAACCGCCCATCCCCGGCAACCTCTAAAACAATGCGTCTTACCGCAATGAATGTCTCAAGACTCCTCGCACACTGGAGCCCGGGTTTATACAGGTTCTCTGGGAAGGATGTGGCCTAACGACCAGAGCTGCCGACTTTAGAGCTAGGGAACCAGGCATCGGCTCAACATTCTGGGATTTTGGACAAATCACAAAATCTCCCCAGGACTAACAAAAAAGAAATGAATGTGTCCTTGGGTAACGTAACTGCTGCTCATGTAAAGCGCTTCAATACCTTCGAGTTTCCGCTATATAAAACTAAAAGAAAAAAAAAAAAAGTGACTAGAGAGAACTGCGGCCTCCTGCCTCTCCTGAGCTAACCCAGACGAACCGTGGGATACCACAACAAGCTAGTGCGTGTACCAGACACCCGAGTGACTGCCTCTGCTCCAGGTCTACCGACACTCCGCTGGAATACACGTGCTGCTTTTGTCCATCCATTTATCTCCAGCCCCATCTCCATCTCCATGTCTAGCTCACCGTTTGTTTTTCCAACCTAAGCCACTTATAATGTGAAAAAATGTGCTTCAGAGGTGGGGAAAATGTGACTGAATGAGCGCGGCGAGAGGCTCTGAAAGAAGCGCAGTCCTCTCTCAGGCTGCCGTTCCCTGGCCCTCAGACGCGGGTTTGGCTCCTCTACCCAAGCACACAGTCAGAAATCTTGTATAAAGGCCAGAAGGGGCTGGCACGCGACATCCCTCGTGCACAGGGTAACAACCTACAGCCGACCACAAAGCTCAGTGGGGTGGTGCATTTGCTGCAAAAATAAGCGAAGCATGTACACCGCACAGCTTTCCATCTCTCACACTCTCTCTCGAGTGCGCGCTGTCTCTCTCGCGTGCGCTCTTTCCCTCTCGTCTATAAGTGCCACTGACTAATGTTATTGAAAAGCATTTTGGGGATATTTCTTCCCCTTGTCGTTCCTTGTATTCCAGGGCTCGAAAAATCATAAAAATGTTACTAGACCTGCAGGTCTAGTAACTTGAAAAAATCTACTCGACCCAACTGTAATGTACTTGACCTTGGTCTCTAAAAGCCAAGCAAATGTGACAAGATAAGATTTAAAGGCATCTTTATTGCTCATTTACTTTGTGAGCAATAAAGATGCCTTTAAATATTGTTATCTTGTCACATTTGCTCCGCTTTCAGAGACAGAGGTGAAAAGTCAGTTTGTCGGCCTACTCGCCAGAAAGGGCGAGTAGGCCCTAAAAATAGCTCGCCTTTATTAAATCTGGCTCGCCATAGCGAGCGAGCGGATTTTTCGAGCCCTGTATTCGATAATATTCCTGCGAGGAGGTTCATGATATTGCTGACAAGCCGCACGACTACTGCGCCCAACTCTTTAACAAGCAAGGATAGCGGCAACGTAGATGGTCTCGTGGAGGAGGCGGGGCTTTAGGTCTGGTTGGTGGGAGGGGGAGAAACAGACAAGGGCGGCGGAGCGAGATTATACAACGATGGGTTGGGGGGGGGAATTGAGATAATACTGGGCGCCCAGGTTAAAGTGAAAGCGGGCGCCCGTGTTATTAAAAGCGGGCGCCCATGTGCTGCCTGCGGTAAGCAAAACTCATTATTTGAAAATAGTGCTCACAGACTAAAGAATGCAAAAACAACAATTGGACAGAATGCAGAACAATGTCATACATTCTCAGTACAGAGATCTGGGCCTAAATTCATCGTTATTTTGCTCACCATGCCATTCCAGTTGGGACCCAGCTATATGCAAATCAGTCTTGACCCTGCGCCCACTGGGAACAGTCCAGCCCGAACTGCCAGGCCAGGTCCTCCCCGGACTGGAAACAAGCACCCTAGGACCGGTTTCGGGGTTTCACCCCTCATCAGCCAGGATAGCTTGACTCCAGTGGCATGGAGAGCACGGGACCAACGTCTGGGCATACCCGTCCCACTCGGGGTGACGAATGCAAAAAGAACAATTGATGGACAGACTAAAGAAGGCGTACCGTGTAACAACCGAAGTAAAGGGGCCAGTCGCCATGGGAGGTTACAAACAAAGACAAGGCGGTACTAAGGAGGGACTAACAAGCCTACTAAGGAATCAGAAGCTAGCATCTACGAAGGACCACGACACAAGCCAATGACAAATATGGGCGGAGAGTGGGCGAGGCTTCTATTCAATACTCCACTACAAGTCTCGCTGAGCAGCGCATGCGTGCTGACTCGGGCTCGACCTAACAAGTAGTTGAAATGCAGTGCTTGTAAAACAAGAGCCACAAGAGCCGGTGTGAATGGAAAATAAGTATTTAGCCATGCAGCACATTATGTGTACAGGATCGGGTAAACCCACATACACAAACAAAAGCCCACATTTAGTATTTTGCAATGCAGCACATCAACACGAGTACAGGATCAGATGAAAGCGCATACACAAACAAAAGCCTGCATGTTAACCAAAAGCAAATGCCGCTGGGGAAATGAGGGTGCCGTGCTGAGGCAAACAAATAAAAGAGGTTGCCCAAAGGAACTGAAAAATTAAAAAAAAAAAAAAAAAAAAAATGAGTAAGCTCACATGTAACGGGGGAGTCTCCAGGGAAGGCCAGAAAGAGCAAAAGACAGGACTAATTAAGCATACTCGCCTAACAAAAGTAGGCATTTAGGAAGGGCAGGAACAGGAGCCAATGGAAAAGATGGGAGGTGCTTGAAGCCCCTATTCCAGATAGGATACAAAAAACAATTGGTCCTTTTGGCTAGGATACATAATACTCAATATTGTATTTACACCAAACATAATTTATATGCAAAAAAGAGAGAAAGAAAACACAATTGGACACTATCAAGAAAATCAATTCAAGTTGATATTTTTAGACTGAAAAATTCATTTGCATACAAAAAAATGCTTTTAGGTTTCTCTTGTAAGTGCTTGAGAAAGTGCTCAAGTGACGTGAAAGAAGTGGAAAAGATGAATGTAAAAGTTATAGACTACAATAAGAATAATGTCACAGAACCATAACACTTCGGTAAGACTGCCTAGGAAGGGTCTCACTCATATTACAAAATGTATCCATACGAGAAAGAGAGGCCGATTAATCAAGGCACCTCTGTCTTTGGGATGATGCGAAAAATGATCCAGGCTTTTATGATAGTATCTGGGTCGAAACGTCACCGATCCCAAGTGTGGCAATCAAGGACCTACCAGGCAGGTCTTCATCAGGATGTAAAAGGAGGACTATGAGGAACCTTCAGTGGTATGGAAGAGTCACGCACACTCTTAATGGATAGATGGCTGCTGGAAGTCATCCTGTTACAGACTGAGGGAAAAGATGTCATGACTCACATACCTTTCCACTGAGTGACCCCTCCACTAATTAGGGGCACCTCTGAACCCCGATCTTTACACTGAAGCCAGTGACCCTATCTGATTCTTTCATTCATGGGATCATCTTGTTTTGTTGAATTTCACTGCTAATAGGCGGTATCCTTGGTTTCTCCCGCCCACACGTGAGGTTAGTTAAGGAGCCTACCGGCCCATCTAAGCATTAAGAGTGTGCGTGACTCTTCCACACCACTGAAGGTTGCTCATGGTCCTCCTTTTACATCCTGATGAAGATCCGCCTGTTAGGTCTTTAATAGCCACACTTAATATCTGGTTCGAAACGTCAACGACACCATCATAAAAGTCTGGATCATTTTTCGGATCATCCCAAAGACAGATGTGCCTTGATTAATCGGCCGCTTTTTCTTGTATGGATACATTTTGTAATATGTGCAAGACCCTTCCTGGAAAGGCTTAACGTTCTGTGACATTGTTCTTACTGCAGTCTATAATTTTTAGATTAATCTATTCCACTTCTTTCAAGTCACTTGAGCACTTCCTCGAGCACTCTCATGCACTTATAAGAGCAACCTAAAAGCATTGATTGTATGCAAATTAATCAGTCTAAAAATATAAAGAATATAATTGATTTTCATAATATAGTGTTCAATTGTGTTTTCTCTCTCTCTCGCCTATGAATTGTGTATGATGGAAATACAATATTGAGTATTGTTATGTATCCTAGCCAATAGGACCAATTGTTTTTTGTATCGTATTGCACCCAGGTCCTTTGGCCGTTTTGGGTTACCCCATTATCTTGTAATGGCCAATTCTAGATACAGCATGCCTCGCAGAGCATCACATGCGCCGTCTAGGCTCGACCCAAAAAATTAAACAAACTAACCCTTTCTCTTGCTTACAGCAGCAGTATACAACTAACTCTTGTCCAAGAGGCGAGCTTGGGGGAACAGCGAGTTCAAATACGTATCTTGGATTAGCCTAACAGAAAGAATTTACCACAAGTCTAGAACCGTGGATGAGGCCCGCACAGCCATGAACTTAGACAATTAGAAAGGCCCAGATTCTTTTGTGGCAATGTTCTACTACTTTCCGATGGAATCTATTACACATCCTGATGCTACTGTTTAGTTTCTGCCACTGTTTCGGGAACATTACTAGTCATTACATTACACAGTAGTTAATAGAACAATTATATTGCTTCTTAGAGGCCGGTAGCCCTATAATAGTCCATACAGGTGGCAATTTCTTTACTAGAATATGGACTAACATGTTCCAGGACTTTTTCATTACCATCAGATACTGATCAAACTGGTTTTGGGGGAAACAGGCAGAACGCCCCAAAAAAACATTTGACAATAATGCTATGAGTGGATGCAGAGAAAACGTTCGACAGCCTGGACTGGGCTGTTATGTCAGGAATACTCGATGGGAAGGTGTTCTGACCATTACAATGCTTATGCTATGGAGAAGTACCAGTCACCACAAAGTAGGGTAATATTCAAAGAAGCTGGCTCAGTTTTTTAGGTTTGGGTTTATAATGTAGCTCTAGTCCTAGGAAGCCACTAGATATCATACAAAACATCAACTTGAAATTAGGTAAACAGTCGATTTTACATGCAGCTTTACAGATTTTAACATTCTGTTCATTGCTTCTATTGTCATTCAAACGGATAAAAAATTAGAAGTAAAAACAATTGTTAAGTTGATATTCACTTGGGACAAACAACTAAATTAGTGATACGAGTTATTACAGTACTATAATTACTTACGGTATGTACTTTCAAATAAAAACATTCACTGGTCCGCCATTAAAAGTTTAACATCCAGGCATGAAGGTGCTGTAAATCTGCCTTCCAAACCAAAATACTATGTTAAAGCTGCTACAATCTCCCCAGTGTGCAAAATGAAAAGAAAAACCCCACATTTCATGTCTGCCTGTCTTTAAGAGACTACTGGTAATCCAAGTGTCGTCAAAGAGAGTCAAAACGTTAAACAGCCGAGGTAGGTAGTGCATGAAGAGTCTAATAGGAAACACACCGCTTTCCTATTTGATATTATTCTGTTGGAGTCAGTGTAGAATCTGAAAGTTTTAGGAGACCTTTTTTTTTTTTTTTTTTTTAAGCATGTCCTCCCTCCAATCCTGCTGTTGGCTGTCCCACAACATTCGCAAGTACCCGCCCAGGGGGCATGAGGTATTTATGGACATAAGGGTGGAGGCTAGTGAAGGAGAAAATTAGTTTGGCGACCATCTCCATCCATTTATTTTCTCTATCGGGCGAGTTGGGAGGGATGAATTGGGGTTTAGGTGACTGGTGGATGCCTGTACCATTGAGCTCTCTGGAGTAGGAGGCTGGATGAGAAGTTGTGGATCTCCATGAGCGGGCGGTGCCGCCTCACCACTTGACTATTCACTGGAGGGAAAGATCCTGCTTTCGCCCAGGTAGCTGCCAGGACATGAGTCAGGGCCTCATTAAATGGTAATAGGGGTTCTTTGTTGGCTTGTGCATGGTCGAGGACCTTTGTAAGCATGTTCGTATCACCTCAATGATAGGTAAAGTGAGATCTAAAATCTCTGCCACCCTTCTGATCACTGTGGCAAAGGCAGCAGATTCTTCTGTTGCCATGGGTTGGGACGGAAGGGAGAGGCCAATACCACTGTGTCCAGACCACTGGCATCCTGAAAGTCATCCAATATATTGCCTTCGTCATTGATTTGTCAACAACATTATTGTCCTTACCATCACAGAGGAGAACATATGTGCCCGGTTCTGATTGGGCATATTGTTAAGTTCTGGGCAGAAGGGGGTGGGTCTCTGACTCAAACAAGACAATCGATTCGGTTTCCAACAGGCTGGTGTAAATGCCCAAATGGTTGGCGTTGACCATGGCCCAAAGGGTTGCGGCCAGAGTAAGCAGCGCTGAGCTAGAGGATGGGGCAGCCTTGAATCAAAGTCGAGGGGCTCAGTCGGCATCTGGGACAGATCTGCTATGGTAACCTGACTGGAAGCACATCTCAGATCCTTGGGGCCTGAAGGCATGCTGGAGGGACCCTGTGGGGCACCATGAATGGGGTCGAAGGCCCGTTTCAGCTCTTAAAGTTGTGGTGGCCTCACCCTGGGAAATTAGGGACTAGCACTGAAATCTGTCCCAACATAGAGGACCTACTCTGCGGCCTAGAGGTGCATGAGGAATTGCAGGACTACGAGTGGCGGGACGAGGGAAACCAAGCATGGACTTTTCATTTTTCTTATCCTTCTTAGACTTACCTGAACTCCATGACCTCTATGATGATCGGTCACGAGAGCAGGCACAGGAGCACCCTCGACCGTGATGATATCTTCAACTCCCTAAGTTCAGAGATGGAGTTTTGCTTCACTGTTGCGGAAAGGCTCACGGTTTATTTTAGTGCAGAAGTCGCACAAGGCCAAGTTGTGTTTGGAACCAAGGCACCAGAGACATGTTGTGGGCGTCAGTCACCAACATCTGATGGGGATCATAACTACATGGCTTAAACCCTTTTGTTTTAGAGGGAGACATACTGACTAATTTTAGAGGGAAAGAAGTCAGTCAGAATGACAGGACCTGAAAGCTCTGGATCCACGTTGGAGGCACAGAAAGAACGGAACTGACACCAGAGTGTGGAGGTGGCAAATAAATGGGAAGCCCTGACATAACATTCTGAGCGGGGAGGATACCACGCGGAGCCGCACAAAGCCACCTGCCGACGAGCGAGGGAATTGCTAGCAAAAGTTTCTGGATCCAGTCTGGTGCCTGGACAAATTCACAAGGTGAGGAATCTGCGGTTAGAGTTCTCTATCAGAATTTAAAATTACTTAAGTCTGGAGTAATGAAGCTATGGCCTTGCAGTCCATGAGTGTGTGTGTGAAGGTCATCCCGATGTGCTCCGAACTCTTCACGAGTACAACACAAGAGTTTCAATAAACTCCTGGCAAGAACACAATGTACTCAAAACACTGTTTTGCCACTATCAACACGAGTCTGTCCCCATCTGTGGGCTCAGCGGCAGGCTACTTTCCTTTCCACTGTACCAACTGCCTTGCTACAAATTCCAGAAAGTACAACTTTGTGACAGAGCATTGCTTCTGTTATATTTGGTCAAAACATGGGTGGCCAGCTACAACACTGTTTGACACAATTCAACTATTTATAAAATAATCCCCATTTTAAACATAATACTGCAATCAAGGTCACCAAACTACAAACAGGGCTTTCCTGAACAAAGATGCCGAATTAAGAAATTTGTGCCAAAACCTTCCTTAGAAAGTGTCGATATTTATACATCAGTAAGGACAACGTTTCACTGCTGTACAGAAACATTTAGAAGTGACGAGTCAAGCCTGCAAATCAGCACAAATCCACAACAGAGGAACATTTAGCAACATTCTGCTTTGAGTGTCAAACTTTATGGTCAATTTACTGAAAGGACTATACTAATTTCCATGGTAAAAGCAGGGCTTAACGTTCATGGCAGGCACCTCATGACAGGCGTACAATGAGCCAGGGAAAGCACATACACTAACCTACGACTCTGTTGGGGAGGCATGGCTTGATTTAAAGTGGTTGTACCAGCTTCAATAATAACTTTACCCATTGCTAAATAAACATTGAGACATGTGCAACCTCGCGTCATACAAAATGTTGCACGCATTTCAGTACGCTTTACGTCTACCAACTTTAGGTGTGATGGCCTGTCACTACAATCTGTAAATGCACCTCAGGGCCACAAACCGCTGCGTATTTCTATTTAGGTGCCCAGTTCCAATGCTGGAAAGTAAGGGGAACCTGCCGGATCCCGGTTCCAGCAACTATTTCTAGGTTGGAATCGGGATCTGGCCAACTCAGGGAAACATACCGAATTTGGCCTGGTGTAATTTTCTATTTGAATGCTAATTTTGCACCAACCTCAAAATAGAAATAATATATTGACATAGACGTTAACATTTGTGAAATCCATCCGCTTACCTATGATGATCAAGAAAGGGCAGTTTTTGATTTTTTTCTTTTTACTATAGTGATTGTAGTTTTCCAGCACTTCGGAGGCACCCCCATATTTCCAAGTAAACAGATACTGCCTGGGAACGGGAGATACCCTGCTAATTTACCCAAGGCCCAAGTACTACTGTAGCACTGACGTCTGTTACCAAGGGAGTAGCCAGAAAAAAAAAAAAAGTAAAAAAATAAATAAAAATAAAAATGAATACCTGCCACTTTGAACCCTACCTTTAACGGCTTCAAGGCAGCAAAGTGAGAATGCCCAAAACTAGAACTCCCTTAACCCGTACATCCATCCATATTTTCACACTTCCATACACCCAGCCATCCTCCCAGTTTTCATCCATCCAGCCAGGCAATCCTTCACTCCAGCATGCTTTCACTCTTGAATCTACTCTTTCACAAATTTTTCCTTCCATCCTTTTTTTCTTCCTTTCCTCCATCTGCCATGTTCATCTTTCCATTCATACTTTTTTAGCCTTCGTTCTGTCCATCCATTCACCCTTTTTCATCCTCCCTGCCACTGTTCCCAATACACTTTTCTTTCACTTTTTAGGTTTCACCTGCTGACAGCATATGCGCGGTCACTGAGGTGTATTGTTTACAATAAAGGGCTTGGATCCTGCCCATTGCTTACCATTTGCTGGAGTCACGGTCACTGTTCTTTGTTGTCTGCCAACTGGAATTGGCCAGCACGCGTCCCAGGCATCATTTTCTGTTCTTTCTGTAGAGCATGGGCCAAGCACAGATTGCTTCCTCTGGATTAGTGTCCTTCTGTGGCTTGCGCGGTTATTAAGGTACTATTTCTTCTCCTCCTCCTCCTCCTCTCAACCACCCCTTTTCTGTGTTGCTTCTTCCGCGTCCCACCCCCCCCATTCTCTGTGTTGCTGTCCCTACCCCTCCCAGTCTTAGTCTTTTACCCGTTCATCCACCCCTCTAACCCATCCTTACTTGGCCATCTGGAATTCAAGCGCAATGAAGCAGCGCCAGCCGTGACATAGCGCTTGTTCTCCAACTTTACTTTTAGCCACGCTGCTGTACAATATAGATAAGACAGTGGCAAAGCCAATAGCTCTCCCATAGGCGAGACCTATTGGATTTGCCAGTGCTAGTTATTCTTCCTTTTATACTTCTTTAATCCCATTCCTTTCAAGTCTTTCTTCTTTCCACATTTCTTCATTTCCAGCTTTTCACCCTTCATTTCTACCTTCCTTCTTCCCGTCTTTATTTACCACTATCTATCAACCTTTCCTTTGTTTCACTTCTCTTATCTTTCTTGCTTCTGTCTCCAGCTATCTCTTTCAATTTTCCCCTCCGAGTCTTCTTCATAGTCCTGGTCCCACATTCCTTAGCTCCAATACTCTATTCCCATCTAATGTTATTTATGAGTTTTTGTCTGGGTATAAACTAATCACTTTTTTCGAAATCCAGGTTACCAACCTATGAAACCCAGTGGCTATTTCACCTCCTCCTTCAGCTGCTAGAGTTAGGGGTTTACAACTTCACCCTTATCAAACAAGTGTTCTGAATGCTGAAGCTACCCCTCTCACAATTCCCTACAACTTCGAGTGAGCATTTAAACATGGTGCACACATGTATACCATCTGTATTTTCATTCCCCTCATAGTCCCAAAAATTCACTTCCCCATAATTTTGAAAGACTGGAGTTTAAAAGTGAATTATCCTATCCTTGAATATGTAGGAGCACTTTTCAGTCTCACCACAACCACTGACTGAGAGCCTTGAAAGAAAGTTAATTCTAGTAGCAGAACCGTACTTTGAAGCTCAGAATACCAGTGGCAGAACTACAGTATAACAGACAGGCCTAGTGTGTTCTAAGCAAAATATGGAGCTCTCTTCTTGCAAAGTGAAAATGTGCTACATAGGATCTGGTTTAGATTCCCACAGGACAGCTTCCTACAGACAAGCTCTGCTGAACAGGAAAGAAGCAGTCACATCAGCTTGAGTAACTAAGCAGGTCAGCGCAAGATTAATGTGGTGGTTAAATACCAAGAAAGCACCACTTTCTCCCTCTCTGGCAGACGTGGGAGGGCTTGGTGGGTGAACTCGATTATGATGATGATTGGAGGGAGTTTGGACGATCCAAATTAACTAACTCCACGTGTCATATCTGACACCCCCTCTCCACCAACAGTTGCAGCGGATGGGCCGCGTGACTCAGGACTAATGCACAAGATGCTCTTTTCCTGCCACGGACTTCTTTCATGTAGGCTGGTCCTGCTCGCCTTATTACCTTTCTGGGATGGGGTGGGGCGCGAGATTTCAGAGGTGCTGGGTCGCCTCATAGACTGGAGTCCCCGGATGGCGTTGCTGGGTCTCCTGGAGGAAATTCGGGGGCCAAAAACTGAAAGAATCTTCATAGGAGTGGTCTTATTAGTGGCCAAAAGGGACATCGCCGGCACCTGGAAACGGCAAGAGCCCCCCCCTTCCCCTCTTACGATCTGGAGAAAGAGTGGACTGGTGTTCACGCCAGGAAAAACCAATATACAAAGCGAGAGGCTGCCCTCAAATACACAACAAGCATTGGCATAGCCAATAGGTCTCGCCTTTGGGACATTATAAGTGTTTAGCCATGCAACAGGTGATGTTGCACCAAGGATATTGTGCTGCATAATTAAATACTTATAAGGTCCCAAAGGCGAGACCTATTGGCTATGCCAATGCTTGTTTCACTTTATTACTGTTCTTCTGATGCATAAATACTTTACACATTGCCTCCAAGTTAAGCCTAACTACTTTTGTGCCAAGCTACCAAAGGATTGAGCACAGGTAAATTTAGTGACTTTTGAGGTTCACCCTGACCGGGATTGTGGTTGTTGCTCGAGAAGGATTTCACCCATTCAACAAAACCCTTCTTCAACCCAATTTCTTACAGTGAATATTCCCAAGTCCCTGCTTTACAAGAAGTGAATATTCTCCAATTCCAGACTTACTCTCAGTCAATATTACTGGATCCCTGCTTAGCTCAGAGTCAACGTTACCCAGTTCTTCCTTACCGTTGCTGAATATTTCCTGATCCCTACCTTACTGTATGTGATTGTTCACTAGTCCCGGTCTATTTGTATTACCAGAGGTCTGGTACATTTGAATTAATATCCCCAGCTTGCTAAAACTAATAGTTCAGTGTCAAAGAAAATGCAGTCAGACATAGGATTACCAGATTACAAATGAGTCTATGGCACCAAAGATGCAATGCTCATGCTTGGGGTATTCGTTTAAAAAAATAATCATAATAATAAATGCAGGAGGCATGGCCAAGATGGCAGATCCCATTTAGTGAGCTCCACTGGCCCCCTTTATCCTTTCTATATCCAGCCCGCTCCAGCTAAGAAGTAGTTACTGCCCTGGCACCACTACCAAGTGGGGCTTAACTCGACTGGGAGACAGACACTGCTGCAGCAGTCATGGAGGCACTGGGTGCCACATCGGAGGCTGATGGCCATGCAGAGATGTTTCCACGGTGGGGTGACTCTTGGCTTCAAGACCTACCTTGGGTTTTGACTGGTTAGCCTGGTTATGCAAGGGCGGAACAGCTCAAGACTAGTGGGCACTGTGAGGTGGAGGAGATCGCTTGGAGGGAGCGAGGTCCAGCACGGATACTGTTGCATGGATCCCAGGAGCAGAGTGTGAGATTCTGGTTCATCGGGACCACAGTCCCGATCGAGCTGCCAACCTGTGTACCAAAGTCTGTGACCCCTTGCCAAGTAAGGGCTGGAGTGAAAAATAAGGATTATCGCCCTTGGTGCTGCGCTGTGAGAGGCGAGGGCTATTGCCAATACAGAGCTGTGACCTAAAGAGGGCCATCACCTTGTTTGTGCTGCCCAGTACCCCCGTTTGCCAGGTGGGGAGCCATGGTGAAGAGAGACTGCTGCCCTCCTGTATGTGCTGCTGTGATCCTACCTGCATGTCAGGAGGAAGGGACCATGAAGGAGGAAGTGGGCCATCGTGCTGAACCCATGTGCAGCTGAGAAGACAACATGGGCAGGGACCTGTGGAGAGTGAAAGCAGCATCTCAAACTCCCCTATCCAGGAGCTTCGGAGACTTGCCGCCACATCCCAGGAGAGACTTGCCGCATTGGAGGAGTGCCGAGGGCGGTGACTTCCGTGATTGCAGCTTCCCTCTGTACGGATACAGCCGGGCTGCGAGGGGGTCCCTAGGGACTCTGAACCACCACTCAGAAAGAGCAGGTAAGATTGACAAATAGGCTGCCGGTCCCTGGGGAACTTGCTCCGAACTGATGAACTACAGAGCGGGGACTCTGTGACCTTACTCATGAGCCCCGGTAAAACTTCTGAGCCTTGAACGCCTTAGCGGGGTATACCTTGGATGTCGCAGCATAGGAATGGGGAATAACCATCAGCCATAAATGGGGAAGTGGGGTGGAAAGCTGACCCGGGTAATGCCTCAAGAAGGCTGCATATATTGTTTGAAGTGTGTGGTATTGTACTTTGTCTTAGTAGATAAGTACACCACAGTTGGGCCCCAGTAAATCCTGCTCGGCCCGTGGCCCTCTGAAAGAGGTTCAGAGAGTTCCCGATTGTATTGTATGTTCAGAGCTACTCCTCACTTGATCACCATTTGATACAACAGGACTGTTATTTTGTGCACTGTATATGTGCTGTTAAATCAATAAAAAAGATGTTTTTAAAAAATACATTCTGGGAGTTGTAGTCCTGGTCCACTTCAGTTGTTTCAATGCAAGTAACACAATTATTTCCCAGAAATGGAGCACTGTGTCTTTAGTGACATGATAACCTTAGCCATAAGAAAACCGGGGACTGGGAGTACAGGGAAGCTGCCTCGATTCTTCTCCAAGCACTCCGGTCCAGCTCAATATCTGGAAATTAGGTTATTACAGCCTTGAAGAGTTGGCCAACTTCTCACCAGATGGACAACATCAACAAAGATGACTCCAGGTAGGACCTGAACAGACACATTTTGAACTACCTTCACGGTCAGGCACACAAACATGGTGGGTCAGAGAAGAGGAATATGCCCAATGTGGATTACAGCGAGGACAAGGTGCGAAGTGTTTGGGAGGGAGAAAATGAGAACTGCACATGGAGTAAAGAGGGGATGTCGCCTGAATCTTAAGAATGGGAAGGGAATGATGGTACATGGCAGAAGGCAGCCAGGTTTGAGGCAGAGAGCCAGGCCCGGCAAGACACACTAGAAGCTGAGTACAGACAGTGTAGTCTCGCAGCAGCGAGCAAGCAGTGCTCAAGTGGAGGTTTGAGGCAGTGAGAACAGGCAGTGCAGGATTAATAATGTAGACAGTGAAGGTTTGAGGTAGAGAGAGCAGGCGGTGCAGGTTCAGGAGTGCAGGCAGTGGAAGTTGGCGGGAAAGGGCGCAGGCGGTAGGTACACCTAGGTGGCTAGAATATGCAGTGGATGTTCGAAGCAGGGAGCAAACCATGTCGGCTAAATAGGGAGCGCCGGCCTAATGTAGGGGAAGAAGAGATGGGTCGGTCTGAAGCAGAGTGAGACAGCAGGGAAGGCCTGGCTTGAGACACCAAGAGCTGGATGTTAGACTGCAGTTTGGAAGCAGAGAGAGAAGGTCATCCGGTCCTGAAGAAAAGATATCAAGCGGTGCCATTTTGAAGGAGAGAAAGCAGGCGCAAGTTAGAAGCCCGTGCAGGTTGGAATCAGGAAGAGCAGGCAATGCAGGTTCGAAGCAGGGAGATCCGGCTGTGCAGGCTGGCCTCAACACTAAACAATCCCGGGCACAAGAGCCCTCCGTCGGCACCACCCTCCCCCCGTGTGCGCAGCCCACACGGCCCGGCCGCAGTATGCTGCAAATCTCCCCTCCAGACAGAGGCCGTCTGGGCTCTGCTGGTATGTTGCAAGGTAAAGAACTTCAGGAACCTGCCGCAAGCCAGCCAACTAATCACCCGGGTTCACTGCACGAAAATGCAGCCAAGCCCGAGAGGTTAAGTCAATCCGAGAAGTGACGTTAAAATTATGAACACTCCGAATTGTTGAAGGGACGCAAGATCACTGGGGTCTTCAGAGCCGGCCTTCATGTCATCCGGTCAGAGCAAAGAGAAATTCAAAATTCACCCTGTGCTACACGTTTGTAATCAAAATTAAACCAAGAGGCAGACACGTTTTGCAACGGAACTTCACCCAAACTCCGTAATAAAAAACCTTTCCTTGAAACTATGAAACAAAGGAATCACCAAACCTGAGCACGAAGAAAACAAGCCTCAGCAAAAGGAAATAACAAGCGCAGCCGCGCGTGCCAGGTCGGCGGCGAAAGTGAAAGGGCCGCGTTTGGAACACCAGGGCCAGCGTGACCGCCATCTGCTTCCAATTAACGCGACCGCGATAATTGTAAACAGATGGCGCTGCTGCTCGCTCCCGAGCTCCCTAGGCCAGGGGAGAGAGAAGGCGGGACATGCACCCGCCTTTGGCCAATTGCGTGCTGTCTTTCTTAGAAAGATGCACGCAAAGGCCAATAGCGTGTGAGCAAATAAAAAAAACACATGCACGAGCGTGTGGTCCCAGTTGAAAGTCCTTACTAGAGGCCTCGCAGAGCAGCGCATGCGCGCTGCCTCAGGCGAGACCTAAAAAGGTATGAGGTGGGTGGTGGTCATACCATGGACTACCACTGGGATGAGGAGGTTGATACTTATGACTGGACTGGGTAATGGTCTGTTCCAACACAAATCTTTTGATACTACTTTCTTTTTGGTGGATGCTGCCTTGTAATATTAAACCTAATAAAATGTGGTTAATAAAAAATTCCAAACTGGAAAAGGGATACCAAGTAAGTAGGATAGATTTAGGGGGAGCATTTGGGGAAGTAGTTGAAACCTAGGAGATTAGTGTAAATCCAGGTAAACCTCTCACCAACCTCCACACAGCCAGAACATTCCCTCACAAGAGTCAACATTAACAAGGAAGCAAGCAGACCTTTCTTTAGATAAGCTGTGTAACTTCTATACAGTTCACCCAATCACGACTCAGCCAATCAAGAACCAAATCGTCCACTTGGAACAAGCTCTTGCATGCAGAACAGAACCCAAACTTTAACTTCGAATTCTTTGCAATAAAATTTGCAAATAAATTTACAGGCATAAGAGGTGCGACTTATTTATTTAGGGGTTTTGTATAGGGCTATCTCAGCAAGGCCACAAAGCACTGGAACAGATGGGTTGACTCTAGATCCGGTATTCTTCAGTCACTAACATGTAAACACCTGGCATAACTGAAGGCCTCTTTGATAACTTCAGGTTTTCTTAAGCTTCATTAACTGAAAGTACCTTATTGTAGTTCGCAGAGGCATTTCGTAAAGGGTGATTTTTTTTTTGACCAATCAAGACATGCAGGAGCGCAAATGTCTGGCTGGAGCGTAATTGCATGCCTGTTTTTTGTGGTAGCAAGGAACTTTCCATTGAGTATGCTTTGAACTTTATCTTGAATTCAAATGAGTGCCTTTTAGGGCTGGATTAACATAGTAGCATTTATATACATTTTGCACAAGTATGTAAAGGAATTTACTCCGGTCACTGGCAGCAGTAGTTCTCTTACAGTTTCCATAGTGGGAATGGACAGTAGACACGTTTGTGAATACCCACACAATCACTGGCTTGGTGTTTCCATGCTTTTCAGAACATTTGTGGGAACTGGTTCAGGGGTCCAAGGGCGAAAGGACTAGCAGAACCCTTCACTTAGCAGGTAAAAAGCCTAGTAGCGAGTGAAATATTGTTTCTTATCTGCTGCTTC